>CACRXP010000019.1:1090777-1132958 GCA_902702965.1 Spirometra erinaceieuropaei | reverse complement strand
TTAAAATGCGCTTCTTTTCACTCTCCTGTAGAAAGCGTACTCGGTAAAAAATGACTACTTAAGTAGCATGCATTTTTCCCATTGATTTTCGATGGTCTTGGAAATTCAAATATATTTTATAGAAACCACAAACAAAAATGTGCTTTCTTTTAGTCAATCAATAGAGAATCACGTCTTCTTTATATTTTATACTTAAGGAAGGAGGATAATGAGGTTTTTAAAAATGTTTTCTAATTGCCGAAAAATTTGGATCCTGATCATCCGTTGCATTAGATCTTAGTGATTACACTCTACAAGGTGCATGCGTTCCGCGTAAAGAAAATCCCATATTTTTCTATGTCATTAAAGAGATATTATACAGGGTCCATAAAATTTTGCAATGGATGCGGACCATGTTGTACACTTCATGAGGAGCAGTGGTAAACGGCCAGGTACGATGCTATGTGAATGGACATATCGCGGTCTCAAAAAGTCTCATAATTAGAAACTTTTTTAAAACCTAATTATACTCCTTCCTTAAGTATAAAATATAAAGAAGACGTGATTTTCTATTGATTGACTAAAAGAAAGCATATTTTTGTTTGTGGTTTCTATAAAGTGTATTTTAATTTCCAATACCATCGAAAATCAATGTGAAAAATGAATGCTACTTAAGTAGTCATTTTTTACCGAGTACGCTTTCTACAGGAGAGTGAAAAGAAGAGCATTTTAAAGCCGACATCCTGCCGAGTCCAAACTGTTATAAGAGTATGCCTTAAGATAATCAGTATTACAACCGCGACCAAGTAATCCTTCCTAATCGAAAACGCATTTCAGAATTTCAGCCAACATTTCATGAGATAGGTCACGCACTGTATGTGTATTCTTAGGTGTTTGCATATTCCATATTTGGTCTACATTTGGTCCACGCCAGTACAATGGGTTGCCCTGTGGCTGTTCGCGTCTCCTTGCCCTCCGTCGTTGCCAGGCTGCTTTCCTGTCCGTATCACGCTCCTTGTCAATACGTTGTCGGGACGCGCGTGGCTTGTCAATAGCCTCGCGAGTGCGCGAAGCCAATCAACGCTGTCCCCTCTTTCATTGGCTGGCGGACGCGGAGATAACGAAAGGCGCACACACGCGCTGGGACACAACACCTCGAAGGAGGACACAGACAACAGCTTCCTTGGAGCGCGCTCGCGACGACTGCCTACAGAGCCCTTGTGTGTGCACTTTCTCAGGCAGTAAAAGTTGTCCAGCTTACTCCGTCTTCCCTGACCACACCACTCTCGACAATTGGTAACCCCGGACGGGATTCGAACACGCAACCACTCTCGACCGTCCCGTGCCTTACTCTTAACCTGACTCCAGTACTAACCCCCGTAAACTTAACCCTATCCCTAGCACTCATGACCCTAATCATAACCAATCTACCATCCTTCCTAACGCTAACACTGACATTAACCATTGCTTGCCCTGCAATTTGGGTCAAGGCCACCCTACATAATTTGTACACAACTGACGGAACTCTCGACATGTGGCACTGTGAAACCTGTTGTTCCTCCAACGTTTCCGTCCTCGAAGTCTGCCAACAGTACATGTATCCCAGTCAACGGCGTCCCAAACAGCGCACAAACGAAATATTAGTTCAATTTTTAGTACCCTCGGAAATCAAAGCGCTATTTTGAAGTAAATCCTTCGGAGCTAAGCTCTTTATGCTCGGCCCAAGAGATAACATAACTAGCTCAGTCGAAATCCATCAACATCGACGGGATAACTGCCCCATATTCAGAAGCCATAGGTTTCGCCTCACAGACTGTCGCCATTCTGCCGCTGTGTGACAGGTGATGGTCTTTGGAAGAATTCTACCAGACAACAATCAGTTTACCGGCTGCCATATCAGATTTAAAACAAATTTTGCGATAATACTCAATCTGAAGTTTTGTCAAAAGGAGTTACAAAAGAGTGCAATATTTTTTGGTTAACTAATTGAACTGCAGGCATTGAGTACGTCAAGAAAAGATAATTTTGCTCATATGACACGGATTTTCGCGTTTTTGACGATTGACATGTTACTTAACTATCGCCGTTTCTAACCACCGAGGTGTTGCTATCGATGCCGTCATTCTTCTCCGTACCTACCTGAGTGCCTCTCATTTTAAATCAACGCCGTCGTTCATTTATTTGATCCGGTTTCCACGTCATTGCAAAGTTCTCGTGAATGTAGACATACAGTTGATGTGCTAACTCATGAATTGTCAACCAAAATTTCGAAGTGCGTTCTCGTTTCGAAAAGATAAATTAAGTAGTGTTGTAAAAATAATCATGATGCAACATAAATCTATAATGATCCAGTTGCCTCAGGGTGTCGGCTTTCGAAAAAACTTATTTTCAGCTGCATGCTAGATCTATACACTGCAAAAAATGACTACTTACGTAGTATGCAATTTTCTCATTGATTTTCGATGCCCTTAAAAATTGAATTATATTTCATCGAAAACCTGCATAAAAATATTCATTCTTTTATTTATTCGGTAGAAAATCACGTTTTCTTCCAATTTCATACTCAGAAGAAGAGTATAATTCGGTTTTCTCACTAAACAAATTCGTGGCTCATAATGGAGTCCGGCAGCCGTCTGGGGTGTCTAATCAGCCCTATTTAGGAGCAAAAACGCTTATCTGCTTGCAGAGGAAGGGGCTAGAAAAGTTGTCCTAAACAAATGCCGGGATCACGTACTCTGCGCGCTAACCATGGCTCCAAGCCGCATCAAACATGATCAAAACAGGCTAACACGAAACCGCCGTGGAACCACCGACATTATCTGCGCCGCCTGCCAACTGCAGCAGAAGTGCCTGGAGATGTGGACTCTGCCTTCGCGAATCGGCAGGGTGGATCGCGGAGGACTGCGGGAAATCGTGCAGAAATTCGACTATCCCGAACGATTCATAAATGGTGCGTCAGCTCCACGACCATAAGACGGGGCGAGTCACAGACGATGGAGCTGACTTAGAGGCATTCGCAGTGACTGGCGGAGTGAAGCAGGGATGAGTCCTGGCGCCCACCCTCTTCACTCTCATGTTCTCGCCATCTTAATGAAGGACCGACCAACGCCCCGGGACCCGGGTCGTCTATAGGACGGACGGCCACCTTCTCAGTCGACGGCGGATGCACTTCCAGTCGCGTGTATCCACAACTTCCGTCCATGGACTTCTGCTCGCCGACGACTGTGCTCTCAACGCCACCTCCGAAGGGGACATGCAAAGGTGCATGGACCTCTTCACCGCCGCCTGTGACAACTTCGGCCTGATGGTCAACTCGGAGAAAACAGTGGTCATGCATCAACCGCCACCCGACGTTGCCTACGTCGCACTCCAAATAAACGTGAACAGCGCCCAATTGCAAGCTGCGAACAATTTCGCCTATCTGGGCAACACCCTCTCCAACAACACCAAGGTCGACGATGAAGTGGTCGGCCGGATTTCCAAAGCCAGCCAAGCCTTCGGCCGTCTGCAGAGCACAGCCTGGAATCGCTAGGATCTCCACCTCAACATCAAACTGAAGCTGTACAGAGCAGTCATCCTGCCGACGCTGCCGTATGGAGCGGAGACCTAAATGGTGAACAAGAAGCGGGCGCGAACACTCAGTCACTTCCACCTCAGCTGTCTTCGAAGGATAGTGAGGCTGAGATGGCAGAACTGGATCCCGTACACGGATGTACTGTAGCGGACGGGAATCCTCAGCGTCTACGCCGTGCTGAGGCAACTGCAACTGCGTTGGAGCGGCCACCTACTGTGGATGAACGAACGGTTACCCAAAGGACTCCTGAATGGAGATGCCGTCATGGGTTCCAGCCGACAAGTTCAGCTACCGCGCTGCAGGGACTCGCTTAAGACTTGTCTGAAGCGTCTTCAGATAAACTCGGCCAACTGGGATGACCTTGTCCGAGACCGACCGACTTGGAGGAGAGCATTGAAGACGGGCACAGCAATCTACGAAGACAATCGCATCACCGTCGCCAAAGCTAGACGCGAGGTCCACGAATCACAACTGACCACGTCTCGCGACGCCAACACTCAACCATTCCGACCTGCCCAAGCTGCCAGCGGACGTTTCAGGCACCAATCGGCCTTGTAGGACATCTTCGTACCAACTGCGGCACCCGGACTACACCAGCTGCTGTCTCCCCGTCCAACTCTGCCTAATTCCCACACCGACAATCAACATTGACAGCACGCCTGAATCCCCACTACTAATACTACTACTACTACTACTACTACTACTACTACTACTACTACTACTACTACTACTACTACTACTACTACTACTACTACTACTACTACTACTACTACTACTACTACTACTACTACTACTACTACTACTACTACTACTACTACTACTACTACTACTACTCCTACCACTACTACTACTACTACTACTACTACTACTACTACTACTACTACTACTACTACTACTACTACTACTACTACTACTACTACTACCATCTTCCTCCTCCTCCTCCTCCCCCTCCTCCTTCTCCTCTTCTTCCTCCTCCTCCTCCACCTCCTCCACCACCATCACCACCTCTTCCTCCATCGCCTCACCGTCTGCTGCTGTGGCCCCTGTACCCACCACCACTGGACATACTCCCGACACACCGACGAGCATCAACCAGACCACTGTCGACGCCAGCAATGTGGATTCGGCCCAATCCTGTCCCCATAGTGATCGCACCTCCACGTCACCACGTTGGTCTGGTTGGTCACCTGCGAATCCATCGCACAGAGACTGGCGAATCACGGATGGCAAATACCGATGATTGTACGTGTCCATCAGTGGCCACTTTTCTTGCATTTATATTTCTAAAGTATGTCGTCAACAGTAACCCACATATTTGACCTTCTGAACCGTTGGTGGCCTGTACTAAAGTGGTCTTCCAAGCCGTTATGCCGAAGGCCTACGTTTCAACTTTCTATGGCGCATTCTATGCATTCTGCTTCTCCCACAGTCTAGGCAGCATGCATGATGGTGCCTATGGTTAGCGAAGACGTTATGCTCAGACATACTGTTTTGGTAGTCTTATCTGAATGAGTAGTTTTCTTCCTACATTAACTTTCAATTAATCGAAGTGTGAAGTACTTAGCTTTGCCTTTTTGTAAACTGTATAAAATATGTAATTTTAAAGCATTGTGATGGTGCGGTTGATAGAGTCCTGCAAATTTGGCAATTATAACTCCTCGTGACTAGTGTTTCCTCAGTAGCTCTGCGACTTTGGTGATTTAAAGTAGGTTTTGTACAGATGTCTTTCACACACACTTCGCCACGGCATTCCCGGCCCCAAGTATAAGCGCACTATGGACATCGAAAGGAAACTAAGCCGAAGGGGAATGGTGAAATCGGTAGTTGATGAAGTTACCGAGACTAAAATGAAAAAGGTAACCGGATGCACGATAAATCTGCCGCGAGTTTAATGAAAACCTAGAATTCCCGTAAAAGACCTGGCTGACAGGAAATGCGGGGCAGCAATGGTAAGCCCAACCGTAACCTCAATGTAATCATAAACCTAACACTAAATGTGACCTTAAGCATACCGAAAACCCGTGCCTTAATCATAAGTCAAACACCAACCCTGATCCATATCTTAGCCCTACCCTTAACCATAATCCAAACCCCAACCCAAACCTTAACCTTAATTCTAACACTAACCCCGACCTTAAAACAGAACGTAGACCTAAACCGCAATCCAAACCGTAACTCTAGCCGAAACCCTTAAACATAACACAAACCCTAACCCTAAACTCAATTCTCAGCTAGACACTAAACCAAACGCCAAAAATAGTCCTAAATATAAACCAAAATATCAGGTTACCCTATTTCGTTGTAGCATTGGTTACTTTCCCACTGACAGGTTCAGCATCTGCCTTCAGCTTACTTTACTTGCAATGCCCACACATTGCGCTTACAATCGGGACCAGGACGGCATAACGGACGCTTATCGCAATTCTCTAAATTTTATGCTTGGAAAAAGTGTATTTGTTGTTTTTAAAATTTTTGTACTTATGAGGTTTCCTAACACCTGAAACTTCTGTCCATAAAGAATCATATTCGTTCATTTATTAATGCTGCCTGTAACGTATGCAACATGCCCCACGCGCACTGCGGAGCTTTACGGGCCCAATACGACGTCCATCCAATAACATATATAAATATGCAACCTTCCTCGCATGAAAGATATAGAGCTCTTGGTTTGGAAACTATACGGCAGTGTAACGGCAGGTCAGTTTCGAAATTATTCAGCCGAAAATACTCTTATTTCAAGCATAAAATTTGAAAAGGACGCGATTTTGTACCTCACCCCCTTTTTTCCTTGTCGTTTATGTTATTCTACGTCACAGATCATTTTTCCTGCGTAAGCGTAAGTTGCATAGTTGTATAGAAAGTCTGTCCGTGCAAAATACCGAGTCCACAAAACAGCACAAGTAGAATAAGGTTTGAAAATAGTCCTTTAGTGAAGTTTATACTTAAATATCCTTCACTAATTAGTGCAACGTTAGCTGCGGCAGTTAACCAACAGTCTACATTTTGAGTATGATCCCCACACGGTTTCACTATAATTGGCTTCATTTATTTGTTTTTCCATTGTTTGCGATGCAGCCAACAGGTTGCCGATTGGTTTTGCCAAGAGGAATAAAATTGTTTTATATGGTCACATGGTAACAGGCGACTCAGAGACTAATAAACTTAATTAGAATGGTCAGATGCACTCGCAAAACCACCCTTTTGCGTGTGTGTCTTATGACAACTTTCCCTTCGTCAAATTTCCTTGAAGTTATTTCTTTTGCTGGGAAACAGTGAGTTTCAGATCGTCGTCGAAATAGCGGTAAATACTTTTCGCTTTCAGCGTTTTTAATAGACTGACTGCAAATGTAGATTCTGTTCTATATGTTTACGAGAATGCGAATCTACATCTTCTTTTAATCCTGCGTAGCGCAAATTCATGCTGCGTCGAGTCGCCAACATACTATGCAAACCGCGGATTTATAACGCCTGCCCTGTGGGCTAATGACACTGGAAACCTCCACGTCCTGCCAAATCAGTTAAGCATACCTGCACACGGTCCAAAAGTGGGACTGCCAGTCTCAAAGCCAACACTGCCCTCACTTTCCTCTCTCTCTCTTCGCGTTTGCTATTGGCGCCACCAAGCTCATTTATTGGTCCAGGCCTCCCGTCAATCATCCCTACCGATGAACACTAATCGGCGCTTGTGGAGGGACGATGTCGTTCGGCGGAAAAGGTGCGCATGCGCAAACGTCCTCCAAATGCAAGGAGGAGGCGCCACTACCGACCACAAATTTTGGGCCAGTTTGGCTGTTTTCTTTCTTGTAAATAGCCTTTGCAATGTGTGTTCAACGAGGTGATCGGACAGGCCAACGCAGCTGCGTCCAGGGATAAAATCTGCTGGGCGGATCTCATTTCGTGGCCGTACCTGCAGTAGACAAGCGCCAGCTGCCTGTCATAGGGGACCAGTGATAATACGGGGTTTAACCCTAACCCCATCCCCTAACTCTCACATTAATCCCTAACCCTAATCCCTGACCCCTAACCCTTTAACCTAAACCTCTAAGCCTAACTCCAAATCCCTAACCCCTAACAGGTACGGCTACGAAATAAGATCTTGCAGGTGGCCGTTTGGATTATGAATGGAGACTTACTCAAACAAGAGACCTCATCGCTGAGGAAAATTGACGTTCTCACCGAAAGTCTGCAATGAATATGCCTCAGATCAATTAAAAAACCTTCTCTTATAAGTTACCTCTCTAAAATGCGTTTTGCTTTACGTGTTTCTCTGACGGGCGTCTCCATACTTTATCTTTTTCCAAGGCTTAGTCAAGATAAGAATTGGGACGATTCTTTGGCTTTCCGGAAAATTAGTGATAGGTTTTCTGTCACAAACGAAAGAACTCAACTTCTTCTTTTTATTTGAGCCATTTTAGCGATATTTGCTCAACTTTAGGCGCCGTTTCACGAGTAGAAATGCCAAAACTGCTGTACTTCTGCCCGTTCTGTTTCTAAATTAGGCATTACCAGAAGGTAGACCATGGAAAACTATTACACTGTATACTCAAACGTCATTATAGCCAGTTACAGAGTAACTTTTCGCGGCAAGTTAAGGAGTATTTGCAAAGAACAGAAAAATATCAGAAAGTTTGAGCAAAAATTTTAAGGAGACACTTCTACTGCATTTAAGAGCACAAAATCACGTAGGTTTGCAAATCTGACGTCTTAGAGTCGATGAAACGTCTGGTTTTCTAAAAACAACCCGCTTGCTTACATCATCTGATGTAAATGCTGAAAACAAATCTTCTTCAAGTGTGCCAAGTTTTATTTGACAAAACAATCGAGTCTAAATTACAGTCTTCTCGTGGGAAAACACGGGCGGATGCGTATATTTATGCCTTTGTCGGGAATAACATACTGCTTATATCATGCGCCACTGTGTGGCTGCTGGTGGGGCTTGAGAAATAGCCCAAGGCACAACGGAACGAGTGAGTTCTGTAAGAACGATCGGTGAGCGTCCCTCTACCATTACATATATATGTATATTCACTCAGGAATGGGCGCACACCGATGCATTGGTTTCCCGAAGCAAACAAGCTCTGTCGTCTCTCCTCTTATATATAGATGTATATAGTGGCGAGGAGGGACGACAGAGAATGCGGTAGATTGATACATGATTGATTTTTTTTGGCGCACAGTCGCTGTTTTTCCTAGGACATCGCGTAGATGCTTCTGGTTGTCATCCCATAGATGCCAAAGTTTCAGCTATTCGCGATTTCCCTACTCCCACTTCTTTTCAACAACTGCGCCGTTTTATAGGCCTTGTCAATTTCTATCGACGTTTTATCCCTCATTGTGCTCAATTAATGCTACCACTTACTAACCTTTTACGCGAAAACAACCGTGAGTTTTCTTTTCCTGACACAGCTGTAGAGGCCTTCAATCGTGCGAGGAAGGCTTTTGCGGATACAGCTGTCCTTGTTCACCCTATACCTGATGCCCCACTTTCCATTGTGGCCGACGCCTCTAATTTCGCTATAGGTGCTGCCCTTCAGCAACAGACGCCCACTGGCACCCAGCCTTCGGCTTTCTACTCTGCCAAATTGACCCCCACAAACTCGCTATAGCACTTTTGGTAGAGAACTTCTTGCAATTTATTTAGCCATTAAGCATTTTCGCAATTATATTGAGGGCCGAGATTTTTGTATTTATACTGGCCACAAGCCTCTTTCTTATGCCCTATCTACTTCGTCTGACAAGTATTCACCCCGCGAGGCCCCCCATCTCGATTTTATTTCTCAGTATACCACCGAGATTCGATTTCTTAAAGGCCTTTATAATCAAGTTGCTGACTGTCTTTCTCGGCCTGGCATTAATGCCATCACCCGCCCTTCCATCGATTTCGGACGCATGGCAGAACTGCAAAATCAGCCGACTTTCATTGAGAGCCTAGTCTTCAACCCGAAGCCATTCCTCTTTCCACCACCCCCGTTACAATCTTGTGTGACGTATCGCGCGGTGCCTCCCGACCAGTAGTGCCAAGCGAGATGAGACGAGATGTTTTTGCCGCGTTGCACAATCAAGCTCACCCTGGCATCCGCACTACCCAGCGCCTCGTCAGCGAGCGGTTCGTTTGGCCAAGCACGAACACTGATATCCACCAGTGGACCCGTTCATGTTTGGCCTGTCAGAAGGCCAAAGTCGGACAACACAACAAAGCCCCATTGGCGCTTTTCTCGCACCCGACGCACGTTTTTCACATGTCCATATCGATATGGTAGGTCCCTTTCCAACATCTCGTGGTTGCAACTACTTACTTACTGCGATTGACCGATTTACTTCCATACCTAACATAAATGCCGATTCCGTTGCTCATGCTTTTTTGGAACACTGGATCTCTCATTATGGCGTCCCCTCAACTATTACCACCGATCGAGGTCAACAATTTGAGTCTAGACTTTTTAACAGCCTTACCAACCTCCTCGGATGTTCTCGCATGCGCACGACAGCATACCACCCCTCATCCAACGGCTTCGTCGAGCGTTTCCACCGGCAACTCAAAGCCTCGCTCCGAGCTCATGACAACCCTTCCCATTGGAGCGAGCATCTGCCTTTGGTCATGCTCGGTATCCGTACCGCACTTAAGCCCGACTTGGAGTGTTCCGCTGCCGAACTTGTCTACGGTACCACCCTACGGATTCCCGGGGATTTTTTCGGGTACTCTCAAAGCTCAGGCGACTTGGATCCCAGCGATTATGTGCAAAGATTGCGCCAAGCCATGACTCATCTTCGAGCCACTCCTCCACGTCCTTCAACAAGTAAGTCGTACGTCGACCCGAACTTACTAACAGGTTCTTTTGTATTTGTCCGCATAGATAGCGTTCGCCGGCCACTACAACAGCCCTATGACGGCCCATTTCGAGTACTATCGCGCAAGGACAAGCATTTTACAATTGACCGTGGAGGCCGCACCGACGTGGTCTCAATCGACCGCTTGAAGGCGGCTTATACCGAGCCTCTTTCAACTTCTCCAACCGAACAACCTCCACTTGGCACATTGCCACTTGCTATTTCCCAGACTCCATTTACGCCCAATAACCCCACGTCTTCCCTTATCCCACAGACTCCTCCCCTTACGCGCAGCGGTCGTCATGTCCGTTTTCCCGACCGTTACCAACTTGTACAATAGGCATAACACTCCCAAATTTTCCTTCTATTAACAATAATTTTTTTTGAACTCCGTTCTCCTAGGAGCGGGAGCATTGTAGTAACATTTAAGTCCGTTTTGTTTTAATTAGTTACAATACGCTTTGACACAACTTTGAATAAGAATAAGAACACGCACGTACACTTTTACCTGCTGACGACTTTGCTCTTATTTACTAGTTTGTAACTGTTGGGATACTGCTATTTTCGTTTACCGGATAGCCTGCTCGCTGTGCCCAACTAGTGGGTTTGTCTCATACAGGTTCATGCTTAGTCTGCCCTCATTCAGCCAATCCCACCCTAACCATCAGTTGGAACCGGAAACACAAGCATGCGCACAGACGTACCTGGCACAGCTGGTCCACCAAATGAATCATAAGCACTTCATCAAATATAATTTTATCAGTGCCTCGCCACCTGTCATTCTCCGTCGATGCATATAGGGTATGTATTCAATTAGTAATGAGCGCACACCGATCTATTAGCTTCACGAAGCAAACACGCTCCGTATGGGTGGCAAAGGTGACGAACAGGCAACAATTTACCATGCCACTGTTTGTGTTTCTGGTGTCAGCTGCTGGTCAGGGTTATGATTGGCTGAATGAAGGCAAACTAAACCGGAAACAGTAATGTATCATGAAGAAGGAGACACGATCGCCGGGACAAGAGCTTTATTAGCCTGACGTTTCGGATTCCTACTCGAATCCATCATCAGAGACAGAAGAGCAGAAACGGGTGGTTGTTGCACAAGGGGCTGCGGTATTTATAGGATGCAGTAGCCATGCTACCGCATACCTATGAACTTTCACGGCTCCCCCCTTCATCCGAGATCGTCGCACTTGGTGTGATCATCGCTTGATGGCCTATATTCGAGTCGATAATTGCTGCAATCTCATCACATGCGTTGGATGTTGGTGTGATGATTGCTCGACCATCTGACCTACCGACCCTGCAGTTGGGAAAAGTGTTCACTTGTGCGCTTCCCGCGTAGCTAATTACTCCGCCTAGGTGTAGTCTCAACACAGAGTAAGGAGGGGCAAGGTCATTGCACTTGTTAATGGACTGGGGGCCTGTAAACCATGACTCAAGCAGCTCCCGGCTCACGCGGTTGTCACCTCTTGCGAGAATTTCGGCCTCATCGAATTTGAATTTGTGGCCGGATCTCGTCAAATGAGCCGCAACTTGAGAGCTGGCGTCATTTCTGCGCACCGCTGCCGCGTGTTCGGCCATTCTCGTTCGGAGGTGTCTTCCGGTTTCTCCGACGTAGTTGCTTTGTCCGCAACTGCACCAGATCCGATAAACGACTCCAGACGTTTCTAGCCGTGGAAGTGGGTCTTTCGGTTTCATGACCAGACGCCTGATGGTTGCCCCCGGTCTGTGTGCCACTCCAACTCCAAGTGGTGCGAAAAGGCTGCCGACAGTTTCCGAAACGTTCTTGACATACGGAAGTGCCCGCCAAGATTTGGTGTCCGTGCGGTTAGGCCTTTCGTCCCTTTTGCGTATGCACCGGTCGACGAAGTTGCGCGGGTAGCCATTGGCTTTGAAGACCCGTCGGAGTTATTGTAGTTCGGCAATTTTGCAAAGATTATGGTGAACTAAAAACCAAAGTGTTCAGGAAAGCGACAAATACGATGCAAGTACTGAACTTCAACAGTAACCACCCAATCAGCCACAAACGCAGCTATGTAAGGACGCTCTATCGGCGTGTCGAAACGCACTGCAGTGAGCCGGAAGACAAAATTGCCGGACTACAATACCTCAGACGGGTCTTCAAAGCCAATGGCTACCCGCGCAACTTCGTCGACCGGTGCATACGCAAAAGGGACGAAAGGCCTAACCGCACGGACACCAAATCTTGGCGGGCACTTCCGTATGTCAAGAACGATTCGGAAGCTGTCGGGCGCCTTCTCGCATCACTTGGGGTTGGAGTGGCACACAGACCGGAGGCAACCATCAGGCGTCTGGTCATGAAACCGAAAGACCCACTGCCACGGCTAGAAACGTCTGGAGTCGTTTATCGGATCTGGTGCAGTTGCGGACAAAGCAACTACGTCGGAGAAACCGGAAGACATCTCCGAACGAGAATGGCCGAACACGCGGCAGCGGTGCGCAGAAATGACGCCAGCTCTCAAGTTGCGGCTCATTCGACGAGATACGGCCACACATTTAAATTCTATGAGGCCGAAATTCTCGCAAGAGGTGACAACCGAATGAGCCGGGAGCTACTGGAATGATGGTTTACTGGCCCCCAGTCCATCAACAAGTGCAACGATCTTCCCATTCAATACAGCGTGCTGAGACTTCGTCTAGGCGGAGTAATTGGCCACGCGGGGAGCGCACTGGTGAACACTCTTCCCAACACCCGGGTCAACGCGTCAGATGTTCGAGCAATCATCACGCCAACATCCAACGCACGTGATGAGATTGCAGCAATTATCGACTCGAATGTCGGCCATCAAGCAATGATCACACCAAGTGTGACAATCCCGGATGAAGGGGGGAGCCGTGAAAGTTCATAGGTATGCGGTAGCATGGCTACTGCATCCTATAAATACCGCAGCCCCTTGTGCAACAACCACCCGTTTCTGCTCTTCTGTCTCTGATGATGGATTCGAGTAGGAATCCGAAACGTCAGGCTAATAAAGCTCTTGTCCCGGCGATCGTGTCTCCTTCTTCAAGACTACTTCCTGGGACTCGGCTCTTCGCTTCTATTAGTAATGTATCAATCCACCCGCATTCTCTGTTATGCCTCCTCGCTGCTATTATGACTTGGCCGACTTCAGCCTGGTAACTGGTTGTCTGTTCGTGACCTTTCCCACCCATACGGAGCTGGTTTGCTTCGTGAAGCCAATAGACCGGTCTGCGCACATTTCTGATTTAATCTATACAGTAGGCGGGCTAACTCATGAAATGTCAACCAAAATTCAGAAATGCGTTTTTGATTCGAAAAGATTAATTAAGTAGAGTTGTAAAACTTGTCAAGCTACAACATAATTCTATACTATTTCAGTTACCTCTGAATTCCGGCTTTCGAACGAAATTCCTTCCAGCTGCATGGAAAAACTACACTCTGTAAAAAATGACTACTTATGAAGCATGAATTTTTCTCATTGATTTTAGATGCCCCTAAAAGTTCAATTATATTTCATGGAAAACATGCACAAAAGTATTCATTCTTATGCTTATTCGGTGGAAAATTACGTGTTCTTCTAATTTTATACTCGAAGGAGGGACATAATCCGGTTTTTAGAAAGGTTTCTAATTGCGGGACTTTTAAATACCATGAAATAGCCGCTCATAACACGTCATGTCTCTGCATTTACCAGTGTGGCTTGTAAAGTTAACAATATTGATCAAATCCACTGCTAGATTTTACGAACTATTCATGATCCCCCCTTACTATCGTAGAGAAATGTGTGGTTTTCCGTGCGCGGAAAACATACAGCTAGTAGTTTGGAAACCCTGAATCCAGGCGTAACGGTAGAGCGGGTTCAAAATTATTCAGAAATAGGAAAAAATTTTGAAAACCGAACTATACCCTTCCTTCGAGTATAATATTGGAAGAAGCCGTAAGTGTCTACCGAATGAGCAGAAGAAGGAGTGTTTTTATGAATGTTTGGGGCATCGAATATCAATGAGAAAAATGCATGCTGCATAAGTAGTCATTTTTTACAGGGTGTAGTTTTTGCATGCAGCCGGAAGGAACTTCGCTCAAAAGCCAGAACCCTGGGGTAACTGGAATATTATAGCATTATGCTGCAGGCTGACTAGTTTTACAACCCTACTTAATTAATCTTTTCGAAACGAAAGCGCATTTCGGAACTTAGGGAATTTACTCGACCCGTCGTGCTCTTTCTCGAGCAGCCTATAGTGGCGCGTAAAGGAGACTGGAATAGTCGTTCGTGGCTTGTCAGTCATCGTCATTCAGTCATACCCACCCCTAAGGTGTGGAACACTACAGGGTCGATCCAGTAGTCTTCTTCTTCACTTAGACAAGAGGGTTTCCTGTAGGAGAACCGAGACCAAAGGCACCCGGCTCCAGCCCGGTTTCTATCGAAATTCCTATAGGGTTCCAACCGTCTTCTTGGTAGGCTGGTCGTGAATTTAAATGTTTGTTCTCAGGTAGCGCCTCTGTCTTGACCCCGGGTCTAGGTGGGGAGTAGGGGAAGAGAGAGTGCGGCAGACGCTGAGAAAGTCTACTATCACATCAAGCTGATTCCCGAGCAAGTCACCGTGTCTGCTGAACCTTGCTGTGGAGCACACGGTTGACAACGTCGGCAACGACGGTCAAACTGTCGCGTGTGTGTCAGGTGCAGGCCGGCTGCCTAACTTTGCCGGACATTGCGTCCGCAGTCCGTTTCAGTGTTTTTGACATCTAAGCGAGATAGACGGGGGAGAATCAAGGATATTTCACGACGACTCACCGCTGCCGCTGCGGCGGGCGTTGTCGGTAGGCCGGTCGTGATTTTAAAAGCCTGCTCTCATGTAGCATCTCTAGTAATAGGGGGACTTAAACTTTCTTCTCAACGTACTAATCTTGAGCACTTTTGCCAGAAACGACAATGAGACTGTCGTCATACGAAGGAGAGCCCTAAAAATGTCCTTAGTGGGAGTACAAGATACAGCGGATTGCGCACAATATGAGGACAGGCATCTCAATGCGATCAGGAAGGTCCAGACACCAGAAAATCTGTACGTGTGTACGCTCCACACACCAGCATATGTAAATTCAAAACGCCCGCAAGGGTCTGAGCGTGCACAATCTTATGCAACCAGCAAGATTAATAATTACCAGAATGAGTCCAGGCGTCTGCACCAGAGAGGAGTAAGTGAGCCATTTAGATGATAGCGACTGAAAAGTATTCCTTCACGGGGCAACCTGTTTTAACTGAATTATTTGAGTGTACAGTAAAGCGTTGTCGGAGTGCTTTCAAACCCATCAAGAGTGCATCTAGCAGGATAGCATGAGGCTGTAAACTGGCGCCCGACCAAATATCACTTTGAAAGCATTCTTGAGACTGTCGTAATAATTTTCTTAAAAATTTTAATGGTGAACTACGGACAAGTAAGCATCAAAAGACTTTAAAGCCCTTAGGTTCAAATCGGATTTGTCATGTCATATCAAGAGGATTCCCTTTTTACATCTGTCACATCTCAGGGAGATGAAGGTCTTGACAACATATTAGAGCATAGACATATATAAATTAGTCAAGCACACCACTGAAGTCTGCAATTAAAATATACCAGCGTCGAAAAATTACACAACAAACCCTCTTGTCCCACAGAACCCATCTCATTTCAACTTATATCGCTTGGGATGCCTACCTTTCAATGCTTACACATATATAATTCTATAATCTAGAACTCTATAACCCTATAGAATTCTAACCTCTCCTTCTTGGAAGGCCGGTCGAGATTTTAAATGTTCGTTCTCAGATAGCATCTCTAGTAATGGTAGAACTTGAACTTCCATCATTTCTACTCAACGTACTAGTCTTCAGCACTTTTGCCAGAAACGACCTGAAAATCTATGTATTAAGAGTACATGATAGAGTGGTTTGAACACTTTGTGAGTCCAGGCATCTCAATGTGAACACGGTCTAACCTCCCAAGAAATTCGCACGTGCACCAAAAGTAAATTCAAAACGCCCACAAGAGTCTGAGTGTGCGCGATGTTGTGGCAGCCAGCCAGATTGATGATTCTCGGAATTAACCCAAACATCTGAACCAGTAAGGAATCTGTGCGTTTAACCGATAATTTAACTATAACAAACATGAGGGGAATAGGTGAGTCATGTGGATGACAGTAACAGAAATTTCTTCCCCTAGAGGGCAATCTGTTTTAACAGAGTTATTTTAATGAATAGTAGAGAGTTATCTGAGTGCTTTGATACCCATCAAGTGTGCATCTATTAGGAAAGCGTAAGACTGTACACTAGCGCCTTACCAAATACCCCTACGAAAGCACCATTAAGACTGTCATGGCAATTTTCCCGCGAATTTAATGATGATTTAAGGATACTTAAGCACCAAAAGACTTCAAAGTCGTTAGTTTCGAAGCTAATAAGTTCTTCTGTCAAATCAAGATACATCCCGATTCAACATTTAGCGTATCCCAGGGTCTTAACAGCATATTAGATTAGGTGAATATTTAAATTAATCTAGTACGGTATTGGCAGTTTCCAAAGAAAGTACACATATGTTATTGTCTTCTGCAATATCTTCTTCAGGAGCTGATGAACACAACATATACATGCATGTATATGTATATATTTATACATATTAAGGCAGAAGGTGTGTTGATAAAAACACTGGGAATGGGACGGCTACTTCTGTCAGCTTACCCTACCCTACCTCTCCTTCGATAATATTTAAATACAGAAACTTGATAAACTCTTTTGTGTACGCTGTTCACGTACTCAGTTAGGAATCCGAATGACTTCTTCCTGTAGCATGAATGAGGGAAGGAATTTATCGCCATCACTGCCACCCGCTTGCAGCACCTTTAGAAATCCCTCCACGTTGAGACCGTCTACCATCACAGCATCACCCATTTTCAAGCCAGCTGAGTCAAAGTTATTGACCAGGGACCACCAACGCCGCTGGTCACCCTCGTTAGAATAGAGCGTGTCCATTGAGTGTACCTGAAGACTGGCATCTCCGTTGAGGGCATTGTCGGCTTGCATGAGTTCGTAGGCCAAGCGGCAGACGGAGGAACGAAGGGAACATACAAGAAACTCGGTACTGGCGAGAAGAAAAACCTCATCCACCCGATCCTCCAAGGTGTGTGCTGCTGAACCGACGGTGATGACCTCGTACTCGGGATATTTAGCACGGAGACGGGACGGAAGGTTGGTATCATCTGTGGTTAGGAAGACGCGACGTGCACCAGGTTTCTCCCAGGGGTCCTCTCTCAGATCCGTCTTCACTTGGTACTCCATGTGCTTGTACTCGAAAAAACGTTCCAAGGGGAGGGTGTAGTTGGTTGGGCGTGTCAGAGGAGGCAGCTGTCTAACGTCTAACCCTGCGAGTGGAGGCCGAAAACTCGTCACGTTGCTGGCCTTCTGCTCCGCGGTCCGACGCAGTTGCTCTATGCGTGTCTCCAGTCTCTGCCTCTTACTCTTGTCACGATAGCGCCAGAGGTAGACCAGCATCTGGCCTCGAAACCAGGCGTAGGGATTGCCATGAAGATCGGCCAGCAAGTCCACCCAGTCGGAAGGCAGGGCAGGGGGTGCTATGGTTGGGTCGAGAGGAGTGTTGGATTCCAGCACCATGTTCTCGCCCGCTCCGACGGAGCTAGTGCATTTGCTGAGGGGCAGGAAGAGATCCACCCATTCCTGATTCTGCTCGCGTTTCCCCATTCCGGCGTTATCTCCTAAGACGACAGTTCGTTTCAGAACGAGGCCAACGGAGAGGGCAAGAGTAACATGTCGCACCTGACAGAGGAAATCACAGTCCGGGTCAGTGAACCTGACAATCAGGAGACGAGTCCGGGAACAGTCTGGTGGATTCTGTAGGTCTGCCAGTTGCCGCTGTAGCCGTTCGCCTAGAGTTTGCAACTTTTGGCGCCGGATTTCGGCCAGGCCCGTGACTTCGTCCATGGCGCGCAGTCTGGACTCCAGTAGAAGGGTTGCATGTCCAATGTATCGGTGGACTCGGACCCTGTCCTGCTCTTTGAGGTTGAAATCGGCTGCGTATATTGTCAGCTGACTGTCCACCAGACGCCAGAGTTCACGGGTCATGCTTATGGTCTGTCGGAGGGTTACATCGTAGGAGGTGAGAGGCTTCGTGGGAAAGTGCTTGTGGCTGCTCACGTTAACTCCTTCATGAGCATGATAGCCGCGAAGGAGCGGGTTTGAGGCCTCTGGACTGCTGGCACTCTGTCCGTGCTGTGTGAAACCAAGCGTTAGCCAAAGGACTACGAATATTTTGGCGGCGCCAATGCTGGGAGTCACAAAGAAGGGTCGTCGCATCTTCCGACAGCTCAATGAGGGTACTTTGACTGTGTGAGAAGTCCTTCTCGTCCTGCTGCTTGTAGGCAAGGCACCAATAAGTTGCCTTGACCTTGGAGACGGCCAGACCAATCACAGCCTTGCAATAGAAGAATAATTCGCCAATAGCATGACTGCACAGTTCTAGGGTGATTGAAAACGAGTGCGGGTGGCGGTGGGGAGGAGATGAGTGACGGATCGAACCATTCACCTGAAGGCGTTGTAGAGAGAATTAAAGAGGTAGAGAATCAGGGTAAAATTGACGGTTTTCGTTAGAAAAATTTAAAGGTACACATGTGCTTGCCTGGGCTACCTGCACAAACCTGTCTTCTACGTTCTGGAGCGTGGCGGAGGAATTTTCCCTAATAAAGTTACCACAGTAGGCGGTGGTGAAACTGATTTCATTAGCGTGCTAGTTTCTACAACATGTTTGTTTCAGAAATCTAATTGTTCTTCCTCCAAGTGGAAGTCACATAAGCGATGGTGAAACCGACTTCACACTAATTCAGACGTATGAACGTGCTAGCTCTTATCTCATCTGCTACACCTTGGTTTCAAAAAAATGTCTCCTCCTAGTAGATTTTGTGTACGAAATCCATAATCCTTAAGTTAGCATTAATCTTAACCCTCGCCCTAACCTTAAGTTTAGCACTGACTTCCTGCAATCTGGCGGAAGATCACCTCTGCACATTCATACCAAAAGATTCGGCAAAGCAGTGCACAGACGAACTCCTATAGTCCTATGACACGGATGTCCCGCAGCTTTGTTTTGAAAACAATTTTTCTTTAGAACACTGGAATTATTAACAACTAGAGGGAGCTCCAATGAGGCACATTTGTTTGCCTCAAAGGAACTTATACAGGAGTCATTCTGCCTTATGAGAGCGACAATCAAATCTCTCACAAGTAGAGTGCAACCACCAGTCGGCTTCGTCAAGGCCATTAGTCATAATCCCTCCATACATCAGGAAGGTGGCTAAGCTCATTGGAAGACAATGGAGGAAACGTCAAATTGGAGTGGCGCACGACCGACGACTACTCTTTACACACGCAGTTTGTACCTCCTAAGAATAGGGTTGGCTATCTTGAGAAATAAGTAGTCGTCCACAAGATCCCTTGTGGTGTCTAAAATGCCGCATATTCTGGCCAAACGTGAAAACTCGTCCCATTACGCACCCACGAACATCAACTAGGATTTAGTAGACAAGACCAGCTGTCTAAATTGGCCATACATACCTTGGTGGTGGATCAATTGCGCCAGATGTGTCTGTGCGCGTGTTTGTTTTATATTGTGTGCATTTTCGGCAAAGGATTTCAGAATAGCTTGTTGGTCGTCATCGGCCAGCATACCAAATCCCAGGCATATGGAGCACCTGGGATACGGACTCGGGATCCTCGGTTATTGCGTCTAACACTCGAACAATGGGCCGCTGGCCGGTTGTCGGGATTCCTGGAGCGTGGCGAAGAATTTTCCTGACTTCTACCTCCTGGAGCATGGCGGAACTTTGCTGACACTTGGAATGATTGTCCCTAAAAAAGCTACAACCGTAGGCGGTGGTGAGGCTGATTTCAGATTAGTTTAGACACATTAGCTTGCTAGTTCTTGCCTCAGCTGCTACATGTTTGTTTCAAAAATCTAATTGTTATGCAAACATGCTTACTCCAAGTGGTAATCACTTAATCCTTTGAGTTCCTGTGGGGGGTGGGTAATGGCCAGATCGGAGGTTTGACAAGTGAATAGGTATGTGAGTGGGTTTTTGCGCCAAATTTAAGTAAGGTTACCTATTCTGGTAACCTGACCATAACCACGGTCACTAACTTAGCATTGATCTTAACCCTAGCCCTACCTTCAAGCCCAAACCTAACTTTTTGGAACCTTGCGGAAGATCACCTCTGGACAATCATGACCTTTCCAGTGACAGCTTAGCCTGACAGTCCCATCGACCTTCCATCACAAAATGCTTATGCTCTGCCTCGATAACTATTGCCATTTTGATGACAAATATTACTAACAGGTTAAGCGCACCCAACTGGATTTGCCAATCTCGGAGCTCCTGACAGAACTAGTCTTGCAGCGACTAGAAGGGGATGTTTTACAAAGCTGTTAACCAGAAATGTGACTCACACATGTGGATGACATCATCGTGAAATCCTGTGAAGTAGAGCGTTTCAACAAAGCCTGAATGGCACCTTTCATGTTCTCCAATTTACTCATGAAGAAGCAAAAGGAGACACCCTCCCTTTTCCTAGACGTGAACATAGCAGTGTTTTTATCAGCCCTTCGACGTGTGGGTATGGCTAGATTTTGAAAGCAAACCGATTTCCCCGAAAATTGGAGTTAAATGCTTGCCGAATCTATCTTTTCTGGCGATTTCAAGGGTAGTGTGTGGTGGTCGAGGATGTAAGATCACTTGTTCCATCTAATGACAGTTGGCTTTTTGCTCGTGTCGGAGCAAAGCGTCTGCTGGGGAGAGCGTCAGGCCGGCTGTGCTGTTTACGCGGTGGTCTTATGCCTGTGTCAACGTGAGGGGAGGTCTGGCTGAGTGCTGGACATGTGATTGGTTGGTTTAGGGTGAGGGTCGGAGAGGGGGGGGGGCATGGTGACAAGGGTAACACGCCAGGCTGTCTGAAGCGCGTGAGACAGCGAAAGTTCGCGTGCGCAGGCATGACACATTACAGCTGAACAAAAGGCGCCCCAGGTCAGACCTGAGGGAAGGCGATGCGTCGGTGATGCGTCCGCAAGTTAGCGCGGTTGTCGCGGTCTCTGACGCCCAAAAAGACGCCGCGAAAGGGGGCACTGGAGCGGGGACTGCTGCAGCATCGCTTATGCAGCGCAACCGCAGTTTCAGGTTAACTCATGTGGAGAGCAGTAGTTTCCAACTTCTACATCACAGTTCCCGTCAGAAATCCAGATATTGGCAAATCTGTGGGACACCTTTTATTGGCTGATATCGATGTTTAATGGAAGAAAAGGTTGTTTCTAGATAAAGGTCGAGTAGATGAAGTAATGCGTCCACTGGCGGGTTGATACAACAGATCTACAGACGTCACTCAATGGGGCGTCTAATTAATTTTTGCAGAAATTAATAGTGAATGGAGAGCACACAGTAAATGTCACCAGTATCTTAACAGCTGCTCCTTTCAGTCCTTTCCGTTCGAAACAGCATTGAATGCAGATTAGAAGTTTCAGAGTTCTTCGTAAGTGGATGGAATTGGTAAAATGGCCACTTAGAAATCTTGTAGTTTGCTGCATCTAGCAACCAGACTATCAGTGATAGTGGAATGCCAACTTTGTGGACCTGAGCAAGTCTGCATATTTTGACCTTCGTTGTTTTATCCTCGTTCGGAGTTATGGAAAGAAACGCTGGCACTAATTTTCTTCACGCGAGGCGTCCCAATAATTTTTTTTAAATATCTGAGTTCTGTGGATTCTTAGGGTGGGCAGTTACTGGTTTTTTACGCTGACTTGGTATTTAACTATGACATCATGCCTTGTTTAATTTCCGAGGAAATAAATGCGCGAACT
The DNA here is from genome assembly GCA_902702965.1 of Spirometra erinaceieuropaei. Taxonomy (NCBI): domain Eukaryota; kingdom Metazoa; phylum Platyhelminthes; class Cestoda; order Diphyllobothriidea; family Diphyllobothriidae; genus Spirometra; species Spirometra erinaceieuropaei. The sequence continues at coordinate 1,110,703 of CACRXP010000019.1, read as the reverse complement.
TGGAGTAAATCTTTCGAAACGGGCCTTTTTCAGGCACGGTCCAAAGTTTGATATGAATATTTGAGCTGAAATCCATCAGCTACTGCGGAATAACCGCTTAATATTCACAAACCGCCAGCAAGCAGCCAGTAGTATAGAACTCTGCCTAAAAAAGGCCCGTTTCGAAAGATTTACTCCAAGTTCGCGCATTTATTTCCTCGGAAATTAAACAAGGCAAGTTGAAACTGGAGTTCATATACCAGAAAACACACGGGGAAAGCTGGGGGACCCACTGACGAGCCGAACCCCTCGCAGCTGCGTCAGGCGGCGGCATAAGATCGGCGAAACACGCGTGTCTGGGCTTTTAGCTAATACCTGTGTTGCTAGTATGGCTAATCATTGCACAGTTCTATGACATCATCTCCCGTAGGTAGTCTTCCCTACTCAGAATGATAATAAAACCTCCTATATCAGCAACCAGAATGATGTTTTCATCCTTTTTAAAGGAACGAAATGTCTCCTTTTCACAAGGCAGTTTTGCGAACGTTTTTCGAATCTTTAAAAACCGCCAGGTGCTGCTGCGGATTTCGAACCGTTCATCTTCTACGATGTTTGCTGAAGACACAATAGATTTTAAGGCGGTGAAGAAGTCTTAGTTATCGAATTCGACTGAATTATACGTCCTCAACATTCTTCTGACACGTTGGGTTTCTTTTCACCTTTTACCAGTCGTTCTCACGCTAAGACCTAAGTGATTATCTCCTGCAGAGTTTCAAATATGTTGAAGAGAAGTTGCTCATGAAAAAGTATCATGTTCTTACCTTTGCGTCCTTCGAATTTGGGGAATAATAGTCGGTATTAGATATAGAGATTAGAGACATCTGCTGACCACGAGGAATTGCTAAGTAGTAAATTTTTTTTGTCGATTTCACTCGCACGCAGGTCGGTGCCGGAAAGCCGACTGTTTGTCGCCTTTTTAATCACTAACATAACTAGCCACACGGCCATAAAGTTAGTAAAGCTGTAGTCTAAGAGCCTCATACATCGAACTGCTGTAAATGCGTCTTAACTTTCCTCTCAACAATAGACACCTCGTCTTTCTCGGCTTGGCAAATAATCTTGGTGTCTCGTGATTTTGATGCTTAATGTTTGTCAACCCATGTGCACTCCCCTTCCCAAACCAGTGGCAGTTTCAAGTACCAGTAGGTCTGATTCACGCAAGCTAACAAAAGGGTATGCGTGAGCCGAAAAACTGCTCCAAAATTGCCGCAGAATGAGTTCAAGGTACTACCCGATTCCAAAAAATGGTTACTTGAATAGTCTCAGTAGAAAAGAACCCGGCATTAAACAGGAGGAGATGACGACTCATCCAGGGCCTCGTAGTCGGAGCTGGCGAGAGAAGCATGTGAGCTGCATGCCCATTTGCCACCCTCCAAATGAATATGCTTTCCACTGTAGGCATGAATACGGGATACGATCTACTGAATTGTGGCCGACTAATGGATTCTATAAGAGTGTGTCAAGTGACATAAATGTACAAACATAGATAAGTACGCAAAGCAGCACATTTGTATGGAGACACAGGGGCGGCTAAAAACAGTCAACGCCGACATAGTCAACCAGAAGTCTTCGTGGAACTGTTTTACGGGCTGTGGGACGCCAGACGTACTTCTTCTCTTTGTAGAGAAATCCGGGAACGCCTGATGAGGTGGAATTCGCTGCGTGACCAGTGATGGGTCTGCAAAACGTTCGCCCTGGATTTCGTTCCCAGTTCGGTGTGTTGGGCCTTGAATATCTCCAAAATAATTCCTGTTGCTTGGGTCTGTCAGGTATGATGGAAAGTGCGCCGAACATGCCTTCAGAGGAGAAGTCAGTATGCGATATTACACTCGATCTGTGCAGGCAAGCAAAGCCCTCAGTGCTTGGCATTAAGGGAGCGCAATAAACCATACATTCTGCGCGGTATGACTGACTTATGTGACCCTCTAATCAGGACACGGAAATGGGTACGCCTCGCAGAAGTTATATAGGTGGACCTGCAGATAATTCCGGAAAGGGCAAAAAGGCCCCGTGTACTTAGTCTAACAATAACTCTAGTCTGAGGCACCTTTTCCCAGGTATGAGCTGGAAACAGGCATGCACAGCAGGATTTATTGGGGCCAAAAAATTTCACGACGGCCTTTCAACTGCAGCTCGTCTCTGCGTAACATAGGTGACGAATGGAAGCGTACAGCGGTATGAATTTGTACATAATGTAATTGCACAAGAGCAGGCGATGAATAGCCCTAGTGTAATATTAAACCGTTGCCTTTAAATTGACCCTACCCATACCGTCAACCTTAACTCTGTAGATAACAGTGGCCCCTAGCACAACCATAAACTTGATCCTGACTTGCCTTAAACCAAATCCTGATCTTAACCATAACCCTAGCCTTACTTTCACTGGGAGTTGGCCCAAAGCCACCTGTATTACAGACAGTTCCTGTTGGGGTGCCGTTGACCCTTGTTCAAATGAGGCTCAGTTAATTGCACGGACCAGTAAACCCCCTACTTCTGAGATCTATAGAGGGATGCACTTGGTTAAATAACAAGTCTTTAAGTGGATGTCGGGCTTGATGCCTTACTTAAAGAAAGCACATTCCTGTCCGTCAAATTTTAAATAATCTTCTGAATGTATGCCTTCGTGGGACGTTGTAGCAGGTTTGTGGAGTGAAGTGTTTGTGCGGATTCCTATGTCTTCCACGCTTTACGTTAGCTAACAGTTACAGAATGCGAGACCTTATATAAAAGCACGCAGTGATTGGGGTTGCGGTTGCTGTTTGGGATTAGGAGACGGTAATTGGTTCCTCCTTGCACTAGATTCCTGACTGATTAGGGTTAAGCTTAGGTTAAGGATTAAGGTTTGGGTTCGGGGATAGGAGTCTAGCGTAAGGCCACCTGCCATTCTAGGGTGCTTATTGTCGTGTACTTCCTACGACGTTATTAGAAAATCCAAAACCTGACACAGCGTAATACACATGCATATTTCGCACTTGTTATAGTTACAATGACAAGTTAAGAGCCGTTGTGAAGAATTCCATGATTTCACCCCGCTCACATGCTTCCTCTACTAATTGTAAATTTGCTCATCCGCCCTAGACCACACTAAAGTCATGTGCTAAGTAGGTTCACCGGAAGGAATTCCCAAACCCTCTGACGCCTTTGATGGTCAAGCCTATTCATTCTGGACTGCGTGATGTGCTATCGACCACCGAGAGGTCAGTTCAATCCGTTCATCTGCTCGACCAGAAGGGTCAACAGCTTTGTAGAAATGAGAAGAAGCCGAAAAACGAAACATCTGAAGGGTGCGGTTGATATGCCATCCATCGACTCAAGGGACGTCAGCAGCAGTACATCCACGACGGCCATCTACTAAACGTCCGGTTGTAGCCTTCCATCGGTTCTGCGAGTGTTCGATCGCACGTAGAGCATCATCACTGTGGAGGTTAGCCGGTCTCATGCTCGGCGCCTGTAGCATGGATTCTACTCTGATCATCCTGAAAGGTGCGACCCCTTTGTGTTTTACCGGAGTTGTACTGTTTCATGGCCCAAATGGGCGGGTCAGGGCTGATCCGTCTAGGCACTTCTATTATACCTATGCAAACAATTCTTGAACCAGGTTATGTCACAGACGCATGCCCGCAAGCCGCCTACACGTATGAAAAGTACACTGTTCTGTCTGCAGAACACAAGGCAACCGATCAGTCATCAGAACTGCACCACCTTGGCAGAATCTCGTCAGCGCGTTCAACTTCAGTGCGTCTAACTTGGGGCGCAGGTGAATGTCAAACCTGAGCCTCTTTCTACGCATGCATTATTAGTAATTTAAGCGTGAGTTCAAGGCGCGGTACGCGATTTACCCACGAACCCACAGCCATGATGTGCACCAAGACTTAGGAAACAGCTGGGCATTGGTTGATCGATTTTCAACTCAAAATATCGGTCGGATGTGGTTCGGTAGCCCAACTTGACGTAAACAAACCCCAGTCACCTCCAATACGGGACCGGTGGTAATAGGGTTTTCTACAGGTGGGGCCGGAGAACGCACAGACGACGAGGTCAAGTAGCCGTATCGAAAAGAAAAGCTATTGGGAGTGCGCGATTGAACTTCGAATGGGCGAGAAATAGTTGCGCTAACCCCTAACCCTAACTCTAGCCCCTAATCCTAAACCCTAACCTCTAACCCTAACTCTAGCCATAGCCCCTAACCCTAACTTCTAACCCTTTAACCCCAACCCCAACAGTATTTTGCCCATCAGGTAAGGCTGCCAGACCACATCTTACCAAAAAACCAAGTAGGTAGGATTGCAATACCGCCCAAGGCCAAACACTGTCATAGATGAACTCACAAGGCAGCCACTGCTTAGGTAATGCGCACTGTTCAGTTCCTTTTCCGTGCTTACACAGAACTTCTTGTTCCTTTTTCTGTAAAGAATAATGAAAATTACGTTTCAGTCGTCAATGAGTGTCGCTACTGAAGTGGCGTCTACGGTTTCCGCAGACTTTTGGTGTCTGCACAAACTGACCGAGATTTCTTCGAGCAAATTATAAAAAATGAAGTCTTCTGCGCATTTGAAGGGCAGTTCAATCGTAAGTTTCCTGTTTGAAGGAGTTAAATATATCGATTTTTTTAAAGAAAGTCGTATCCAAAACCACAGCCAATGTAAATCAGGTGGTACCGACAAAGACAAGGGAGACCGGAATGGCCATTTCTGGCTTATTAGCCGTTATCAGCCAGTCATACCCAACTCAAAGTGTGGATCACTTGAGATTCGAACCCGGGATCTTTGGTCATGGAGTTTGACGCTCTACCATTGAGCCACGGGCCCGTACTCCTGTCGGTTGTGATCGGGAATATTAATTATGATAGTGGGCGTTCACCGATCAGGTTACGGGTTCGAATCTCAAGTGATCCACACTTGGGGTTGGGTATGACCGGCTGATGACGGCTAATAAGTCAGAAATGGCCATTCCGGTCTCTCTTGTCTTTGTCGGTACCACCTGATTTACATCATTCTACTAGTCCCTGTGCAACTACCTGCGAGGGTTCTAGTATGAGCCCCAAGGCACAACGGAACGAGCATGTTCCGTAACCCGATCGGTGAGCGCCCACTATCATAACCACAGCCAAAGTTTTCCCCAGCAAGAGGCCGTCCGATGGGCATAAATGATGGTGCGGGAGTACTCAAAACGCCACAAATGCCAGACCAAATTCCGGGTGACAGGAGAAGACAGACGTCACCAGACTGCGGGGGTTTATTGTACACAGGAACCTGAGTTGTTCTCTCGGGCGGCAGTAGCCGACGGCGAGACCGGGACATATGCTGACGGTGTTAAGTCGCGCCTCAGAATGAGTGAGACGATTGGTGGCAGTTGGTTTTGCAGGTTCAAGTGTTGTCCAATTGCGTGCTTGCATGCGCCTAGGGGCGGCGCGTTCACAATCGGCGCAGGGGCAGTTGCGACTGTGTGGAGGACGTCCGTGTGTCTGGAGTGAAGTCGATCGATTGGCTGCAGGCCAAGGAGTCTGGGGGACTGCACGCCGGCAAGGTGAATGACCTTGAGGTGGCAGGGCCTTGGGCATGGTCGCCGTCAGCAACAGTATAGCAGTAGATAGGACCATGTCACCTTACTGGCACATGCTCCCATCCTGCGGACTGCGTTACACGGACCACGTCCCCGCCTGCGGAGCCGTTCGTCTTACCATAATGTAGATGTCGTGGGTGTGCTCCCTGCGTAGACACCAAATATTAGTAAAAATCCCACGAGCGAACCGTTTCGCATTACTTATTTTCGGAGGACTCGGATGGACTGGATCACATTGTTAAAATTCCGGTTGCTTGTTCCTGACCACACGGCGTACCCGACGGCAAACGACCTCTCACATTGGGTCACGGCCTTCTCCATCCCAGCTTAACTCAGTTCTTAGGACGGGAACATGCGTTAGAAGGGTATATACGTCATTGGTAGCATTATCCAATCTACCTGCGATCATGTGATGGCCTCAGAAATCGAAATTTGAGGTACAAATTACCCTAAAATCCCATGCTTAAAATGAGCGTATTCCTATATAATGCGTGCGAAACTATCTCAGAAGAATTAACAGCCACGCATTAATTAAGTATTCTAGTAGATGCGCTATCATGTGAAATGCTGGCTGAAATCCTGAAAGTTGTTTTTTATTCTGAATGATTACTTTAGTTGGGTTGCAAAATTATCTATCGCCCTGTAGTCAGTTTAAGTCAGTTTATTAAGGGAATGAGGCTTTCGCCCTTGAGCTCCCTACCCATATCGATAAACAGAAATAAAGTCATCAATTACATCAGCAAATGCGGAAAGTTAAAAAATTAGCGGTATGTGAGAGCCAGGCGCAAACTGCCGTCGCTAAAACAATCGTTATTATATGTACTGTAGTTTCTCAACAAATGAGCATCTAGTCTACACTTAAAGGAATCGACACTTTCGGAAAGAACCCCTGCATCAGGGAGTCCGTTCCATGCCCCAATGACCCAGGGAGAGAAGGCGTTCCGTCGGACGTTCGAATGAGCCAGATTCCTCTGCAGTTTGAAGGGATGACCACGCAGACGGTCAGTCCCGGCCAATTCGAAGAATTCATTAAAGTCTAGGGCACACTCACGACCTCTGACAATCCTGTAGGTTTAAATGAGATCGCCGCGCAGTTGCCTGTAATTTAGAGGAAACAGATTTAGTTCGGTCAGCCTGGTGTCGTAAGGCAGATGATTAAGATTCTTGCCCATCTTCGTAGCCATCGCCTGTACTCTTTCCAGTCGTTGATAATCTTTCTTCGACCACGGTCGCCGGACCTAGACTGCGTACTCTAAATGGGACCGGACGAATGCCCCATAGGTTTTTCCGAACAGCTCTTTATCGATCCTCGCCTCAGCGCAAATAACATCCTTATGGCACTTTTGTAAAGATATTCCAACCACGACAGAATGCTGACTTTCGGATGAACTTTTCCTCACCCGTTTGAATAAACTATATTCTGTAAAAATGACTACTTAAGTTGCATGAATTTTCCCGATGGTTTCTGATGCCCTTGTAAACTTGAATATTTTTCACAGAAAACATGGACAAAAGCATTCCTTCTTTTGCCCATTTGGTAGCAAGTTAAATCCTTAAATTCTATGCTTGAAGAAAGGCCATCTTTAGGTTTAAAAAACCTTTTTCAATTTTCAAATAATTTGAACTCGATCTGCCGTTACACTTGCACCAGGACTTCCGAACTACAAACTGTAATCTTTTCGTGCTAGCAAAATAATTCCTTTTAAATGCTGTTATGAAGAGTGCATATAGGGCTCATAAAAGTTTGTAAGGAATATGGACCACTTTATTTACTTTGTGGGCAGCATTAATAAATGTGCGAATACGATGCTGTATCATAGGACATTTCATGATCCTAAAAAATCTCGTGATTAATAACTTTCAAAAACCGAAAAGTACTTTACCTCTAAGCATAAAATCTGAAGAAGACTTCAATTGCTTGAAGAAGGAGACACGATCGCCGGGACAAGAGCTTTAATAGTCTGACGTTTCGGATTCCTACTCGAATCCATCATCAGAGAAAAAAGCAGAAAGGGATGGTTGTTGCACAAGGGGCTGCGGTATTTATAGGATGCAGTAGCTATGCTACCGCATACCTATGAACACTGGAGAACAAATTTCGGAGGCTGCCCAATCCAACGTCGCCCAGAAACGACAAACGGGTGCACAACCTGTCATCAAAGGAGCTGACGAAGGGTCAGATGCAGGTTTTGCGGCACGAAGCTTCATTTAACACGGCTGACGCCAAACCTGTTAACATGATTGCAGCATTGGAATCAATCCTTTGTCAGACGGAGGCAACGGAGGAGACTAAGAGCCACATCCGACACCAAGTGTCGTCTCTCCTGATGGCCCACAGGCCGCGGGAAGTGCTTTTCAAGGTCGAACGTGATGCACTTAGAGAACTCAAGGCGGACAAAGACCTGGTCATCGTGCCAGCGGACAAAGGACGCGCCATAGTTTTACTGGAGAGGATAGACTACCTTCAAAAAGCCAAAGGTTTACTGGAGGACCGACAGTTCTATGTCCCATGTGCAACGAACCTTTAAAAGCGTTGACTCGCGAAATTAATGCTACATTTTTGGCCTTAGAGAACTCGGGTGCAATAACACCGACCGACAGGCGCATAAGGAGACCCCAAGATACGGCTTTGGCCCAATTCCATGGCCTCCCTAAGATGCACAAATAAGGCGCTCCTCTCCGGCCCATCGTGTCGCTCAAAGGGACTCCAACGTACGGATTGGCCAAGTGGCTGTGCCGGCGTCTCAAGTTCCTGACCGCTGAGTCAGGCACCACGGTCTCTTCGTCAGCACAATTCCTGGAGAAACTCAAAGAGGTAAGCATCCATCCAAATGAGGTCATGCTATTTTTTGATGTTACACCCTTTTTTACTTCTATTCCCCAGGACCTGGCGATCGAGACAATTGAACTGCTACTACAAAGCAAATACGATGAAACGGAGAACAGTCTTGGACACGCCCAAGTCCTTCAGCTCCTGAAGCTCTGTCTCAGGACGTACTTCACGTTCGACGGGACAATCTACGAACAGGTGAAGGGCACACCAATGGGTTCGCCGATTTCGGGATTCATCGCCGAGGCGGTCCTGCAACGGTTAGAGTCGCTGGTCCTCCAACACCACAGACCGAAATTCTGGGCCTGGTATGTGGATGACACCTTCGTCGTCATCGAACGGGATCAGGTGTTGACATTCCAAGAACATCTCAACGCCGTCTTCCCGGACATTCAAATTACGATAGAGGAGGAAGAGAACAACCAGCTGGCCTTCCTGCATGTCCTCGTATGCCGCAAAGGCTGTGGTGAACTAAAAACCAAATTGTTCAGGAAAGCGACAAATACGATGCATGCACTGAACTTCAACAGTAACCACCCAATCAGCCACAAACGCAGCTGTGTAAGGACGCTCTATCGGCGTGTCGAAACGCACTGCAGTGAGCCGGAAGACTAAATTGCCGAATTACAATACCTCCGAAGGGTCTTCAAAGCCAATGGCTACCCGCGCAACTTCGTCGACCGGTGCATACGCAAAAGGGACGAAAGGCCTAACCGCATTGACACCAAATCTTGGCGGACACTTCCGTATGTCAAGAACGTTTCGGAAGTTGTCGGCCGCCTTCTCGCACCACCTGGGGTTGGAGTAGCACACAGACCGGAGGCAGCCATCAGGCGTCAGATAATGAAACCGAAAGACCCACTGCCACGGCTAGAAACGTCTGCAGTCGTTTATCGGATCTGATGCAGTTGCGGACAAAGCAACTACGTCGGAGAAACCGGAAGACAGCTCCGAACGAGAATGGCCGAACACGCTGCAGCGGTGCGGAGAGATGACGCCAGCTCTTGAGTTGCGGCTCATTTGACGAGATCCGGCCACATATTCTCGCGCAGCGAGGCCGAAATTCTCGTTAGAGGTGAGAACCGCTTGAGCCGCGAGCTGCTTGAGTCATGGTTCACTGGTCCGCAATCTATTAATAAATGCAACGACCTTCCCATTCTATACTCCGTGCTGAAACTTCGCCTAGGCGGAGTAACAAGCCATGCGGGGAGCGCAGAGGTGAACACTTTTCCCAACACCGGGGTCGATGCGTCAGATGGCCGAGCAATCATCACGCCAACACCCAACACACGTGATGAAATTGCAGCAATTATCGACTCGAATGTCGGCCATCAAGCAATGATCACACCAAGTGCGACGATCCCGGATGAAAGTGGGGAGCTGTGAATGTTCATAGGTATGCGGTAGCATGGCTACTGCATCCTATAAATACCCCAGCCCCTTGTGCAACAACAACCCGTTTCTGCTTTTTTGTCTCTGATGATGGATTCGAGTAGGAATCCGAAACGTCAGGCTAATAAAGCTTTTGTCCCGGCGATCGTGTCTCTTTCTTCAAGACTACTTCCTGGAACTCGTCTCTTCGCTTCTATTGGCAACTTCATTTGCTATCAAATCAGTAAATGCAAGAATGTTTTAAATGCGTGTTTCCTATACATTATATCTGAATTTATAGGGGCATCGGAAATTAATATGAGAACTTCATGGTAATCAAGCTGTAGTTTTTTGCAGAGTGCATTTTACGCAGGCCGTCAATTAAGAGCGCGTTCGGAAGCCGAGATTTTTAAGTGACTGCCTATTTGTTCGTAGTGTACATACGGTAGGATCCGTGCGTTTCGTTGCGCCAGTATCCGGAAGCTGTTGTCTTCTTGTAGAGATGATCCAACTAAGCAGATTCTTCCTACTACCACCCGTACTTTGACTGCTTCTTCAGTTTACTTGTTCTTAAAAATTACTGTCGTTTTTGGTGGTTAAGTCCCTACAATGCCCTGATAGCAATTTCAACCTGCACAACAGACTGTAGTGGGCGTGTACCAACACGGCGGTTTCTAGTACGGCCCACCTTGATCTGAGATCCAGAATACAGTGGCCTCTCCTTAAGATGGCCAGTATGTCACCTCATTCCTAGTAGGGCGTGCAAAATCCGTGAGGTACACCCGCTAGACCGATGCCAAGCGCAAAGCCAGTTGCTGGGCCGCATCTGCGGAAAGAAAAGCGGCCATCCTGGGGTCAGGTCCGAGTAATTCCGACTGTGTCATTGGAAGACTAATCGCGAGTTTCACGGAATATCGAAGCAGCCCTACTTAGGTAAGCATTGCACACATCCTCATGGGCAAGGGGCAGAAAACATGGTTCGCGGGGGGAAGGACAAATCGGATCGTCTACAAGCTGCCACTGTACGGGCTGAAAGTTCCGACCCTCGGGAGAATCGGTCGCTGCGGAGAAGGCAGGTACTTCAAGCTCTTTCTTTTATCATCACTCGCTAGAGGAAGAATGACGACACTATGAAGTCACCTTCAGCGTCAGAAACGAAAACAGTAGAAAACCTGTTTAGATTACAATATGCTTATCAGCTATCGTTGCTTACCTATCAGAATGCAGTAGAACAACATGGATGCTCCTTCGATCGCGTTGCCGGCACCTGGTGTGCTGACCAGGGGGCGGGGTCAGTTAGATGTGTCGGTGGCTGGGACGATATGTGCCGTTAATTGCTTGGCAGGACGTAAAAACGGAACTAAAGGCAACAATAGCCGACATGGCTGAAAGAGACCGACAGACGGCGAACGAAAGCAGCTGCAAATCATGAAAGTTGAGGGTGTGGAGAGCAAAAGGAATAGTCCACAAAACGTCATTCACAAGTCCTTTGATCCACATGCCAAATACATGGTGACTAGTTTGACGACTGAGAGACGGATAGGTCGTTTCCGACAGCCATCATAAATGTGTCTGGGGCCCTGGTTAAGGCTCCGGGCAGGGCTCGGAAACGCGGTCTTGCTGGGGAATGGGGAAGCCCAGGCGCGTCCAATGAGGGAACCGTGTTAAAAGGGGCTTTAGGGGTGGGGCTGCGGGAAAACAGTGAAGGGAGTACAAAAAACTTAGAGGAAAACACAGTTATTATAGGGCAATAGACAGTTTGTTTGAGTGGGTACAAAAGTCTCGTCGTAAACAACGCGCAATGCAAAAATTCACGGCGGGTAATCAGTGAAACTAGTTCTACGAAGAATAAGGGTGATTGGTCCGTCAAGGTCATGGAGGCCTAACCGTCCAAGAATGAGGGTAATGAAACGTAAATCGTAGATGGGAGTTGTGGGAAGAGGGTGCAGAATGACTCCTTAACCCTAAACCCTAGTGCTAGCGTTAGCCAAAAACCCTAACCCAACCCTGAAGCCCAACCCCTTACCCCATCCCTAACCCTAAAGCCCGAACCCCCTTCTTACCCGTAAAATGTGGACCTTAGCGAAGGTGCGGATCATAATCGCAGCAGTCCACAATGTAGTCCTCGAATTAAAGGAATCAGCAAGTAGAACTACGTCTCCTGGGACCAAAAGTAGTATGAAAGTGACCACTGTCGACCACCTACTGAAATCAATGAGCGAACGGCTCCAGACTCGCTGAGCTCCAGTCACTCGACTGAATTAAGCCCAGATGCACATGCATCCACAGAGACGCAGCTGGGCATGCACGCACTCTCCCCCCCCCCCTCTCCGCTCATACATCCACAACATAAGCCACTACCCCTCAGAAAATGGAACACACACCAAGTAGACACTGTTACGGCAGGCGATGTGAGTGTGTGTGTCTGTACTCAGAGAGCTACTATCGTCAGGCCAAATCCTCGTATTGGAAGGAGAAGACAAAAGGCACCAGAATGAGGGGTTTATTGTGCACAGAACCCGGAGTTGTCATCTCAGGCGACATTGGCCACCGGCGAAGCCAGGACTGGTGTTGACTGCGTCCAGTCATGCCTGAGAGTCCCTGCGACAGTGGTGGCAGGCGCCTTTGGAGGTTCGTGGGCCAAGCTCAAGTGGTATCCAGTCCGTGTGCGTTGCATTTGCCGAGGAGAGGTGTCCCAGTGGCTTGTTTTGCTGGTTGCAGGGGGTGGCGCCTTCAAGTGGCGCATGGGTAGCCGTAACGCTGTGTAGACGCAATTGTGTCCGACCTGAGGTCGGTCGAGTGTCTTCAGGTCAGCTCGTCTGGGACGGCTCACTGCAAGGGGTGAATGACCTTGAGGCAGCGACGTCTTGAACAATGACACCAGACCGGTCATGATGGCTGCCCGCTACAACACCACTTCAGATTGCCCCTACAAAGGAAACTGTCACCACTGTCTCGTGGACTCTCAGACAGGACTGGACGTTGTCAGCATCAGTCCTGGTTTCGCTAGCGGCCACTGCCGCCAGAGACTACAACTCCCTGGCTTCTGTGTACAATAAACCAGTGGGGCAACCGACTTGGGCTACACGAAGATTGCGAGACGTAGTACAAACGGGAGAATGAAAGCCGTTTACCCGGAAAGGTTCAGGCAGATGGCAAGGCAAACAAACGATGGGATGATGAAACGAGACAAAGATAAGGGGTTCGTATCTGACGCACTTTGGGAGACAAGTGAAGTGAAATGATCATGCTGGAAGACACCTGCCGGGAGAACCGGTCTGGGATTGAGGCCGAAGGCAGCAGAGCACGGTGGCCTTGCGCTAAATTCCAGGGGACATTAGGGTTAGGAGGGTTAGTATTAGCGCAATGCCACCTGTGGTGCGGAGGAGGGCACTTATTGCCTTTCCGAACGACATCGACTACCGGGCCGACAGCCACAGCTCAACAGCCTGCGTATGGAGGTGAAAACGAAAGTATCAGAGACCACTGTTTGAGACCTATTATCCTCGAACGCTTGCGCTTGTAATAGCATAATCGTGATGGTCATGCAGCGAAGTGTGAACTGCTTTGTTCATGATTACGTATGCTCCTGGCTAACCATGAGTACGATAAAGGTCTTGGTTAAGTAGCAGTCGGCGTCCACTGAGCAATGCAACGAATTCATGGAAAGCATCTCTGGGCCCCGTCCCACACTAGTTGACGGATTGGCACATTTTAGAAACACGATTAAAGAAGTGCCACGGCAACCTCACTCTCAAAACTCTGCCACAACTTTGATAGCTTATAACATGCAGTCGAGAATAGTCGCGGAACCATCTTTAACGCAAATCCGGGGGGTCAGCATCATTATCATCCCCCAGAAAAAATCTAAGGGGAGGAACTATAGTCTAAATGAGGCGACGAAGTACAATCACTTTCATCAAAGCCGTGTTCCAAGTGTACTGCAGATGAAATGGCAGGGAAGGAAAGGTGACAGACACGCCGGTCATCGAAGCACCCGACGCGATGCCACGTAGAGCAGGTAAAATTTCGATGGAGCAGTCTAATTGTGGGACCGGCTAATTACCTCCTGCCCAAATGAATTTTTTACGATGGCGTCGGTTTAGGTATCGTAGGCAAAGTGGATGAAACCTAAAATACACAGATATCTTACGGACCTTCCTAAGGTGCCTCGACAAACGTTTGTGCATTCGTCTTCGGAACCAACAGAATAGGGAAGTCAAGGACGCAGCGGCAATCATATGTGTGACGTCTAAACTGTGGGTCTGTGAACTCAAAACGCAACAATCTTCGGTTCAAACCTCGCCAATTTAAAAAGAGAAGACAGGAGGCACTAGACCGAGGGGTTTGTTGTACACAGAACGCGAGTTGTCCTCTCAGACCACAATGGCCACTGGCGAAGCCAGAGATGGTGTTGACTGCGTCCAGTCATGCCTGAGAATCCCTGGAAAAGTGGTGGCAGCCGCTTTTGTAGGCTCGTGGGGCAAGCTCAAGTGGTCCCCAATCAGTGTGTGCGTGTGTGTGCTGCATTTGCCGTGGAGTGGTTTCCCGGTGAATCATGTCGCTGACTGAAGGGGTTGGCGCATGGGCAGCTGCGACTCTGTGTGGCCACGTGCGCGTGAGTGAGTCACGTGAGTCGAGTGACTGCAGGTCAGCGCGTCTGGAACGGCTCGCTGCATGACCTTGAGACGGTGAAGTCTTGAACAATGACGCCAGACTGGCCATGATGGCTTCCCAGAACGTACGAAACTGGAGAAGGGTACCAAACACTCAGCCCATCTCACCTCTATGGGATCCCGTCCAGTTCTCGGGGCTACCTTTTCAGTCTAGGAGAGCCAATCCGGTCCTCCCATTTCACGCCGCAAACTGCCGTCATCTTCTAAGCTGCTTCAGTCATCTGCCCTCAGTGTGGCTGCACGCTGCGTTCGCGATTCGTCCTGCTCGGGATGTCACAGACATCGCAATGGGGGGAAGGCCACTAGGGAGCAGGACTAGACTTTAAATGCTCCCGGCTTGTCTGCCCGCGTAGGATGCGGCGGATGTGTCAGTTGTGACACCTGTGCCTAGAGATGTTGCCTCCCTTCTACTAATCACTACAAACACAGTGCTAGACCTGTCCGGAGAAGGGCAGCAGCATTGGCCCCGTTGATCGACTGGCAAGATGTCCAGCAAATGCACCCGCTAATTACGCAGACCTATTCTTCTGTAAACTTCCCCGCCATCATCACCATACCCCACCCATGCCATATCCAAACACATATGCAGGCATCTGCTGATCCGTTTGTCTAAAATGAGAGTTAACGGAGATCCATAGATGTTTTGGCAGATTTTGAATAATTCATATTGACCCAACTGTGGAAAACTCGGCGCCTCGGTGGGATTCGAACCGACGCAGTAAGGGGGAAGGCTTTGGTACAGCCAACCCTCTAACCACTTGAGCTACGAGGCTCCCCCGGACGACGAGAGTTTAATCCCATTTGAGTCAAGTTACCCTCCCAACCTACTGCAACGTCTGGAATCCGCGTGTGGAGTTAAACTCGCGTCGTCCGGCGAGGCCTCGTAGATCAAGTGGTTAGAGCGTTGGCTGTACTAAAGCCTGCCCCTTACTGCGTGGGTCCGAATCCCACCGAGGCGCGAGCTTTCCACAGTTGAGTCAATATGAATTATTCAAAATCTGCTAAAACATGAATGCACAAATTACATCCACAACAGCACTCAATCTAAACCGTCCCCTACTGTCGTCGGAGAGACATTCACTAGCCACACTACGGGCACGCTCGCCCCATAGCCTCTGGGGGCTCAGTATGAGACCTTGCTGACAGTCGTATAGCGGCCCACAGTTGATGCAAGAGGGAGTATTGAAGGAGGAGACATGATCGCTGCAACAAGAACTTTATTAGCCTGACGTTTCGGATTCCTGCTCGAGCTCATCATCAGAGACACTCGCAGATACGGGTGGTTCAGGTAAATGGGTTGCAGGGCTGCACCCGCAACTTCGCCAACCGGTGCATACGCAAAAGTGACGAAAGGCGAAACCGCAAGGACCCCAAATTTTGGCGAGCGCTTCCGTATGTCAAGAACTTTTCGGAAGCTGTCGGCCGCCTTCTCGCACCACTTGGCGTTGGAGTTGCACACAGACCGAAGGCAACCATCAGGCGTCAGATAATGAAACCGAAGGATCCGATGCCACGGCAAGAAACGTTTGCAGTCGTTTATCGGATCTGATGCAGTTGCGGACAAAGCAACTACTTCGGAGAAACCGGAAGACAGCTCCGAACGAGAATGGCCGAACACGCTGCAGCGGTGCGGAGAAATGACGCCAGCTCCTAAGTTGCGGCTCATTCGACGAGATCCGGCCACATATTCACACGCAGCGAGGCCGAAATTCTCGCTGAAGGTGAGAACCGCTTGAACCGCGAGCTGCTTGAGTCATGGTTCACTGGTCCGCAATCTATTAATAAATGCAACGAGCTTTTCGTTTCATACTCGGTCTTGAGATGTCGCCTTGGCGGAGTAATAAGCCACGCGGGGAGCGCACAGGTGAACACTCTTCCCAACGCCAGGGTCAGATGGTTGAGTCATCATCACACCAACGCAAGTGATGAAATTACAGCAATTAACTACGCGAATGTCGGCCATCAAACGGTTATCACACCAAGTGCAACGATCCCTGACGAGCATGGGGGGAACCGTGAATTTTCATAGGTTTGCGGTAGCATGGCGACTGCATCCTACAGGTACTGCAGCCCCATGTGCCTGAACCACCCGTATCTGCTATTATCTCCGATGATGCGTTCGAGCGGGAATCTGAAACGACAGGCTAATAATGCTCTTGTCCAGACGACCGTGTCTCCTTCTTCAAGACTGTTTCCTGGGACTCGTCTCTTCGCCTCTATTGACATTTGTCTCGTTTAGCAGCGGATATGATTCACCCACCTAATCCCTCCTCCCCCAGGGGGCGCTATACTCACTGCAGCTGTCTTGCACGCTTTGGCCTCACGTGAGTCTATTTGCTGACACGCGTACAAGTGAAGGCATTAATTAAAACAGCGCCCTGAGCACTCATCACGTAATGAATCCTGCCCCCGCCTCTATTGTTGGACAACAAATCGCATGTGTTGATGCCTGAATGAGACAAGGGTCGGTCTGACGACGTTAGCCATGCTGCCCAATAACACCTCAGTCGGATTAACTCGGACAAATAACTGCCATGAAGAAAGCGGGAGTGAGAGGTCGATGCCGCTCTGGGCATGCACCTACTTCCCCACAAATGCGCCCTGAAACCATGACAACGCGCTAACACTCGGGAGGTGAAAAGTTGTCAACTGAAGGCAGAGCGTCGTGCTGCCAAAGACTTTGACGGAGGTTTCTTTTTATGGTCTATAAGGCCCGCCCACATATCCGACAAATGGGCTAACACCACTAAAGACCGGTTTGATGTCGAGTTAGGGGTCAGCAGTTGTGTGACGCGCGCAAAGGTAGCCTCAGACACGTCAGCCACGGCGCACGACTCCAGCGCAATCCGTCTTGACTGTGTCCTGTAATTAAAACGTGGTTGGCGTGAGACGAGTGTGGGATATACGCGACGCATGTCTGTTTTTTTTCGCGGTCGACGCTGTGCCACCTGGTGGACAGTAGTGACTTTCGTTGCTTATAACGGATGAAATTATGCATAGATGGATTCATACGGGAGTGCGTGCTCACTGATCCACTGAAATCGCTAGGCAAATAAGCTCAGACTAGGTGGCATAGGTGACGAACAGGCAATTATCAGCTAGGCACTGTCGCGCGACGAAGTAGGTGGCGAGGCACTGATGCACTTCGGTTCGATGAAGTGCTTACGACCCACCTGGTAGACCCCAGTGGTGGACCAACTAAGCCAGGTGCGTCTGTGCGCATGTTTGTGTTTCTGGTCGCAGCTGCTGGTGGTCAGGGTTATGATTGGCTGAATGAAGGCACAATAAGCCCGAAACAGTACTGTATCAATCTACCTGCATTCTCTGTCGTCCCTCCTCGCTGCTATTATGACTTGGCGGACTTCGGCCTGGTAATTGGTTGCCTGGTCGTGACCTTTGCCACCCATACGGAGCTTGTTTGCTTCGTGAAGCCAATAGATCGGTATGCGCCTATTTCTGATTGAATTTATATACTTATATATGTTGAAGCCATAGGCGTTTTTTGGTAAAAGGAACTTTATTGCGCAAATTTCCGACGCCGTTTCTCCAGGTCGTCGGCGTCAGACACAGAGAAAAAATATGCCGACAAGAGTTGACACCCGGCAGTGCACCTGAAAAATCGATAATTGTTGGCGTTTGAGCTCGTGAGCGGCCGCTAACTGTGCCATTCTGTCCCGATTAGCTCTCGTCTCTCCCATTTCTCTTTGTGACTTTTGTACGCGACGTCCAACTCGATGTGTCGGTTGATGCGTTATTCATCCGGGTGCACAGCCTCGATGAGCTCTCGGCCTTTCTTAAAATATACGCGATCTCAAAAACCTCCCCGACTTATGCTTTATTTAGCCCGTAACCTTCAGTTTGTTTTACTGAAATGGAACCGTCCACTTTATATTTACTTGACGTTGCCAGATTGAAGAAAACAGCGTTTTCTACGAAGGCAGCAGTACGAGAATTGAAATAATGTATGTATATAATGTATAATAATATATACACTGTTTCTTATCTGTTCAATAGGTAAGGTTGCTCAGTCAAGATAACGTGCACCTTAGAACTGGGATAGTAGATACCCAGACTTACGGTAATTGGCTGTGGAGTTAACGGCGTCCACAATTAGAAAAAAATAGCTGCACTCTAAACGACGACGCCCACCGCATGCACCGATCTTTAAGATGGGCGTTGCTTATCGGCAATTCCCTGTTTTAGGCGACGGGATAAATCAACCAGGCTCTTCATTCGTGCTCCCAGAAGGACTCATTACAGTTTCGCCGATGCAAAGTTGGAGAAAAACCGCCTCTCAACCGCCTGCCTGCTAAATACTCCAAAAAACCGAAACAGGCAAATGCTGCTTGCATCGTGCATAATGTCCATACCAGCAAATGTCCTCGTCCTGGCGCCTAAGCGGAACTGTGACGCAGAGGTCCGTGGCTCAGTCCGAAGGGTCGACTGTCTTTCATTTGCGGCCCAATCGACCAATGGCACAGAAAGTATTTGCAGTCCAGATAATGTGGGTATCACTCCGTAGAGACAATCCTGCCTTCTTTCATTTGTTTTCGGGTGACTGGGATGAAGTGGGTCCCCTGCTGAAATCTCTGGCGTTAGTTCCGTCCCTCTGTGTCCATACGGCGGAGGCGATTGCTTTAATTTCAACACTTGACCCAGTTCATCTCAGTCCTCCGAATACAAATAGTCAGGGGGGGGGGTTCGCTCGTACGATTGCTGCTTCAGGAAAAGTTACACAAATGACGTATGGACACCAACTGGACTGGAAACTTGCAGCAATAAGAATCAGTTGGTCCCGTTTAGCCCAGCTTTGACAGATCCCTTCAAGGGAGTCATGTGTTTGCAGGGATGTAACTGAGGTTCAACATAGAAAGAGAGAGGGAAAGCCTGCATGGGGCTCGGAAACGCTGTCCTGCTCTGTCAACAAATTACTACCTTCATACTATGATTAATTTCAGTAGGTGATCAATATATACCACTTTTCAGGGTTGCAAAATTCCCATAACAGTAATCAGAAGACGAGGTGGCGAGCATACATAGCCTTCAATGAATTCTCGTCAGGTCAGTACAGTTATATGGGAACGGGGTAGATGTAAAACATGTCAGTGATAAGAGAAATCGAATTGGTCACACGAGTCGGCGCTCATTCAAGAGAATACGGGAACGCCTCCCGGCATGGCTAGGAAATGGCGAAACGAAGAGCATAAGCAGCTCCAATCTCGCGCATATTGTCGATTCCGGACATCGTGTGGACACCATTGAGCTAACCTAAGCTACTAGGCTAGCGCCTATTAGCGATAGCAGAAGCGGCCGCCATCAGGTTGCGAAAACCAATCTTATGCGCACAGAAGAACCACGTTCAGGCTCTGCGCCGATAGTGGTCGAAGGTTGACTAACGCTGCAACTCTCCGCGCCTTTCCGCTCTCACCCTGTCCCTGACACTGACTG
>CACRXP010000019.1:1036218-1079346 GCA_902702965.1 Spirometra erinaceieuropaei | reverse complement strand
TACCACGTGGCCCGTTTGGGGAGCACCCAAGAAAATACACACATTATAGACAATCTGGTCATCTCTAGGTCTGAGAGACCTTCGGCTGTGATAAATACAAGTGGACAATCAACAAAGTACGGAAGAAGAGGAAGAGAGAGACACAAAAACAGATAAGCGGAAAATAAATTTAGAAATCATGTTGGCACGCATCTTACGCGCTAAATGACACCCGAAACATGTTTTGCAGAGATTTTCTGTCTCCGTGGGTTGCCCTCAGTTTCACACAGTTCTGCCCAAGCCGTGCACCTCCCGTAGCTGGTGCTTGTGTTGGTCGGCTGATGAGGTGCTTATTTGTCCACAAAAGCTTGCACAAGTGG
This sequence comes from Spirometra erinaceieuropaei, assembly GCA_902702965.1. Lineage (NCBI taxonomy): Eukaryota > Metazoa > Platyhelminthes > Cestoda > Diphyllobothriidea > Diphyllobothriidae > Spirometra > Spirometra erinaceieuropaei. The sequence goes on along the minus strand of CACRXP010000019.1, from coordinate 1,078,987 downwards.
TTGCCGCATCTGCCAGATTTGTCAGTCGGGAGTAGGTAGTGTTGAATTATACTTTTCGATACGCACATTGAACTGAGTTCAAAATTTTTTTCTTGACCCCTTTACACTAGTTCGTGTAATGAATTCTGACAATATTATGATAGTTCGACCGTCGATGCCGACGATGTCCACCGTGTGCAGTACAGCAGGGACGATAATTTGAGCGAAAAATTTGGTGTATAGTGATAGTAGACTTGCATAGCATCTACTGCACCCTGTTCTTCTCCTCCACCTGGACCCGGTGTCCAGACGGAGTCAAGAAGACCGGAGGCGGGGAAGGGCGGAGGTGGATGGCACAGTCGAGCCCGCACCTTGGCGCTCCACTCCCTACCTCCTGCTCCACAACAAGCACTTCACCAGGGTTTTGACCAGCAACAACAATGGGGGAGGGCGTCAGGGGTCCCATTTTGCGCGACGTCTGCCGGCAACCGGGTCTGTCACCACATCCCGAAATGCTCGCACTTGTTAGGGTGCACAAATCCGATAACGCCTGGCAGAATCCGATATGCCCTCCCCCCCCCCCCCCTGTTGGTCCAGAGCGTCTACCACGTGGCCCGTTTGGGGGGCACCGGAGACCATAAATTATAGACAACCTGGTCATCTCTAGGTCTGAAAGAGCTTCGGCTGGGATAAATACAAATGGACAATCAACAAAGTACGGATATTTTGCGCTTCTTATTATTTCTCATTATTTTCCCCGTTTCAAGCATCTCCCTTTCTTACACACCCCCTACAGTTAACCCTATTTAAGCGATTATTAATATGGTCATTTTCTGAAATTCTAAATTCCGAGGAAAAGTAAGTATTTTTACGTTAATAACTGGTAATTTATAAACCCAACTATGCCTTCTTTTTAAGAACGTTCGTTTATTCACTGTGGTAAGACTACTGAGAATGCAGTTTGGGCGGATTTTGCGTTATAGGCATTTTCCTGTGATAACTTATGACATTCCAGGAGTTAGCACACCTACTGTACGCTATCTACAAATAAAATGGACATGTTTTCCTTTCCTGTGCTAGTTAGTTGTCGAGATGATGAAGAGGAGCAGTCTATACATAAACACGCCTTTGCTCGTATTTCGACTCGTGCAGACCATATACCTTGCTGAGAAGTGAATGTTTTAATTTTAAGGTCGTTTTCATGACAACTGGCTTATGGAAATTTGTCCGTGTCATTTTGCAGGGTTATCGCCTTGTTTAACATAAAAAAAGTCGGCCTTCAGGCGTCCCAAAATGAAGGTTTTATCCATCAGGTACATTGGGCGCTTTCAAGCCTGACTGGTTTAATACATACTTCGGGTGGGCTAAGTAACCGATATGTATATCTCTTCTAAGTGGGGCGTTAACAACGGTCACAAAACGGCCCAGATAACAGAAAGGGAACGCGCTAGATGGGGCTAATCACATAGAAAGGAAACTTACGATGGCTGTTAGTAGCCAAGGGACTCATTAACTATCCTCAAACCCGAAAATGGAAGTCGTTACTTCAACAGAAACAATAATTTTTCCCTTAGCGTCCTGTTGAAGAGGCGCATGAAATGTTTAAATTGTAGTTACTTTTTACTTTGTAGTGGCCAGTGACATAAAAACGGATACGCCAGTTTGGATAGTTACTGCTTCTACTGTTTTCTTGTAACAGACACTCCCTTGTTAAGTAGGCTGTTTCCAAAACATAAAATACAATATTATTGTCGACTAGGGAGTTATCAGGAAACATATTTACCTTTTGTAAATCACATTTTCTTATCTGGAACCGTCGATTCCTCACTAGGGAGCAGTGATAATGGTCGAGCGCAAAAATCCACATATTCTATGCTCCGTAAAATTTTGAACATCTCATTACACATAACTAGTGAACAAAGTCATTTATTTACTGCTTTTCGTTTTATGCTTATTATGGGCATATTTACGAATGTAATTCAAAATTTATCTTCGGAATTCTAGTGAACATTCGGTATGCACCCCGTGAACTGTTTTACTATTACTGAATGTGTTTTTCAGTGCGTGGTTTCACGTGTATTCAAAATAAAACTTGCGTGTTGTCATACAGATAGTTTTTCAAGTGCATTAACAATCGAATGTCTCAATTCCCGTCGTCAGTATATCGCTTGGAACCCAACCCGCTAGCAGTACTCGCTCATTGTGAACTGCGAAATCTGAATGGAGCCGACTACGCAAATAAGTAGTTAAAAAAAAGAAAACACCCGAAATATATAATCATCTTTCCCACAGTTAGTTAAGCGGTGCCAATAACACCTCACAAATCCTCATAACCACACACGTGCCATAAAAACTGCAAAATCATCATGTGCATGGTGATCAGATTAATGATGACAGTTTGACCATGTCCACTGTATTCTCCACAGCGGAGAGAGAGAGAGTAGGGACGGTGGCCTGTGCGCAACCTAGCTTATAATGATGGTAGACTTACACAGCATCTACCGCACAATCTCCTCCCCACCTAGACGCGGTGTCATGATATAGTCAGAAAGACCGGAGGTGGGGGAAGGCGCAGGCCGCTAGCATGGTCAGAGCCGCCCCTGAGAGTGCCGCCAACGCCTGACTCGGATCCCACAAAGTGCGGGTGCCAAAGAAGCCACATTAAGAAGGAGTCATCACAGCCTGACCATCAGTCGGAAACTCCACACAAGCACACAACAGTGGGCCCACTGCGAGGTCCAGGTTATCATGTCAGTTGGCAACCTTCCAAACCACGACTTTTAGCGCACCATAATACAGTACGTGGGCTAACTCATGAGATGTCAACCGAAATTCCGAAAGGAGTTTTCGTTTCGAAAAGATTAATTAAATAGGGTTGTAACATTTATCGTCTTGGAGCATAATTCTAAAATAAATCAGTTACCTCAGGATGCTGAAGTTCGAACGAACATTCTTTCGACCGCATGCAAAAACCACCTTCCGTAAAAAATGACCACTTAAGTAGCGTGCATTTTTTTCTTTGATTTTCGATATCCTTAAAAATTCAAGCATATTCCATGGAAAACACGCATAAAAATTTGTTATTTTACTTATCTGGTAGAAAATTACATCTTCTTTCAGTTTTATACTCGAAGGAAGGGTATAATTCGGTGTTGGAAAATTTTCTAAGTGTGAGACTTTTTAATACCGCGAAATGGCCGTTCATAAATCGTCGTGTCTCTGCACTTACCAATGTGGCTTTTAAAGTTAACAATATGACTCAAATCCACTGTCAAATTTTATGAACCCCATATGGTTTCCTTTTAATACTGTAGAGGAATTTATGGTTTTCCGTACACGGAAAATATATGACTTGTAGTTTGGAAACCCCGAATTCAAGTGCAACGGCAGGTCGGGTTCAAAATTATTCTGAAATTGGGAAATTTCCTGAAAACCGCATTATGCCCTTCCTTCGAGTATAAAATTGAAGAAAAGATGTAGTTTTATACCGAATGAGTAAAAGACCTATTGTTATGCGGGTTTTCCATGAAATATGATTGAATTTTTAAGGATATCGAAAATCAAAGAAAAAAATGCACGCTACTTAAGTGGTCATTTTTTACGGAGTATGGTTTCTGTATGCGGCAGAAAGGATGTCCTTTCGAAAGCCGGCATCCCGAGGTAACTGAATTATTATAGACTTTTTGCATGATAATTACTCTCAAACGCGCATGCCACACGCACGATATGGCTCTCCGAACGTACACGTCAGGACTTCACACAAACACAGGAGGAATGATCGAACTAATAAGTGTTGCCCACGGCAGTTACTACTAGGTAGGATGTTCATTTCGTGCAATTCTATTTCAGATGTTTTAACAGGTAACGCAGTCAGGTGATTAGAAACTGCAAAACGCGTATTATAAAGTACTTAAAAAGTTGTCATATTTAGTTTGCGACATTTTGTTTAATTGCTTACTTTAATACTTTTATTGTAGAGAGTTTGCTTAAAGAAGCTTTTGGAAAGCCGTTTTTTACTTGAAGAAGGTTGTAGTGAATACAGTCCTTCCCGAATGACATGTAAGGAATGGTCTGAACGCTTTACAAGTTATGGTTTTGACAGAGAAATTAAGGGGCGCTCGTAACATGCGGACAAGGGATTCTGATTTCGCAGGAACTGACAGAAAGGCAGCAATAAAAGTTTTGAAACCACATGTAACATAGTGCTTATCAAACCCTCCATTTCGCATCGAATCGTGACTTATGATGAAAAAACACTAAACAACGCCTGAACAACCTATATTTCGACCACCGATTTCGACGACCTCCCTCGGGTGCTCCACAGTAGGGTGAGGGCAGGGCCAGTGACTTGCGGAGCATCTACCGCACTCTCCCCTCTCCCACTTGGGCCCGGTGTCAAGACCCAGTCAAGAAGACCGGGCGCGGAGGGGGCCGCAGGGGGCAGACACGGTGTAAACCCAAATGTAGACGTGTTACAACACCTCTAGGTCGACAACAACACTTGGCCAGGATTTTAGCAACAAGAAATATATGGCGGGGGGGGGGGTTCAGGTCCCAACTGGCGCATCGCGAACCAACAAATGGACCTGCCATCACATCCCGAACGTATGCATTTTTGCGGGCACGCACTCCCGGTAACACCTGTGGGCGTCCGGTGTAGCCTCCCGTGTTGGTCCAGCCCATCTACTGCGTGACCTGGCCAGCCATTAACGCCAGCACCAACGAAGAACATTAATGAAAGCAAAGTTGTGCTGGTGTAGCCACAAAGGAATGGTGTTTTTTGAGCTGCTGAAGCCACTTGAAACTAATACTGTTGCATGATACCGACATCCGTTTATCAATTGTAGTCCAGCACTGAACGTAAAAATGTCAGGGTATGAGGGAGAAGATGATTCCTCAGCGTTACAATGTTTGGCCCCAGGTTGCACAAACGAAATTCTGGAAACACTTCGCAGGGAAGTCCCACCGCACTCGTCGTATTTACCAAACGTTGCTCCATTAGATTATCGAGTGTTTTGCTCGGTGCAACCTGGCCTTGATGAGTCAAAAACTGCCTCCAAAAGAGCAACAGACTTTCTACCGCGGAAACCATTTACTACCCCAATGGTCGGAAAACGCCACAGCTGCCAACGGACAGTATCTAGCTTAAAACGCTATATTTTGCTACATGTAAATAAATCTTCTTATCGCCCAAGAGTAGTCACGAGTTAATTCACACTAAATAATTACAAGCCGAGAGCCGACGGTTACTTATTATTATTATTATTATTATTACCTGATTAACTAGTTAAATAGACGAAGTGAATTTTTGCACAAACAGTTCATTTGTCTGATAGTTCTGTCCGAGAATTCGTAAAAATTTCGGATCTGGTCAGGTGAAATGAATTAGTTGTAAGCAAGCCCACATTAGTGCTGCATGCCAGGCGGATTTCTCCTACTTACAAACTAGGATGTATAGAGAGCGCCCCCCAATCGATTGACCTGGGTCTTTTCTCCAGTGAACAGAAACCCGCCTATGTTTCCGATAGACCCATTCGTTTCCTGTTCCTGTTCCTTCTCCTCCTCTTCCTTTTCCCCTCCCCCCTATTATCATTCTCCTCCTCTCCATACTGTGCTGTCCCTCCTTTATCTCAGTGTGTAGAAATACCCGGAAGTTGATGGTGGCCACAGGTTCACATTATTTGAGGGGAGAGCTCATCGCAGACCATGGCTGGAGCCCCTTCAGTATTGACCGTAAAATACACCTCTACGAGGCAATCCTCACTGTTTACTTATTTACCCATTTGTTTTCTTGTGGCAACAGTGTGCAATTAATTATACCATGTTCCAGCGTAAAGGGGTTCGGTCGACGAAACGCACATTATTACTATGTTAGTATAATGCGTGTGTACTAGAAATCAGCTATACTTATCTGACTCAATTATGAAAAACTTAACGGCTTCTTTGGGGTTCATACTTATGACAACAAGCCTTCGATATTGCACCTGAAAAATATTTAGTCTTCAGGTGCGAAACCCGTTTACAGTTCCTCAGTTATTTCAAAACTGGCTCGATTTTGTGATTCGTCCAATCATGCCCGACATCGATCGCACCATCAACATTCCTAAAAGGCGAGCCTCTATCAGGAGTACAAGTAGGTTTTACTGTTCCGCTGATGCGGCGGTAACCTGATAAGAAAGAACAGGAAAAGAGAACACCAATAACTGCCGCACTCGGTGGCGATCGGATATGTGGCCAAACTTAGTCACTACTTCTACAAAATATCGTACGTCATTTGGACAAGCTTAATTTAACCTTCCTACATTCCTTTAACTAATTTCCCGTCACGTCTACCCCAGGCGTTTCCGTTAAAGTAAACGTTCGACTTAGGCTCAGGGTTAGAGGGTTATTGGGTAAGTTTTTTAACCTAGGACTAGAGTTAGAGGTGGGGGTTTGGATATCAGATTTGGCAAACTCAATTATACCCTCAGTATCGGTAATTTCGACAGCCAGATTTAACGATACATATATTCTTCGCACTTTCTCCTTCTGTGTGATTGGTCATCACGGACTGGGATCAGTTCGCCCGAAACGTCTGAGCATACTTCAAACAGTCCCGCCTTGTTACCCATAGGTCGAGCGTTATTCGCGCACAGTTGATGCGTAGTTCCAGTTGTGAATGACTCCACCAGATCAGGGCGTAAACGATCCGCGCGCGAGCGCAGTACAAATGACTCAGAGCAGTGCTTGGTGTTTACCAAGAAGGCGTCATTAGACAGACTAACTGTTCTCTCGCTGTCAGTCAGCAGCTAGAGTGTTTTTTGTCAACTTTGCCCTCTCTCCCTTGAATGCCACGATCTCAAAATGCATGTTAGCACCGGCTCCACTAAGGCCGTGTTGCGAAGTGTGGGTTTTCATTGTGGCTGCCTTTGAAACGAGTCAATGGCGACGACAATGCGGAAAGCCGCCAAAAAGGTTTACCAGACCGCAGGCAGGTGCTCCAAGGTTCAGTCATATTTCTAAAAAAAGTAGTGGTTAGAGGCGTGGACTTCTAACTAACAGATCGCGAGTTCGAGCCTCGAGTGTTCCAGGCTTCGGGGTTGGGTATGACTGGCTGACGACGGCTAATATGCCAGAAATGTCCATTCCGGTCTCCATTGTCTTTGTCGGTGATACCATACTGCCTATATCATGCGCCGTTGTGCGGCGGTTGGTTGGGCTCGAGAGAGAGCCCTTAAGGCACAACGGAACGAGTGAGTTCCGTAAGAACATTTGGTGAGCGCTCCCTACCGAAAAAAAACCGTCTCCACTTACTCATCGGTCACGCGGTCCTTTGTTCTGTGAAGAATGTGAAAGCAGTCGATGGAAAGGGTTGTGAAACGCTGCTATCGTTTCCACTCGGTCATGGCCCACTTACCAATCTCGTCTCAACATGGGCTGGAAAGGAATTAGACCAAGATTCCTCTGGTGCCCTGGTCCAAACATCTCTCACTCACTATACAACAATGACTTCCTATCTAAAAGGCGTATACGTTGGCAAATTTGTCATAACATTAATGAAAAATTTTTTAAACTGAGTGTCACCCTGACTTAATATCTACCCCTAAATGTCTTGAAAACGACCACTGCTAAACGAACACTGCAGAAACAAAGTATATCAGTAATGTGTCGGCTGTTCTTAAGCATCGATCTTCCAAAAGCCTGCAATGGTATGGGCAATGGGTAAGGGAGGTTCAAAACTTGGCTATTTCAGTTGGCGCCCTGTTTATTTAGTACGTGAATGCTCAAACACTGATATGTAGACAGGGCGTTGAATAAAATGTTATTTGTGTTCTCATTGAAATATCCGGATTACTTTAGCTGTCTAGCTGACAGTTCTCCGATTTCCTGCGTATGAGTTCTACAGGCCACAGAATTATATATTTCGCCTCTCGTCTCCGACGGAAAAATCGCCAATTCTGAAGCGTTGGGTCGAAAACTCCAGAAAAACCCTCAACCATTCATTTACGATCTTCGAAGTCGTCCTCAACCGGCTTTCCCAGACGGAAATGAAGAACAACCTGAACTTCTAGCCTTCCATCCCAGAAACCATCAGAAAGGGGCAAACATTCTTCACTTGAAAAACAGCGGGATCCGACGCGATCGCGGTCGATGAGCATAAGCAGGGCGGCTCCGGCTGATGGACAAATGTACCACGATATTTCAGGTGATGTGGCACCAAGGAGTAGTCCCCCAGAATTTATAGGACAGGACTATCGTCTATTTCTACAAACGGAATGGGAACCAGCAAGTCATAGAGGAGTCTCGCTGCTCAACATGACCGGAAAGATCAGTCCTCGCATCCTCCTCAACCGTTTCAACGACCGTCTGAACATGGGCTTCTCTCTGGAAGCCAGTGTAGTTTCCGAAGATACCTTAGAATCAGCAACATGATCAACGCCACCCGGAAACTTCAAGGCAAGTGTCAAGAAATGAATATCAACCATTTCGTAGACCTGACGAGGGCCTTCAACAGGGTGAGTTGTGATGAATTTTGAAAAATCGTACAGAAATTCGACTGTCCTAAACGATTCACGCCCGTGGCGCGTCAGCTCCACGCTGGGGTGATGACGCACGTCACAGACAACAGGGCATTTTCAGGAGCATTATTCGCATCGGTCAACGGAGCGAAACAGGGCTGTGAACTTGCTCCCACCCTGTCCGCTGCCATTCTGCTGGACGCCTATCGTGACGAGCGCTCTGGGATCAGCATCGGTTACGGGAACGACGTCCAGGTTCTCAACACTCGACGGAGGCAGGCATCCACGCAGACTTTGAGGAAGACTGTGCATGAACTCCTCGTCACGGTCGTCTATGAATCCAATGCCCCGACGGAGGCAACCATGGAAAGGAGCATGAATCTCTTCGCCTCCGACCGAACCAACTACGGGCTGGCTATCAACACGGACAAAACGATGGTCATGGGCCAGCCCTCGCCCGATACTTCACACAACGACCCTCGATGGAGACGAATACACGAGTCCCAGGAAGCGGTTCGCAGAAAGAAGATGCGACGGTCGGACGTTTTAGATTCTTACTCGAACCCATCATCTGAGACAGTCTCTGGAAAGTGCAGTGGAGGCACAATGAGCATAGTCATTATACGACGCAGTTGTCGGACGACCACATGCCTACAGCAGCATTTGTATTCGTTTCTGGAGGTTGCATATGATGCGACGGTTGGTTTGCAGTCCGTACCCGAGTCGTTAATTGTCGTGATTCATTCCCGTTATTGATTTTTGGCGTGACGACCGCTCAGCCATTTGGTTGGCTGTCACCAGAGCTGTTCGTGGCCCGTGCCCTCACCGCGTGGTTCAGGCGAAATCGCAGCACTGAATACGCATGCGGGAGGCCATTGCGCTTGTTAATTGACTGCGAACCATTACCCAAGCAGCCCGCGGCTCATGCGGTTGTCAACACTTGCGGGAATTTCGACCTTGTCCAACCTGAAGGTGTGGCCTGGTCCCATCAAATAAGCTGCAACCTGGGGGCTAGCCTCGTTCCTCTTCATTGCTTTATATGTTCAGTCATTCGTATTCAGAGTAACCCGCCAGCTGACGATGATGGTTACCTCCGGTCTGTGTACAACTTCAACTCTGAGTGACGTGAGAAGGCGACTGACAGCTTCTGAGATGTTTTTCACGCGGGTAAGCGTTCACCAAACTTTCGGGCCGGTTGAATTTTGTCTCTCTTCGCACTTAATCATGCACTGGCTAACGAAGTTGTGCGGGTGACTATTCGCTCTCAGTACCCGTTGACGGTATTCGGGTTCGGCAACTTTGTCTTCTGGTCTACTGCAATGCGTCTCCACATGCCGATATAGCGCCCTTACGTAACCGCGTTTGTGGACTGGTTTGCTGGTTTATGCTGAAGCTCAGTACTTGCGCCGTATTTGTCGCTTTTCTGAACGCTTTAGATTTAGGTCACCACAATCTTTGCGGCAGACGGGGGCATCAAGGAGGGATAGCTGGTTGTTCTCCTCCCCCTTCATGGTGCATTTTATATCCAGGAGGACAGAGTTGATATTTACTCCAAATTGCCAACACCTGATCCCGTTCGATGACAACCAGGGTGTCATCTACATTTCGAGGCCAGAATTTGGTCTGTGGCGCCGGAAGACCAGAGACTCCAGCCGTCGTAGGACCGCCTAAGCTATGAGTCCAGAGATCGGCGGACGCAGTGACGTGCCGTTCACCGGCTCGTAGATGGTTCTGCATAACGTGAAGTACATCTTGAGACTGAGCTGCAGGACTTGGAGGTCGACGGCATCCATCCCCAAAGATTAAATAAAATCGCTTACTTAGGCCGATATCCTTGAATGAACGGAAATTCATAGCATCTACACCATGCTGAGGCAAATTACATTGCGATGGAGCGGTCTCTTCTCGAGAATGCATTATGAACACCTATGCAAGCTACTATTCTACGGAGCTGTTGCTAGGCGGCCAAAAAGTCGCTACATGGACACCCTAAAAACATCTCTCAAGCAGCTATAAATCAAGCCAGAGACCTGGTACGACCTCGTCCAGGGCCGACAGGCTTGGATAGGAGCTGCGGAGGTAGGAGTAGCAACCTCCGAAGCCAACCAGGTCGCCGTTGTCTAGTGACACACGTCTCCTACACACATGGCCATCAGCCAACTCCCTCCAACATGCTCACGCTGACAACGGACATTCAGTGCACAGATTGTCCTCGTCGGATATCTCCGGATTCAATGCAACAATAACCCGACATCCCCATCTGCCGCCTCCGCGAACATCCGTTTCACTTCTGTGACAAGTCGCACGATGTCCATTACAGCAATCACCACCATCGCCACCGGTGGCCACACTCCTGATGCCCCGACGTCTTAAGTAACTTCGTCGTCGTCGTCGACTACCTCGTCTTTGGCGTCCGGGACAATCTCCACGACGAGGAACACCAGCTCTCCAACACCCACCACCGACAAGAACACTTCCGACGCTCCGTCAGCCATCACACTCGCCACCGACAATGTGGACTCAAACAGAGTCCGTCTTCAATGAGATCGCAAATTCACATCACACATCGTCCTGGTCTGCCAGTTGCAAACCTGTGTCTGGAACACCAACATACACATGTAACACCCGCCCCAACCGCCCACATTACTCTGGCACATTTGGTTGTCGCGCAAGCCTTCTCGGTAACATGAGAATTCGGTAAAATATGGTTATGGAACCCCACCTGATGGGCACAATACTGTTGGGGTTAAAATTAGGGGTTAGGGTTAGGAACTTTGGTTAGTGTTAGGGGTTAGGGCAACTATTTCTCAACAACTCAAAGTACAACCGTGCATTCCAAATAGCTTTTCGTTTGCATAAAACTATTTGACCTTTTCGCTTGTACGTTCCCCGGCCTACCTGTAAAGTCCCCTATAACCGCCGGCCCCTTATTACAGGTGGCTGAAGTAAGTTTACTTAAGGTGGGGCTAAATAACCCCATCTGACCCAGAAGTCATGAGAACCTGAAGTGAAACACCACTTCACCAACATAATCTCCACACCAGCATAAAAAACCCGCGTCTCATCACCTATCACAATCACGGAACCAGCTCCTCTCACGCACATGGAAACCATGCTCTTTGGCTCCTTCTCTATGCGGTCCCTTTGCTGGTCTAGCACATGTTTTCCGAGCAGTCAACTTCTTTGTGGAAAGTCCTGGTGCGTCGTGTGTGAGGCACGTGTAGACGGGATACTCAGCTTTCGCTGCGCCCTCCCTCAACCTCAGTTGATAAAACGGCTCGGACCATCGACTGGTGTAAGGGAGAGGAGTGAAAGTGCGAGGTCGGCTCTCAGAGCATATTTTTCACTAGAATCTGACGTTCTTCAGACTACCACGGTGGTTAAAATCCGTGGTTTGGAAGGTAGCCAAATAACGATTCAACTCAGACCTCGCGTTCGAGCCGGTGTATGCCTGTGTGCAGTGGCCGACCGATGGACTGAGAGTCAAATCCAAATGGCTCATTCTTAATGTGAACTCCATAGCACTTTCACGCACCAGCCCACCCCTTTGTACCGAATCCTTGTGTGCCATGCGCGCTCTCTCAGCCACTGCGCTCAATCCCAGCATCAGCTGACTGACTGGGACGAATAGTAGACTGGTATCTGGGAGTGGGAAGAGGGAGAGAGAGAGTGAGGTCTGCGGTTTCAGCGCATATTCCTCAATATAAACAACCGGCAGCCCCCGAACCTACCACAGTGAGCTAGAACTCGTGGCCTGAAAGTCCGCCAATTGACTGGATAATGCATTCCTCCCCTCTGGACGGAGAATCAGACTGCAATTGCTCCTTATTTTGGCCTTTATGGCACTGAAGTGTGATGCGAACTGGGTTTCTTTTTCTTCTTGTTGTGTGAAATCCTGGTTCTTTGTATGCGGACCAGGAGGTGTGATGGGACACCAAGACGCAGGCTCTCGCCGCGCCATTCACCTGAATCTGACCCTGCTTCTGATCTCCTTGACTCTGCCTAGGCGCCCAACTCAACTGGGTGAGGATGAGAGAGTCCGGTAGATGCAGCGTAAGTCTGCTATCAATATAAACTAAATCACACATTAGCCGCCATTCCTGCCCCTACCCTGCTATGGGGCACACGGTGGACACGTCAGAAATGACGAACGGACTGTCAATGCTCACCGACCGCGCTAAGGGACGCACTCCTGTCTAACAGTCAGATCTCGAGCTCCACCGGCAGCCGCTCAGAGGCCAATATTATAGAGCATTGGACTCCTAACCAACAGGTCGTGATTTTGTGTCTCAGGGGTTACAAAACAGGGGACAGGCTATGACTGACTGATGACGGCAACTAGGCCAGAAACGGTCATTTTGGCTTCTCCCATGCCTGTTGGTGATGTTATTCGGTCGAAATGTCACTTTGTGAGATCGAATCTTCGTAGCCCTTAGACATAACTGTAACTGAAAAACCTAACCGTAATACTCAAACCTAATCGTACGCTCAAACCCTAACTGTAACCCGAAAACCTAAGCCTAAAAGCATAACACTAACCCGAAAATCGGAAACCATTAACCGGTACCCTAATTCTAACCCCATACGTAAACCGGAAGCCAAAAGGGTCAGATGTGATTATGGGACCTCACAAAATAGTCCCAGTAAACAGCCCCCCCGCAGTCACCTGTAATACGGGCCTGGCTACCAACTGCGATCTAGCCATTCGTTGTCCTTCAAGATGTTCCTGTCTTCTTTTCCATATGCCCCACGGTTTGACGAAATGTATGGCCGTAGTCGACACAAAGTGCAGGTCTCATGGATAGAATGGTAGAGCAACCACTTTTTGTTTTTTAAAAGATGCATGGGATGATTCATAGAGCCCCTGTAGACGCAGGGTGTTCGACGCAATTTGGCGCTCGCAAAGGACTTCATTAAAACTTTTTTAGAACTGTTTTTCAAATAGTACAGACGCCCACGTGTCGTACGTCAGGAGAAAGTGAACGGTTGTCTTTGAGACGTTCTGCCAAATGAAGCAGGACATACGAGTTGAGGGGGTTAAGATATTCTGCCGTCCGTCGGTCGTCAAAAGGATAGTACTGCTTGTATCAGCACATTAGCCAGAATGAACAACATTTCACTAATAAGAATCTCGAAACACTGTTTTAACGAAATAAATATTTGGGTAAGCTGTTGTCATGTAACCGCACTTGATGGACACAATACTTTTAGGGGCTAGCGTTTAGGTTAGGGTTAGGGGGGATTAGGCTAAGGATATAGAGTTAGGGGTTGGGTCTAAGTGTTAAGGTTAGAGTTTAGGGCAACTATTACTTAAGCACTTTAAGTATAACTGCGCATCTCCAATATATTTGGGAAAGGCAAGGGCGACGAAATGAGCAGAATTTAATGACGTTATAAACGCGGAAAATAAGGTGCCTGGAAGTTCGATTATGAATTACCTGGTGGCCAACCCAACGACTGCATTTAACGTCCTACTTTGGGTGACGAGTGGGCGTCTCCTGGGTTTTTCAGAAGCCGCGGAAATACGGGGGCGAAAACCAGACCTAGGTAGGCAGTCGGATCGCGTGATCAACCTCCCACTGCCATGGAAAGAGTCGATGACGGAAATAGGTCCCCAACTCGCTTCCGTCGCCCCATTACTTCCTCCACCTCACTGACTTATCACCCCCTACTATGCAGTCGTAATCACATCTGAGTTTTAGATGTAACCGGAAACCGTTAACCCCCCCTCCCTTCTTACCGTGCTCACCCTGTAGTTAGCTATCAAGTTTGATCCCTCTAGCCCGTCTTACGGCAGAACAGTTTATCTTATTCAGCCAATCTTATCTTATTTATAGTATTAATATTCTGCATATCTTGCCGCCTATGTCTTGCCCAATTTGGCAACAAAGCTAACCTTAAAAGGATATTATTGAATCTATCACCAGCTGTTGCAATATTTCCTATACTATCCCTAATCTTGGTTAGAAGTGTGGGACAGTCAGATAGACTTACTACTGAGAAAAAGGAAGTGTGATCGTTCAAACAAGAATTTCATTCGCCTAACGTTCTGGATTCTCATTTCAACTCAGTATTCGAGACAGTAAATAGGTAAGAATGAGGGCCGCACAAGCGATGCGGTGATTATAGGATGCAGCTGTCGTGTGATCACACACACACACCCCATAATTAACGGTTCTCACATTGACGACTTCTGATCGAACTTGGTGCGATGACTGTTTCCCCACCCACATCCGAGTCGTTAATTGATGCAATCTCTTCACCGGTGTTGACTAGTGGTATGATAATTATTCGGCCCGCTAACGCCCTCCCCCGGTGTGGTCAACTGGCAGTTCGACAGTCGACGCTGCCCGCCGTGTGTTCCATAGCAAGGTGGAGCAAGCACGGAGACTTTCACGTGAGTCAGGTTGTAGTGGGCGTAGACTTGGGCAGCATCTATCGCACTCTCTCCTCCCCAGTGAACACGATGTCATGGCAAAGTCAAGGAGACCGGAGGTGAGGGAGGGCGCAGGTGGCTGTCATGTCCGCACCCGCCCCTTGGTGTACAACCACACCCCATGGTCAACAAAAAAACACCTGATCAAGATTTTAACCAACAGTAGCACCGTAACGGGCCAAAAGGACAGGGATGGCTGGGCAACCGACCTTCATATCCAGAGAACTACCAGCGCATATCAGGCTGCGAGGACCATGGTTTGCTGATCCCGGCATAGCAGACGCTTACACACTATTGCGTGAGCAGTTACCCTGCACAGATGGGGTCTCAGGGCGTGAATTTGGAGAGCGAGGTCGGCCTTGTCTGTAGGTGGTCAAGAGGACGAACTCGAGTGAAGGTGCCGAAACATCATGTGAATGAAACTGTTGTCTCAGAGATCGCATTTCCTCCCTTCCGACTGATTCACGGGACTGCCTTTTCGTTTTTATCAGCAAGTTGATTACCGGTTGTGGGTACATATCGAAACTAGTAGAAGTACGTAGGCTGTTGGACGAAATTTCCCACCCCACAGTAGTGAGCTTTCTTGACTCAACTTGACGTTGATTAGCCTGCTTCATTTCACCTCGCACGGAAACAAATCGAATAAATTAACTAATTTACAAATATCGGGCATCTCCATTCTAGTAAAAAATCAGTACCTCATAATATATCTAAGATGCGTTCTTGGGTCAGATATAGTTATGTAGCTCCACCTGAAGTAAACAAACCCCAGCCACCTGTATTACGAGGCCGGTGGTAAGAGGGTATTTAACAGGTGGAGCCGGGGAACGCACAGGCGACGAGGTCAAGTGGTTGTATCCAAAAGAAAAGCTACTGGGAATTCGCGGTTGTACTTTGAGTGATTGAGAAATAGTTGCCTTAGCCCTTGCTCTAAACCCCAATCCTAACCCCCTAACCCCAACCCCTAACTCCTAACTGTAACCCATAATTCTGACCTCTAACCCTAACCTTTAACCATAACCCTTAATCCCCACCCCAACAGTATTGTGTCCAAAAGGTGGGGCTACATGAACACATCTTACCCATTCTTGTTCAGGGCGCTCAAAAAGCAGACCTGAATAGCGGGTGATGAGTTGAAGGCAATTATGAACATGCCCTAATGACTTAATGTCTATGCCGAAAGCACTTGCTCCTTCAAAAACTGATTAAGTTTCTTAACGGAGTATTGGAGTTTTGTGAGCCATTGCTGGTCATCCTTATCAATGCTAGGCGTAAACGTTCAGTATATGCGTAGGATAAGCGAAAACAGTAGGCATTTGCCCATAATATTTTGAAAGGTAGGTGTTGTTCGGTAGTTTTTTGGCGAGGTTTGGTTCTGCAGCCCCACTTGCTTGATAACATGCGGTTAGCTAACTAAAACAAGCTTAGTAGGTGCGATTACGTTGAATTTGCATACATCATATGTTTGACCTTCCATAATAATTTTAATCAAACGAATGACTGTGTCTCGGGCGGGAAGGTGCTTACACGCCAGTCTTGGTTATGCTGCGCAGCTGCTGGTTGGGCTCAAGAGAGAGCCCGTAAGGCACAGCGGGACGAGTGAGTTCCGTTGATACGGTCGGTGAGCGCCCCTCTATCATAAGTACATTTGTTTTTAAGGTTATGTAGTCACGTAGTCTGTTAATTACTGCAGCATATGTCTGTCAAAGCGATGCCTAAATGTCTCGACAGATGGAGACGTTACAATCGCCACAGGCAGGTTATTCCATGGTTCCACTATGCGATTTGAGAAAAGATATTTTCTCAAACAGAATCCTTCTTGGGGCATACACAGCTTGAAGAATGTCCGCGAAGGTTGGAAGAAGTCACCCCAGAAGACGACGTAGTCCAAATCACACACGATGCAGAAGGTCTTGTAAAGTCTCCTAACAGTTGCCTTTAACTCCGAGAATTTAGACTTGGGCTAGGTAGGCGGATCTCATATGGCAGTGTTCCTTGACCTCTTATTCACTTTTCGGCTCGTCTCTACACCCTGTCGTGTGGGTTTTAATCCGGCTGCGTCCAGGTCCTCCAGGCTTCAGTCGCACAGGCAGGATGCGGTGAGGTTTGATCCTGCAGCCCCCACTTGATTGATACCATACGGTTAGCTTCCTAAAACAATTTTAGTAGGATCGATTACGTTGACTTTACATATATCACGTGTTTGCGCCCTACTTACTATTTTAATTCGGCGAGTGAGACTGCCTCGGGGGCTGGAGTGCTTATAGGCTAGCCTCGGTTACTTCATGCATTAGTTCACACGCGCTTCCCTGCGCGTGCATCGAGCCCTCTTGTGCCCTCTTTATTATCTCAGTACAGCGAGTGGCTAAATAGGCTTGTTAATGTCATTGTTCGGACGGACTGGAACTCCGTCGGTTCCACCACAATGGCCATGCACTGCGAACTGACATGCGGTTGCCTCCGTCGCCTTCCAGTTGTGATTGCACTCTCCTTATCCTGTTAACCCAGCGGGTAGCTGTGTCGCAGGGAGTGTGTACACGCCACCTTCGGTTACACTAAGCACCTCAATCCAGCGAGAGTTGCTAGTTCGGACGAACTAGAACTGCATCGGTTCCACTTTAATGGCCATGTACTGCGAAGTAACACACGGTTCCCTATGGGGTTTTCCAGTTGTGATCACGCCCTCCTCACCCCCTAAATCAAGCGAGTGGATGTGTTTCGGGAGCTGCGTACACACCACCTTCGATTACACCAAGTTTCGGTTCACACATGCTTTCCTGTGCGTGTTTCGAGCTCTGTCTGTACTCTCCCCCGTGCCTAATCCAGCGGGTGGCTAAGTCAGTTAGGTTACCTAAAATTGTTGCGAAAATTCCTATTGAAGCATTCAAAAGCTGACAGAACGGGTATCCTGATCGATTCATTGCTAAGAACATGGCCGAAAGACCATTAAAGCCCCGATACTGACGGCAGGAAAGAAAAGGCTCTTCATCAGGGTCCCATTTTAAGGGGATGCACAAAGTGAACTCTTAAGAAGACGCCTAACTCAAGCTTTATCGCAGACCTTTCCAGTAGCTGACACTCGTGTACTGTTCTCCACCAGTTCCATCCTATACGGAGAGGGCAAGGACAAACTACCAGCTCAGACCACCTTTATGTGTATTTACTCCTTCACCTGCTCCTGTGGGGCAGAATATATTGTTCGCACGAGCCGGCGTTTGTCCAAAAGAATGAAAGAACATCTGCCAGCATGGTTAGGAAAGGGTCAAATAAAGAACATCAACAGCTCGATCCTCGCGCACATGGTAGACACAGACCACCGTATAGACGCCAAAGTGTCCTTTAGAGTAATTTACAAGGTCCCATCAAGCTATACAAAACTGCTTGGACAGCGCTCTTTGGCTACAGCAGAGGCGGCTGCAATCAGGCTACGCGGACTGGTCCTATGCGCACAGAAGAACTTCGTACAGGTCTCACAGTTGCCATGGTTCAAAGCCACCAAGCCAGCCGCCCGCATGTAATTACCTTCGCCGGGACCCACCTTCTCCCTGGCGCTGACTGCAATTGTGGTGTTTCACTCTCCCCCTCCCCTCCCCTCCCCTCACCTCTCCAAACCCGAGGTACAGCTTAATTATCTAACTGCTCGTATCTTTTGATTCATTACTTCAATAGCCACATAAATGTACAGACCTGAAGAGAATTTATCGAAAGCAGATGTATGCTCGCCAAATTGCCTTTTGAATTCAAAAGACAATTTGGCGAGCATATGTAAGCTTTCGATAAATTGTCTTTAAGCCTTTACGTTCATATTACTATCAAAATGGTTAATAAGAAAATGCGGGGAAGCAGAAGTTGTTATGCAACTGGGGTTTTTTGGGGGTGGGTGGGGGAAGTGAAAAAAACAAAATTACCTTCAGTGTCAGGGGGGAAGGGAGTGCTGGGCGCTGGGACGGGTAATTATACGCAGGTTGCTGGCATGGTGGGTTCGGCTCATTGTAACTGTGGGGCCATACTGGAATGTGTTGTCTGATTCTTTTGGACAAACGCCGGCTCGTGCAACCAATATATTCTGCCCCACAGGAGCAGGTGAAGGAGTAAGTACACACAGAGGTGGTCTGAGCTGGTATTTTGTCCTTACCCTCTCCTTATAGGATGGGACTGGTGGAGAAGAGTACGCGGGCGTCAGTTGCTGGAAGGGTGTGTGATACAGCTTGAGTTAGGCGCCTTCTTAGAAGTTCACTTCATTTTGATAGCAACATAAATGTAAAGGCCCGAAGTGAATTTATTGAAAATTTACGTGTGTTTGCCAAATTGCCCTTTAAAAATGGTTTTGGTTAGTTAACCATACGGTATCGATTAAGTGGAGCTGCAAGACCGAACCTCGTCGTTTTTATGATCGACCATTCGTCGGTAGGATCAAATTGGCTGGTCTGTACCGCCCCGAGGGATCGGTGCAGCTGAAAGGTCTACATTGACTCATTATTCTGCCTCCCCACACGTCCGGCACGGAGAGCGGGCATGTAGTAAAAAATACGTGAAATGTTATTAGATGGAATGAATGCGTCTGTCAGTAAAGCAGCAGGGCTAAAACGCTGATGCATTTTTGACTAGCAGGTTGCATTTTCTTACCTCGCAAATATCCTTTATCCTTGCCATATTAGGAGTAAATGCGTTTGGGTAGGGAAACACGGGACCCCGTATTACCAGCGATCTGGACAGAACCTTCAGGAGGTTTGAGTTGTGGCTACGGCTAATGCTAGGGTTAAAGTTGGGGTGAGGATCGGGGTGTTGGTTAGGGTTAGGCGGGTTTGAGTAGGTTGTGAGTGTTAGTAAAATGGTCTGAAAGCGTGTGCTATTCCAGCAACAGCAAACCATGGCCCTCGCAGCCTGGTATGCGCTGGCAGCTGCCTGACACCTGGTTCCCTGCCGGTGGATGCGCTTGGCTCCCGCTGGGCATACAGGTGGTGGGCATGGCTGTCCAGGCATCATCCCCGTCCTTCTGACCCCTGTTGGGGTTTTGTTGTTGTTGTTGGTGGTGAAAAGTCTTCGTCAAGCGTATGCTGTGGTGGCACGCCTAGGTGCGTGTCCGGCCGTTCCATCCCCCTGCGCCCTCCGCCGCCTCCGGTCTTCTTGACTCTGTCTTGACACCGGGTCCAGTTGTGGAGCGGGAACGAGAGAGTGCGGTAGGTGCTGCGCAAGTCCACGCTCACTAATCCACACACACACAAACGTCACCGTTCCTGCTCTCACCTTCTTGTAGGGCACACGGTGGACATCGTCGGAATAGACGGTCGAACTGTAAGGATAAGTGTCATCGTTATTCATATTGACCCAACTGTGAAAAACTCGGCGCCTCGGTGGGATTCGAACGCACGTAGTAAGAGGAGGGCTTTAGTACAGCCAGCGATCTAACCCCACTGCGTGGGTTCCAATCCCACCGAGGCGCCGAGTTTTTCACAGTTGCGTCAACATGAATTAATTAAAATCTGCCAAAATATCTATGAATTGCGTGAGCCTAGTAGTCATCTGGTGGATTGTAAGTAAATTACTTAGGAAATCCTGCCTGGCCAGTCAACATACTGTATCAGATTTGGCGGAGTCCAGACGTTGCAATAGGTTGGGCAGGTAACCTGTCCCAAATGTGATTAAATTCGCTCCGTCCGGGGGGGCCTCGTAGCTCAAGTGGTTAGAGCGTTGGCTGTTCTAAAGCCTTCCCCTTACTGCGTGGGTTCGAATCCCACCGAGACGCCGAGTTTATCACAGTTGGTTCAGTACAGATTATTCAAAATCTGCCAAAACATCTATGCTATTGTTATGGTTCAATTTAGAGTACGAAAATAGTGACTCCTGGAATTTAGTCCATGGCAACCTGTAGTACCCGGGTAGGAGGTCCATACTTTCAAGTCCGACCGCAGATTCAAATGGAGGACAAGTCGGACAAACATGAATGACATCCCCATAATTCTGCCTAGTTGAGACAGTCATTCGATGACTTAACGACCTTCTTCGTCGACCTCCAAGTCATGGCTTGTTCGTCAATCCGCCGTAGTAGAAAGCTACACTCATCGGCCCAAATGACTTTGGTTGATCGGGCAAAATGACCTGTACGTCATCGGACAGCCCAATGGAAGCAGGCTCTTTAGTGACTTTCACCCAATCAGGACACTTTTCGCTGTTACCCTGCCTTCATTCAAAACGCTTCCGCGATACGCATGGATGTCAGAAATGCAAGTTACACTGCAAGACAGAAGGTACTACTGACCGATTCGAACGCCTGCATCTTAGTACTCACCTGAGATCTCGCGCCACGGCCACTGTCGGAAAATCGCTATCGATAATCGCCCGCTACTTCGAATCATTCCAACCATCGTTCCGGCTTCATCCGAACGTTTGGTTACCTAACACTTTGGCGCCAAGTAGCCCGTAACAACCTTCCTCTGCTGGATGGCAGGATGATTTCGAAAAGGTATTTACGCCGGTTAAAGGACAAAGCCCTGATCCCATAGCATGAACCGGTTCTGCAATAGGCCTAGTTCGTCACCTCAGTCACGCTGTTGCCACTAGGCTAGGAGACAGTTATGTCTTTGTTGTGCACTGGGCTACCGGGTGGATCAGCCGTAGGGTCCATTTTTTGGCCACCGGTATAGTACAAATGTATGAAAACAAAGTGTCTTGTGAAGGTGTTCGGCGCTGATTTCACATAATTTTTCTGAGGTTCTTGACTGCATGCTCAAGGATACCTCAGTTCCTTCGCTAAAGAAAACAATTTTGCCTGATAAAAAAACGGCGCAATCCGGAGGGGGCGGTCGTGTTTCTACTTCGAACGGCTAACAAAGAGCTCGAATTGGAAGACTCCCACGAGTGTCCTGGTTCTCGTCTACTCAACCAGATGGCCAGCCAAATATGAAACCACTGCTTTATGTACAGCAGGGTGGAAATGCTGTGATAGGATGGTCTAGGGAGTAAGCAGTCAGAAGAAGTGGACAGGGTTTGGTGACATTCGGATACGACATCGATCGTCATCCACTGGATTTGTACGGTGTCAGTAGTGCGCGTAAAAGGGGTCACGCCGTAAATGCGCTGGATTAACATAGGAGCTAGATCGGATTCCGACAGGCATTGGCAGCAAATATCGACATTGAGGTGTAGCGGGAGACCCATTTGCGGCCTCACGCCACGCCAATTGGGATCCGTGTCACTCCCCCATACCCGTTGTTTAAAAATCCTGGTCAAATGTTCGCTGTGCACCAGGGGTGTGTGGTGGTATGCCCAGGTGCAAGTTTTTGTCATGCCAGCCACCTGCGTCCTCTCTCGTCTCTGGTATTCTTGACCCGGTCATGACATCGGGCCCAGGTAACGGAGGAGGAGGGAGAGCTGTAGATGCTGCGCAAGTCCACTATCACCATATACTAATTTCAGCGCAGGTCACCGTCGGCATTACCGCACATCGGCGCCTTCCTCACAACCTGACGTGTTTGAACATATTGTGTCACCTTATCAGTCATGAGTTTGTAAGCTACCAACTGAAGGGGATAGATCGATCCTTCCCTCATTGCGGAGAGTCCCGCTGCAGTGACTCCTTCCGAATGCGAGCTTTACGGTGCTCTAACACGTGCGAAATTCGACGCACTTTCTGTGGAGAGGGCAGGCCGTGTGTAGCAGGTGTAGACTGGGTGTTTGTTTTTATCATCCGGCAGTTCGAATGTCGTTTCCGACTATGCTGACCATGTGCTCCACATCAAGTTGCAGCAGACACGGTGACTTGCGCGTGAAGTGGTTTAAAGTGATAGCAGACTTGCGCAGCACCTACCAAAATCTCTCTTCTCCTCTCCCCACCTGGACCCGATGTCAAGACAGAGTGAAGAAGACCGGAGGCGGGAGAGGGAGCAGGTGGCTGGCACAGCCGGACCCGCACCTAGGCGTGCCGCCACACCCGGCTGGAATCCCACGGAGTGGAAGTGTGATAAAGGCCACACTAAGAAGGAGCCATCGTAGCTTAGTTCATAGACCATCAGCCGGCCACTCCACACACAAACGCAAAACACTGGGCCGGCTGTGAGGTCCAAGTTACCCCGTTATTTGGCGACCCTCCAAGCCAGGGCTTTTAGCGCATCGTGACAGCTTGAAGCACGTCAGATAGTTCATAGTGAGGAAGATACGCTGGGTCGTCGACCTCACTCTCCCTTCCCATTCACAGGCCCCAACCACTGTCCGAGCCGTCTTGACACTGTCCTGATTGATGAGGGAGGGTCTGTGTCACCTCAAACAAGTCAGCGGTGCCGTGTCCACTCCGTGGGGTGGGGGGTGGACGTCGATATCAACGACCAGGCGGAACATCGCACTGACCAAATGACGATGAACGCGGGAGCCGCTGTTTCGGATAGACAGATACTGCATCCCTTTTTTGTGGCCACAACCCTTGTCGGTGGCTGTCTCTGAGGTTGGATTCTAGCGAGAATCGGAAGCCTCAGACGAATAAAACACCTTTACGGCGATCCTACTCCCTCCTTCTCCATAAGCTGTCCTCACACACACTTTGATCAAAGAAAAGTTAATATAGGGGACGGCGCAACAAGTGGTGGTATGTACTATGATAGCCGTTAAAAAACTTTCTCATTAATTTCGCGATGATTACTCGGGCAAATGTGTCTGATATAATCATGGCAATATATTGACTTTGACGGCTAACGAATGTTAGCATTTCGTAACATTCTTAGATCTGTGGAAGGGCATGTATGCCCCACCTCTACCAATCAAGAGGCACCGGTAATGCATGCCCTATGTGAGACCTCATTGGTAGATGGGAGGATAGTGTGAGCTCGTGCTATTGCAGACAAAAATCCCGGAGTGAAGGATCGTGCACAATTCTTCGAGATTGGGTTACTATGACAGGATGCTCGGCGTGGGGAGTCAGTATGTCATTAGGTAAGTAGCCAAAAGGTTAAGCTCATAGGCTAAAGTCCCAATGACCAACAGAAACGAACACGGTCTCTCAACCCCTTAAATTTCAAATCTCTAGGCATGAATAAAGCGAACGCTGCCGTCTCTATTTCCCATGTCTCTGTCGGTACGCCACTGATCCTTCGCACTTTTCAAATCGGCGCTCCAGAAGTGCGAAGCAAACGAGGAATGTAAAAACGCCGTGTGACGACAAGTATCGATTGTACTCCTCTAGCGCAACCCAATAAAGATGCTTTCCAAGGCAGATCAAGATATTCTGAGAATGCGGAAGATGAAAGACATAGTCACTCTGCTCGCCGACAAGGGACGCTCGGGGGTTGCGATGGGCAAGACCGTGTACACGACGAAACTACAAGGACTGTTAAAGGGCGAAGAGGCCTAGAAGCTTTCGGGTACCGGAGTGTTCAAGAAGCATGTGAGCAGCGTAAACAGGACGATAGACGAGTTACGGAGAGCGGTGGCTCTCAAGAGAACTGAGGCGCAGGCCGAAACCACAGATGCTGCGATGGTGAGTTTCTAAGCTCTGCAAAAGTAAATAAGCTGGGAGTCCACCTACACCCCACCGTATACTTGCGCCGAACTCACGATCTTTCATACTCGAGGACCTAAAAGAACCTACCGATGAGAGATCAAATGTTGTGAGCGCAAGAGTTTGCTCGCGATCGCTACATGAAAAACTTTTCGGAGGCGATGGACATAAACAAAGTTAAGAACGTGCTGCCTGGGCGTATTTAATCCTAGCTAACCCGAACGCGACTACTCATGAGCGTGGCTCAGAGTACAAACCACCCAGCAGACCTTCCCCGCTAACACATAGCTGCGTGGTATTGAGAAGGGCTGAATAAACTAAAGCTGGAAGGCATACCAAAATATGCTTTCTTTAACTAGTCTTGTGGCAAATTACGTCCTCCTTACATTTCAAATTTGGAAAAGGGATATATTTATGTTTGAAAGAAGTTTTCCAATTGCGAATAATTTTGGCCAGACCAGCCATAGAATTGGAGTTTAGCGATTGCAGCCTACGCTATGTATACTTTCCACGTAAAAAATCTTACATTCCGCCATTCCTTAAGGAAGATATCATGTAGAGTTCACTATGTTCTGCAAGAAATGCGGAATATGTTGTGTACTGTATGAGGAGCATTAATAAACAGACGGCTACGATGCTGTATAAATGAACACTGCACGTTCTTAAAAAATCTCATAATAAGAAACTTTTTAAAACCGATATGTACTCTTCGTTCGAGAGTAAAAAATGACGGTGACGCGATTTGTTACCAAACAGGTCTAAAAAATAATATTTTTGCGCACGTTTTCCCAAAATTTATTTGAATCCACAAAAGCCATCTAAAATCGATGCCAACAATGCATACTAATTAAGTAACCATTTTTATCAAATAGTGTATTTACAAGAGGTTGCAATAGGCGCATAAAAAGCTAGTACTTTGGTGAGTCCGAAGTATCATAGGATTATGCCGCAGGATAATCGATATTACAAGCCCACCTAAGAAATCCTTCCTTATTGAAAACACATTTCAGAATTTTGTCTAAAATTCCTTGAAATCGGTCAATCACTGTGATTCTATTTGCCTACGTACCACAGGATTTAATTTGTTTAGAAACGAAAAGTACATGGGCCTAGTGAGAATTTATCGAGAGTGAACGTGTGCTCGCCAAGCGGCCTTCTGAGGCATCCAATAGGAATTCTCGAAAGTCTAAAACACAGAGGTGGTTTGATTCATTTGTGTGCTGACATTTAAAGCACCTTTTCGCCACCCATGCAGCAAGACCTGGGAGCTATGTGCACAACTTTCGTCGTGCGATGCTTGGGCTGCGTACTCAGTGCGCCTGACTCATGGGTCGTTAAAGACAGCTGTGGGTGCCAAACCGATCTACCCTTTTGTCGCGACTCATGTCATCGGTCCTTATTGACCGCGAGGACAACTGACGCCACCGATAGTCTCACACTTTGACTGCTTCTTGTCAAGCGGGCTTTCAAGGCAGCAGAGAGAGAGGCTTGGGTCGGTTTATGTGTCGGTTGACAGAGCGGTCAGCTATGGGGCAGGCTTTTTTGCATGCGTCTTGACGTGTCAATGTTATCTGAGTCAAAACTGAGGACGCGTCCAATTTGCGGAGCATGGGTTGCCTCTCCAAATCTTGGGGTCTAACCTCTGAATGTCTAAGGGCTGTCTCTGTATCCGCGTAGATGCAATTGCAGCAGTAACCTTAAAGTCCACAGCCAATAGCTCTCATGGGGACGGAGTGTTTAGGCTTCTAGTTCAGGTCTCAGGTTGAGTGTGGTGAATGAGGTCTTGTTGCAGCCTTGGGAGACATCTTTTACTCGCTAGGTTGGCAACGGTTTTATACGCCCTCCCTAAATATGGAACATGGCAACGGTAGGTTTTGTAACCTCAACTCTTAAATGAATTTGACTGTCTTTTTATTGTTTATGAGAGGGACTATGAACAAGTATTCTTAATGAAATAAGTAGTTCAGGCGTACGCGTTCCGCAGCAGAAACCGTTCAGAGATATCGAGGAAGCAGAACGTTTGTTCAGCACGCACATAACGGCAAGCGCGGACATGACAAAAAGTTTTAACTACTCTTCCTGAAGAAATGCGTAAGTCACGGCGTACGGAATTGACAGCGAAAGGCAGTGAAAGTACGTTGGGGTAACTGGGAAATCAACGTAAGACGAAGGGACCACGGGGAGGGGAAGTGAGAACATCATACCAATTAATTTATTCCTAAAAAAGTCATACTGGAACAACTCAGTACATACGGCTATATCAAAGTAGTGGATACCACACAAAGAGGGGCTTCCTGTAGCTATGGATTATTAAACAAATCAAGGCCTTCTAAGGAAAATATAGTAGAGGCCTATACATGCTAAACTCAGTGGGGTCACACAACCTAACCTTACCCAGGAATTATTGAAATAGTGGTTCTTGCGGGTGGTACCCGTGAGGTTTTAAACATATAAGAAGTGAAAATCATATTTGAATCTAGTGTTTGTTGCAATGTATCGAAGCAAAATATATGGGCACTTTGTAGGGTTGCGGTTCGTGGGGAATAATTTCTACGTTGCTTCTCCATCTAACCACTCCTCGCTGGCACACGTGGACATCCCTTTATTTCAAAGAACCCTGGGGAAGTCTACTCATGTCTGGCATGTCTGGAATGTGTTAGTTTCTAATTCAGGTCTCTGGGCGAGTCAGATTGAGAGTAGCGAATGAGATCATGTTGGGACCTTGGAAGACATCTTCTTCTCGCAGGATACTCCTCTAGGCTTTGGGTTGGTTGGACCGTCGTCAACGGTTATATGCGCTCATGGCAGCCTGTAATACGGGAATGGCTGTTATTGCGGTTTTGAAGGTAAAACCCTTAGGAGAGCAAAACGCGGGGTTTTAAGCATATAACATAAAAATCGTACTCTCATCTAAGTTTCATTGCAACACACGAAGGAGAGATACGTGGGTACTTCGTGGGGTTCTAGTTCATGGGACGCACGTGGACACCCCTCGATTCTAAAGAACCCTGAAGCAGTCTGCTCATGTCCGGCATGAAGATTGGTGTTTTCCAATTAAAAAGTCAAGTTGGCGAACGCACGCTTTCGGTAATTCTTCCTCAGGCCAATACAATTACATGAACGAAAGAAAATGTACAAAATCAACAGTGTTTATAGATGTCTCAAGGGCTATTAAGTCACTTACACTCATCATCCCCACGCCGCCCGCATGAGAAGGTCGGCGGGTGTTAGTCGTCAGAGCTAGGGGAGGGGGGTAAGAGAGTCTTTGAGTAATGTTCTTGGGTTGAGTACACGGAGTACCCATCATCGTGATTAGGGATTTGAGGCGGCATGGCTTCATCACTTGGGGTTGGCGTTGGCCACGGCAGCGAAAGCGCTTGTTTCAGAGTTTTCTGACAGCATAACACCGGATTCGCTAACCGTATAGCTACTGCCTCGGCCGTTGCTAGTATCCGTTGGCGTAGGCCTTTAGAGAAGCATGTTGGTGTCCGGTAGACAACCTGAACCACCGAGTCGATGCCAATAAAGCATTTCAGGTTGTCTATCGGACACCAACATGCTTCTCTAAAGGCCTACGCCAACGGATACTAGCAACGGCCGAGGCAGTAGCTATACGGTTAGCGAATCCGGTGTTAAACTGTCAGAAAACTCTGAAACAAGCGCTTTCGCTGCCGTGGCCAACGCCAACCCCAAGTGATGAAGCCATGCCGCCTCAAATCCCTAATCACGATGATGGGTACTCCGTGTACTCAACCCAAGAACATTACTCAAAGACTCTCTTACCCCCCTCCCCTAGCTCTGACGACTAACAACCGCCGACCTTCCCATGCGGGCGGCGTGGGGATGATGAGTGTTAGTGACTTAATAGCCCTTGAGACATCTATAAACACTGTTGATTTTGTACATTTTCTTTCGTTCATGTAATTGTATTGGCCTGAGGAAGAATTACCGAAAGCGTGCGTTCGCCAACTTGACTTTTCAATTGTAACATGGGAATGTTTTCCAATTAGTTGCCACTCCTAGACATAGGGTTCTGCAAGGGGTGGCTACGGCTCATAACTTAGCAGTAATTGCGTCCTAGTTGATTTCCCATGTGCTGCGGTTGTCCGGTTGACCGTCCAGTTGGTGCAGACATGGGCTTTTAGCTAGTACCTGTGTTGTCAGTATGATGAGCCGCCTAGTATTTGCTTACTACTGAATACCTGTTGGGGATATTACACGGACATTCCCCAGTAGCCGATGGATTGCCGCTCAAATATTCATAGTGTAAACATTCGGGCCGAGCTCAATGAGCTTTGTTCTGAAGGATGTACCCCAGGATAGTGTATTACTTTTCCCGGAAAGCAGTCAGGGCAGAATGAACGTCTGTCCCCCTTTCCTCCCTCCCTCCCCTCGGAGCTCTAGATCGGAGGTGATTACGTCCAGTCATGTTCTACTAGATGTGAACAAGGGGGTCATCAGAGTGGCTGAACAACCCGAGCGTCCGCGTTTCGAGATTTTGGAGGATGACCTGGAGATTGGAAAACCTATTTTGCTCCGCGTATTTGCAAATATATAGTTCAATCGACGAGTAGGATGCTCTGAGGCAGTTCACCACGGGCTTTATGAGATCCTGAACTGTGAGTTGGTCGTCATTCCAATCAAACCTGTGATAGTGACATAACGAGGTAGGCGACATAAAACTAAACCAAGTTCGCACTTGGCCCGGTTACGATTTTTCACTCACTCAGAAATTGTGTAGCTGAATCGACTGCTGTTTGTGTGATCGCATTCAGTGGCCTGGGCTTATTCAACAGCCAGTCATCTGTGCCAGACCTGGAGGTGTCTCACGGAGTGAGCCGATTGGCTCTATACTTCCTTTCATTCACAGCAACGTCTTGACTACCCTCGTCACTAGCGGCTCCGGTGCGGCAGTATTGCTGACTGCGTAGAATGTCCCACTAGTCATTGGTACCGGGTAATTTGTTTTGACCGTCTGCTTTACCGACGGTAACGATGGGCAGTACTTTGCCGAGGACGGCACGGGTTCCCTTCCACCTGTTTGCAAAACATACTACTACTTCCAGCGCAACATAGTAGCTCGCTTCTGGGGATAGTACAACAGTTTGACCGTCGTTGTCGACGATGTCCACCATGTGCTCCACAGCAAGGTAAGACCAGGGATGGTGACTTGCGCGGCATCCACCGCACCCGCTCTTCCCCCTTCTGGACCCGTTGTCAAGACAGAGTCAAAAAGACCGAAGGTGGGGAGGACGCAGGTGGATGGCACGGT
Organism: Spirometra erinaceieuropaei; assembly: GCA_902702965.1. Classification (NCBI taxonomy): domain Eukaryota; kingdom Metazoa; phylum Platyhelminthes; class Cestoda; order Diphyllobothriidea; family Diphyllobothriidae; genus Spirometra; species Spirometra erinaceieuropaei. The sequence continues at coordinate 1,049,315 of CACRXP010000019.1, read as the reverse complement.
GGAGCCCGCACCTCGGCGTTCCACCCCACACCACTGGTCCACACAGAAAAAGACCAGGTTTCTGATAAACAGCAACAACTGGGGAGGGCGGCAGAGGTTTCAGTTTGCGCGACGTCTACCGGCAATCGGATCTGCCACTGCACCCCGAAATGTTGGCGTTTGTTATGGTGCGCAATCTGATAATGCCTGCCGGAATCCGATATGGCCCCCCGTGTTCGCTCAGCGCATCTACCAATTGAGCCTTTGGATGGCGCTGGGGATAACACAGTAGGACCTAGAAGGACGCAATGTCATAGAACGGCCCCGCAAAATGGACAGGGAAATGCAGTTTTTTGTGGTAGGGTCGGGATGTAGCCAATCACCCTTATTGAAGGTGGCCTTGAGCTAAACTCCAAGCTGGGTAGGGGGGAGGTTAGGGTAAGGGTCAATGTTTGGATTGGGACAAGGAAATTGGTATCATCCTGAGACTTAGCTCAAGGTCATCTGGCATAGGGGAACGGGAGGGCCTGTTTCCGTCTACTGTGAGACACGTGGGAGGGTACCTACAAACGCTTTTCTTGCCTGGGCTTAGTTTCTGAAATAAATAGGTGACATGACAACGAGAGGGCCTACTTTCGTCCGTTAATAGGTTTTGTTTTGAAGGCGGCCTACAAGTACTTCTGATGTAAGTCGTCTGCGGACAATAGAAGTTCAGAGAATGAGAACTTCAAGGAGGTCTCTTAACGTGATTGTCATTTATTTTCGTTCGTTACTAGGCTTTGTTTTGAAGGCGGCCCACAAGTGCGCCCGAAGTGGGTCGCCTGCAGACAATACATATTTAGAGAATAAAAACTTCTGAGAGGTCTCTTAAAGTGATCGTCTTTTAGAAGTATCGATTAATACACAAGACCGCCGAGCATCTGCTGACACTTCAGGGAATTCGACCACTGCCAGAAATTAGACGATGTCCCTGAGCAAGCTGCGTCCATCTCATATGCAAGAAATGATGTGTTCGTGGTTGCATTTTTAGCAATATCTCAAATATTTGGTTGTTGGTGGCTCTTTTCTCTCGATAAATCATCAAAATGTGCATTCTGTCAATTGCCGCGAAGCCTTCTTCGCTTAGGAGACAACCTTCTCACTACAAACTAAAGCATTCATTATACAAAGTCTCCACTTTTGCCGATCAGGAGATTCCCAAACTTCACTAGGGAGTTGCGCCAAAACGCATGAAAGTACAGCAGTCTTCAGTTCCTCTTTCAATCTCAGTACACAGCCTTGAGTGTGGAGAGAACATCACTCCGTCGCTACTTTGTGGTTTGTTTATTCATATTAGTTATTCATATTTTATGCTCGAAAAAGGAGTATAATGAGGTTGCAAAAACGTTTTCAATTATGAGGTTTTTTTAAGACCGCGCAATGTTCATTCATATAGCATCGTACCCGTCCGTTTACAACTGCTCCTCATGAAATGTACAATATGGTCCGCATCCACTGCAAAATTTTATGGGCTCTATATGATATCTTTTTGAAGCCTGGAAGAATATGTGGTTTTCTTAACGCGGGACGCATGCACCTTGTAGACTGAAATCACTTAGCGCTAATGTGACGACTGATCAGGCTCCAAATTGATCTGGCGTCAAGAAAACGTTCTTAAAACCCAATTATTCTCCTTTTTCGAGTATAAAAAATATAAAGGTGACGTGATTTTTTATTAAACGACTGGAAGAAAACTTATTTTTATTCGTGCTTTCTATAAAATATATGTGTATTTGCAAGACCATCGACAATCAATAGGAAGAATGCATGATACTTACGTAGTCATTGTTTGCCCAGTACGGTTTCCACAGGAGATTGCAAAGCAGCGTATTGAAAAGCTGACATCCTGCCGAGTCCGAAATATTACAAAATTACGTCGCAAGATAATCAGCATTACCATCGCGCCTAAGTAATCCTTCCTAGTTGAAACCGCATTTCAGAATTTCAGCCAACATTTCATGAGATCGGTGACTCGCTGTGTAATTCAGCGAGTGCACAATTGATCTGTTTTCCTATTTTGCACAAAAAGTTGCTTTTAAGTCTACTGATTATACGTCTGCTGAGCGTGGCCGCCTACCCAATTAAGGTCGTTAATTGGCGAGTTTTGGGCAAAGGACTGACATAGAACCGGGTATGGGGTGCGCGCGGCCTTTGTAGCCCTAGCCCAAAATCGGACTCCAACTTCTATCCTAGAAATTTGCACAAGGCCGCTTGCAATAGAGGGGGCGGGGGGTTAGTTCCGTCCCCTACCACAAATAGACGTGATAACTAAGTAGATTTAACCATTTTCCACAGGGGATAGGACTGAAAAACTGACAGAGCTCCCGCTGCTGACTAAGCTTTCAGTCATGCGTCCAATAGGCCCGCAAGACTACTTGAAAACCTGCTCTAATTGCCAGACACGGCGCGATTTTTTCGCAGGTCGACAGACAAAGTCTGAGGACATGTCTGTTAAACTCGGGGGTATATGCGTCACAGTCATCAGTAGGCCAAGGGTTCTGTGAAGGAAAAATGACACTTGGCGCCGGGTCGACAGGTCCGCACACGTGTTTCTCTCAAGGACTATAATGTGACTCTTTTAAAGTTGCCTGATGTCTGCCTTTCCGGTGGGAACAACGGCATGAGTAAAATTTGAGGATATATTTGGAATTCAAAGGCAAACATCGGTCATGTTGATCAGAACAAAATTAAACAACAACAACAATAGGAGGCTGTAGACAAACCGGCAGATTTTAAAAGAACTACACTGAGCATAATCAGTGCGGTTAGAGAAATCAAAGAGTTTTCATAGAAAGCCTGTCTGCGAACAATACCAGGGGAAGTCTTCCAAAAGATCGGACGTATTCAGGCCTTTGAACGTTCGATCTGCCGGAAAATGCAATACCCAGTTTTGGGAGTTTAGTCTGAGGAATTTCTGCATGACTCTCTATCCAAGCACTCATGCAGTTTTTCACACATTGGCAGATGTCTTGCGCAAAAAATCATCCAGAATCATGATTTGCCGCTGCAAAACCTCAGTCGTTACCTGGCCTTCATAATGAAAATGTTGACCAGATTACTTCTGTCATAATAAATTATACTTTTTACTTTTTTATGCCATCTTGGATGAAAAGTCCCTGGGGAAGAACATCCGATAGAGGGTAATCGATGACGAGGTTGGTCTTTAGTCTCCAAAGGTCAACCTCTTACTGCTTTCTGTTTAAATGTTATTTGTACGAGTTGCATGCTGCTGGTCACGTGGCAGTATGAAAAACTCTCCATATGGACCTACACGAAGTCCCGTGTCAGAATCCGCCTAATCCACAGTTACATTCTCCTTAACAGTTCCATCAGCATCATATACGCCATGTGGCACACAAATTAGATGCGTGCATAAGAGTATTTTTGCTCAAGGGCCTAACAAATCAACGTGCGCAGAAATTTAGCATTAAGACTGGTAGACAGGACTATTTTCAAAACTTACCTCCCCTAGGACTGAAAATATGTTGGCTACGATTCGAATTCAGCTGTGGTGTGCACACTTTATGTCTGAACTTTTGGTTATTTTTTCTCTTCATACATAGCGGAGATTCTATTTGATCTCTTGCGCCGTCTCCTAAAAATAAGTACTCGTCAAGTGGATATTCTGGCTCATGAAATCGTGGCTGAAGTTCTGAAATGTGTTTTCACTCTGGAAAGATTACTTAAGTAGATTATCAGGTTACTAATCAGATTTCATAATGCTATAATATTCCAGTCACTCCAGAATGTCGACTTTTGAACAAACGTCTTGTTAACCGGCTGAGTAAACCAAATCTCGTCAAAAATGGCTACTTAAGTGGCATGCATTTTTCCAATTGACTTTTCACGCCCCCATAAAGTGAAATATATGCAGAATGATATTGCCGACAAAGACAAGGGAGACTGGAATGGCCATTTCTGGCTTATTAGCCGTCGTCAGCCTGTCATACCCAAGCCCGAATTGTGGTACACCCGAGGCTCGAACTCGCGACCTGTTTGTTAGAAGGCCACGCCTCTAACCACTTAGCCACGAGCCCGTTGCCCTGTCGGTTTTCGATCGGGAATGTACAATGTTAGGGGACGCTCACCGATCGTTCATACGGAACTCACTCGTTCCGTTGTGCCTTATGGGCTCTCTCTCGAGCCCAACCGGCATCCGTACAGCGGCGCATGATATAGGCAAAATGATATATATATAATACCATTCTGCATATATATATATATATATTAGAAATCATACAGGGAAATATTGCTTCTTTTGCTTATTCGGCAGCAAATTACGTCTTACTTAGATCTTGTGTTTGAATGAGGAGCATCTAACGGCTTTAAAACTTTTTCGATTCCCGAATGATCCACAACCCGACCCGCCGTTACAGTTGTTTTTAAGGTTTCCAAACCACAAGCTGTACACTTTAATGTAAGAAAAATCATGCACACCAATAGGCTACTAAAAAGCGGACCATGTTGGTCACTTTCTAAGCAGCATTAATAAATGTGCCAATGCGATGCTATATGACCGGAAAATTTCATGGTCACGAAAAAACATCGTAATCAGAATCTTCTCCAAAACCGAAAGATGTCCTTTTCCTAAGTAAAAAATTTAACGAAGGTGTGGTGAGCCACCAAATGATTAAGAGAAAATATTTTTGTACATGTTTTCTACAAAACATATTTGAATTTTTAAGGGCATAAAAATCAATAGGTAGCAGGCATTTTTGATGGGATGTAGTTTACACAGACGTTTAATAGGAAGCTCTTTTGAAAACCGGCTTCCTGATGTGACTGGAATAGTATGACGTTATGCGATATTGTAATTATCATGTTAACCGTACTTAGATGATCTTTTAGGACTGAAAAAACATTTTAAGATTTCGTTCAACATTTCCTGAGATAGCATATCCACTGTAGATGCCAGTAGTGCGCAGGCTGACAGCGAACAAATTCTGTTTCACTGGCTGCGGGCACAGCTAGGCTGCTAGATTCTCTGAAGACCATCTAGAAATTTTGAAAATAACAACCGTCTACCACAACAACAGGGCAGGTTGACCAAATGTGCTACTGGGTGGATTTTTTTATAGAGGCAGGCTTGAGCAAGACAAGACGACGACAAGACAACTTCAAACATGACTGAAGACGAGTGTGGGTGCAATGACTGGCAAGACTGAGTACGCCGTCTACTCGTGCCTCACACGCGACGCGCCCACCGCTCCGCGTATGTCTGACTTCATTTAAGGGGAGTTCTGAATCTCACGACGGCGTATATGCCATAGTGGTCACACTAAGGCGCCAATGTGAATACCTTGTCGGCTGGCAACTTCCCAAATTTAGGTTTAAGCGCGTCAGAATTATATTAATGGGAAATATTCCGAAGTGAAGTCTCCAGAGTCGGCCTCTCTCTCTCCCATGCACTAGTCGACTGTCCGAATCTGTCAACCACTTGGTGAAGCAGATGACTTGGCGGGAAAGCCGCCGTCGATGTCGCACCCTACATAGACATGGCAGTCCGATAGGCATGTGTTATGGGCCAGCCATTAAATGTTAACCGCAATTCCGGAATGCGCTTTCGCTTTGAGAAGATTGATTAAGTAGGATTGTAAAACTAATCAGACAGCAGCATAATTCTATCATAATTCCGTTACCTCAGGATGCCGACTTTCGAACGAACCTCCTTCCAGCTTCATTCAAAAACCACACTCTGTTAGAAAGACTACTAAAGTAGCATGCATTTTTCCGACTGATTTTCGATACCCCTAAAAGTCCAATTATATTTCATGGAAAACATGAATAAAAATATTAGTTCCTTTGCTTATTCGGTAGACAATTACGTTTACTTCCAACCTTTTACTCCAAGGAAGGGTGCAATTTGGTTTTTAAAAGTTTTCTCATTGTGAGATTTTTAACATCGTGAAATGGCCGTTCATAAATCGTCATGTCTCTGCACTTACCAATGTGGCTTATAAAGTTAACAATATGGCTCAAATCCACTGCTAAATTTTATGAACCCCATATGGTCTCCTCTTCATGCCGTAGAGAAATGTATGGTTTTCCGTACGCGGAAAATAGGCGGCTCGGAGATTTGAAACCCTGAATTTAAGTGCAACGGCAGGGCGAATTCAAAATTATTCGGGAAATTGCCTGCGTCTGTCAACAAACTGATGACATTTGATGAAGCAGTTGACTTGGCGCGAAAGCCGCCGTCGAGGTCGCACCCTACATAGGCATGGCAGTCCGATATGCGTGTGTTATGGGCCAGTCTGATCCGCGTTTCTGTTCAACTCGCCTATGATTTAACCAGTGTGAATGGCGAGCCTATGCAGGTGGGCGGGGTAGATGTGCGTTATGAGTGTATGTTGGAACTCCAGAACACTGATGTCCGGAATCCTCTCTGCTCATTCTACTTCAGTATGCTTTGAATACAGCTGAGGCGAAATTGATTGAGTGTCTGCATTTTGTATTCTGTTTATGTTCCCCCCCCCCTACAAATGGAACTTGTTGGGGTGAGAATTTTGTATATTTTCGGCAGAGACAGCATCTGACGTCGGAGGAACGCCGGGTTGCACCCGGTTGCTCATCCTCTTCCGTTGCGGTGCTCAACTCGCGGATATTCGCGAAAAGAAGGTTGCGGACATTATCGGCGGGAATTCTCGCAGGCGCTTCGATTAGTTAGATACTGAGAAATCGTCTGTCATTTCGATACTGGATGCCAAGTCCTGGTCGATCCACACAGTAAACGTCCACTAACATGGCAAAGAGCTGACCATGACGCTCGACATAGCCACGCTCCGGACATCAGAATTTCCGCGTTATTGACCAGAGACCATTGTGATTCACTGAGTCGAAGACCTTCGTCAGCTCGGCGGACTAAAACAAAGATTTTGTCTGCAATGTTGAAGTTGAAACTGCCTCTGTGGGCATTGGGAGCTGCTGGTTCATCTTATTTGGTATGAGTGAAGAATGGAGTTATCGTTGAAGTCCTGTGTCACAAAGTCGACCGAAATCGTGAGATGGACTTGCCCATGAGTCAACGGTTACTTTATTTGGTAATTTGACTGTAACGAAATCGACGCGCCCTACCTATCCACTGGATGTCTGCTGCGCTATTCTGATTGTCTCATAAAGGGAATGCGGACGGCTGAGTTCGTAACTGTTTCCCTGTTAAGGAAGCCGGTTGTCGGCTTCTTGGCAGATTGTGGGCGGGTAGCTGAGGACGCCTTGGAAGTGCTCTGCTCGGCGTTACAAAATCTGAGTTTTTTTGTCAGAAAGGGTCTTTCTGTCCCGTTTTTTGAGAGAGCCGGGCCGTTTGATGGCCTCAGATACTATTTCATGTGATTCTGTCTATGTTACTCGCCACTGTGCGACTTCTGTCTGGGCTCAAGAGAGCGTCCGTTAGGCACAACGGGACGAGTAAGTTCCGTAGCGCGATCGATGAGCGCCCCTCCACCACTGTATACACCCGACTGCAATTGACAGGACGAGTAACTCGTGGTTCAATGGTTGGGGCAGTGGACTTCTAACCAGCAGGTCGCAGGATCAGGCCCGAGGTATTGCACACTTCAGAGCTAGACATGGCTGGCTGACGACAGTTAGTAAAACAGAAATGGTCACTTAATTTCCCCTTGTCTTTGTCGGTGATGGTATTCTGCCCATATCATGCGCCGCTGTGTGGCTGCTGGTTGGGCTCGAAAGAGAGCCCCAAGGCACAACGGCATGAGTTAGCTCTGCTAAACGATCGGTGAGGGCCCTTATATCACAGTTCCCGGCCCCAAATCTAGTACGGCAAACACATCTGTCAATACTCAAGGGCTGTTTATTTGTCACGGGTTATTTCGTCATCTGTGCGAGAGAATGTCATATGTCAGACAGGCATATGTATAAAGACAGCGCAATTATCTATCTCCTCAACAATCATCTTCCCTTACTTACCTGAAACCAGACAGAAACATTCTTCAGTTCTGGTTTTAGCAAGTAGGTGAGAACGTTCGTTTGCCCAACTCGGCATTTTCAGCAGTCTAAAAAGCTCAAATGATGAACCAGGACAAACGAGCATGCCAGTTTTTACGTCGGAAAAAGTGTCCTTCAACAATACCTGTTTTGCTGACAGAGATGCATCAACTGTGCTCGTAGGAAACATTTTGCTTTGTGAGCGTCAAGTATTTACAGAGGCACCAGAATAACGTTAAACACTGATGAGATTGCGAGAATAGATCCCCCATCTGACGGAGACATAATAAGCATCAGTTAAGCCAGGGCAGTCGTTCGGCACTTGCGTGTTTTAACACGCCATTGGTAATACACAAGCCAAGCTTACAGCTAAAACCCAATCAGCACACCTACAGTCTTTAACAACTACGGTGATCTGGGCTTCATTTTGGTTGTTTTTGCAAGTGGCACTTCTGTCATTGTTTGTAACCCAAATCGGTGAAGGGAGTCGTTAATACATGGTCCAATCAATGTGCGGCATCAAGTGTTGCGTGGCAGATACTTTGATAAGAGCGAACATTGCCATCTGACAGAATGGTATTACTGACAAAGACAAGGGGTAATACCATTCTGCCTATATCATTTGTCGCTGTGCGGCTGCTGGCTGGGATCGAGAGAGAGAGCCCGTAAGGCACAACTAGAAAAGTGAATTCCATGGAAACGATCGTTGAGCGCCCCCTACCATTGGCATCTGAATTATTCTGCTAGAGAAGAGGTACTGGTCTTTTGTGACAGGAAAAACAGCTCGCCTTCGCTCCTTATCACTTAGGGTACTTAAGAATCTCCCTTTTGGCTGAAGCAAAAAACTCCTGCTGGCATATGACTTCGTCTTAAAGGCAGTGCCGCGACCAAGTTCAAAGGGGACATTCGTCTTTTGTTTTAAGCTGTGAAGAATCGAACAAGCGAGTTACTTCCTGCTATTTGTTTTTAAGCCCCGGCTGTTGACGCCCTACACTCCCCCGTCCGTACAACGGGACCAGCAGTTGGGATTTCGACAGGTGGTCAGATCCAATCCCGTACTCCAAAAACAAACAACGCCAATCAATCTGCTTCTGTAGCTGTTTCTAACGGGCGTCCTACACAATGACGGCGGCCGAGCTAACAATATCGCAAGAGCTTCCACCCGCGTTTGACCACACCGTCAGCATAGGGCCGTGTACTTGTTAAATTAGTTGCCTTATTTTACAGTCCACAGTTGTATTATCGAGAATTGAGGCCTGGTATAGTTTGTTGGCATTTTAGAGTGAAAGCGTTAATCCGACAAGTTTCGGTTTTATAATACATCAAGTCGATGGATTTCCGTAGAAGTACTCAGATTTTACCGTGCACTGAGTAAATATAGGCATTTTTCGTCGGATACAAGCGCTTTAATCGATTACTCTCTACTTACACATAAACAGACCTAGTTAAACCTTTTTTCATATGTATGCATCTAACCCTTATCTAAATGCTAAAGGCCACTTTATGGAATTCCACTTAGTCGTCGTCCTTTTGCGTCGATTTGATCTGACATACCCTGCGTGCTCAAAATCGCTTGGATCCGTCGATTATCTATATACGTGGATGATCTATATACGCGCCGATTCATGCAAACACAAAGGAGAAGGCGGACGATCACCAGAAAAACTTGTGTGTTTGTGGATTTTCAGACGAACCGAATGGTGAGAGCTGACATTATCATACTAAAGTGATTTGAGTCGGCGGAGGAGTGTGTCGATTGTGGTGGAGGGTGGGGTGGGGTGAGACAACGGATGAGTGAGATCGTAGGCGGATTAGCATTTGTTAAGCTAAGATGCGTGTAGAAGGTCAAGAAGTCGTGCACGCAAGCAGACTGACATGGTGAACGCACGGGTCAACATGGCGGTTGAAGCTGCTTGTGTTAGGCTACCAAACCTCGATAAATTTTCGTGGTTCTCTATCGTTGGCCATGGCGATTACTTCGGTAGCGTCCCAATCGGATTGGTCGTCAGGCTCAAGCGCATGGGAAAAGATGATAGACAATGGCTCAGGAAGACGGAAAGCTGATCTGTGTTCACTAATACGTGTCTAAAGCTGTCGACCCATACGGCCTATCTAAACACAGGAGCAGTTACTGCACGTGATGCGGCAAATGACGTTCATATGTCGCTCTTTAGAGATGAAATCCTTTGCCCTAGGAGATCTTGCATGTGAGGAGAAGGCTGGCTTGTGGAAGATTCAAATATAAAACTGATTTACTTGTTAGGAGATTGCTTAGGGAGTCCTTTAGTTGTATATGTGTAAGAGAGAGAGAGAGTAGAATTGCCGCCGTACCAGTTTGTAATTATCTGATGCGGATTCAACATATATGAGAGCAACAGACAGTGCTACTTTGGCTCCTACATTTAAATCACATAACAATACTTCACTCCAAAGCTAGCATTTACAAAGAACTTCTTTTCAGTGCCGTCACTTTCTTCTCTCTAAGGCAGGATCCAATGTATGCATAAAATCATTTTGAACACGGGTATTTTCGATAGCCAGAGGAATGTTCCAACAGTACCATATAAGCGGCCGCTACTGTTTTTGGAAAAACCCACTTCACCTAAGCTATTTACGACTCACGAAATTCGAGTTGACAGAAACTAACTGTATTATTAGGCCGAAAACCCATTGTATACGTAACACTAAAGTCTATCCTCAGTTATAAAGTCACCTGTCTTTTGTAGATCGGCCCGTTTTATAGATTAGAAAGTAAAAGGTGGCAACGTTTCTAGCCAAGTGTTTTAGTGTAACATCAAGTAACCCAGGTGGCCAGCAAATGGCCATCCAACGGTTGTGATTGAACAAATATGTTTTCGAATAGAAACGATTGCTTAAGTAGTGTAGTAATACCAATTTTCATGTAGCGTAATTCTTAGGCATTTCAGTCACCGCAGGATTTCAGCTGTCCAAAAAAATACGTTCTGCGAAAATGGTTAATTAAGTAGCATGAACTTTCCTACTGATTTTCGATGTCCAAACACATTTATGGATGACATGCACAAAAATATTCCTTCTTGCACTCATTCGGTAGCAAACTACATCTCCTTTAACCTTCATGCTCAAAGAAAGGATATCTTCGGTTTTAAAAAAGTTTCCAATTCCGAGATGTTTTAAGACCGTGAAGTGTACATTCATACAGCATCGCACCAGTACGTTAATTATTGTAAATTATGAAGCATACACACTGGCCCATGTCAATCGCACAAGTTTATGAGCGTCATAGGACATTGTTCTATCAGCATAAGGAAAGTCTTGATAGTTCTTTGACGGAATGAAAACAACATACATTTTGTAGGCTCTAAATCCAATTCTACATTGCAAATATACAGCCTTGTACATATTAATTGCACAATATTTTGAGTGTTGTGCAACGTTTTTACAACAGCATAAATAACTGTGTTATATTTTTGACCAATATATACAGCATGCATTTCGTAAACCCTAAATCCAAGCGTAACAACAGACGGAACAAAAATTTATTTGAGGAGTAGAGAAGTTTCCGAAAACTTAAACATACTCTTTTCTCAAGCAGAAGATTTAGAGACACAGTTTTCTACCAGATGAGTACAATTCCGAATGTCCTTCCGCATGTCTTCTATAAATTTTATGCTACTTAAGCAGCCATTTTTACAGAGTGTCGATTTTGGAGACAACCGAAATGAGGCCCATTTAAAAGCCGAAGTCCTGATGTGACTAGATTGTCTTGTGGTTATATAGCATGACGACTGATGCAACAAATCTGCTCAAGTAATTTTTCCGAATCGAAAACACATTTCAGAACTCCTGTTAACATTTCGTAAGGCAGCACACCACTACCACCATCAACACTGTCGTGTGCTGTTTGAATTTGAACAGATGTATGATGAACAGTTCGTCTGACAATCTCAACACAAGGCCTATTCATGCCATTTATCATATATGCTGTCACCGATTCCCTCAAAACTTTCTATGCTTGCGGTCTTTCGGCCCTAAGATCGGTGCCAATACACACCTAGACAATGGTAACCATCAACTTTAAGCTAAACAAAGCTCAGGTTGCAGAGATGGTCAGGTTGTTACTTCAGTTTGGTTGTTTCTTACCCACCGTTTCTTGCTTCGGGACGTATGTAAACTAAAAGTTCGACCTTCGCGGAAGACGATGTCAAAAAATGCGCTCCACAACATGCTGCGTTCAGGGGGACGGCGGCTGGAGCTTACGTTAGTTTTTAGCGGTAATGGCCCTGCAGCGCATCTACCGCACTTTCTCGCCCCCCCCCCCCACCCAGCTGAGCCCAGTGTCAAGACGGTCTAGAAGACCGGAAGCATGATCGAACACACTGACTGACAGAGCCAAACAGCCCGTCTACGCACGCCACCACGCGGCTCTGGCCTCAGAGGGGCGGGGGGTGCCAAAAGTCTGCATCAGGAGAAAGTCAATTCACCCCTGCTCTCCGTTCTACGAGGGGGACCGAGTTATCTAATCAGTTGGCAGCCACGACGTTTGCTGCACCGTGATAGGTTAGGTGAGCGTCAGATTGTTCATAGGGAGGAAGAAAACTACATGTGCCCCGAAACACCTCGCACTGACGGCTGTGTCAGCTCAGAAAGGATAACAGCTGGGCAGAAGGCGTCTGAATTTTTGACTGGGCATCTTGCCTTCCTTGCAAAGTTCTTGTACGGAACAGGGCCTCTCGGATCGGCACACGGCCACCGCATATCATCGTCTGCTGAAGGTCGTGCGTGACACAACCCTCTGCGTGATGCATTCGGTGATGCCAGTAGTCCTTCATTGAATGCGGCATTTGCTAGGCACTTCGATAGGTGAGCGGCGACCCATTTTTTATAAGCCTGTGAATTATAGGCTTTTATAATTGCAGGGGCTTGTCTCGCTCGAGAGTGCGTACATTACTGCTTCTTGTAGATACTTCATGTAATACTGTTGCCAAATTCCTCTACTGTGAAGCCTCACAACAGACAAAGCCGAACTGTCGCTTGGCGCAAAACTCGTCAATTACACTAGCCTAGACACTCATAAAGGCTTAGAATTGTTAAAGATAGCTGCTAGCCCTCGTGAAAAATCGATTTGTGAGTGCTACTCACCTGCATATTGCCATCTC
>CACRXP010000019.1:987095-1028377 GCA_902702965.1 Spirometra erinaceieuropaei | reverse complement strand
TAAACTTGCTTTATCACCTCATGCAGATAGAATCTCTGCCAAAACCGCGCAGATATGTGGATTCATATCGCATAATTTTTTCCTTCCGGAAATGAAGCTAAGACTTTATCAAATGTTTGTTCTTCCAGTCCTCGAATATTGTTGTCCTTTCTTCGGTTTAATGAACGCCTGCGACCGTAATAAAATCGAAAATGTTCACAGGGTTTTCACCCGGAAACTGTTCTCTCAAGCTTCGTCCAGTATTTCTTATACTCAGAGATGTAAGCTGGCGAACATTAAGTTTTTGTGGGTTAGAAGACTCGAAGATGGCCTTTGCTTCCTTTTTCGCATCAACTCTAGCTCCAGTCTTCCGCACATTGACACTCTCACTCCAAGAGATCGGTCTTATGCCACGCGCAACTCCTGCATGGTGATTTCGCCGCCTCTTTGTACTACATCTAAGCGTTCCCTCTTCTTTGCTTCCAAATATGCCTTCCTTTGGAATAATCTTCCGCCTGAAATTCGATTATCGCCTAAGTTACTGGTATTCAAGTCGAAATTTCTCAAACACCTTACACCGGAAAGCATAAAGGCATTGTTAACGGTCTCATTTCCGAACACTCAGATTCTTGACTTCGAGAAGGGTCGTCCTGGGATTTAGTGGTAGATTAAGTGGTAATTCTTAATTAAATCATTAGAAACCCCTGTTTTGAATTGGTTTCTAAATCCATCGCTATCCTTCCCCCCATAGCGACAATTTTCGCGGTTTTTGATGTCATCTCCCGCATTCCGACCTCATGCGGTCTGTCGACACTCACGGCGGAACCCTCAGTATTCACTGTTTACTAGTAGTTCGGTCGTACCTCCCTTCCTCACTGCTCGGCTGAGCTCGAAGCGTGCTGTGGTCGATCGCATCTCGGTTCCTCTCGTCTGGCCTCTTTGACGCGGCGTACCAATCAGGCCCAGACGATCTCAATTGTGAATCCCGTATACAATGCCATTTGCAAGCCAATCCTGTCTGACCCACATTCGTACCCATCAAGGCGGACATTTATTGATACCCTGACGATGACCGACAACATTCCGTTATATACCGCCACCTATAGGCCAGTCCTGCTCGTTTTTTTTCTGTTATTATTTTTAAAAATGGGTTTTTTCTCCTGTAAAATTAATCCAATCATTTTTAACTTTTTGTAAGGAGTTTTTTTTCACCCCTCAATCATCATGTTTCTCAATGGACTTCTAATTTAGAAACTAGGAATTGCATTTTGTAAAGATTCGGCCTACCTCGTCTATAACTCGCATGCAAATTTATTTTAACTTGCTTTGATGGGACCCCGACGGGTCTTTAATAAAAATTATCTATCTATCTATCTACTGATATTCAAATCTCAGCGGCCTGCTGTTGCTCGAACGTAATCCGATAAGTTGGCATTTGTTACGATTGAGAATAAGACACCACTCATCACACCATTTTTGCAAGTGATTCAAATTGTCTTGTAACTCTACAGAGTCTTCCGGACTCTCTATTAATTTCCACAATTTGAAATCATCGCAAAAATTACGCGCTCGCAGTTCAGACAGTCCAGGCAGTCGTTCACATATATTAAGAACAGAATTGGACCCAGAACGCTTCTCTGCGGAACGTCACTGTGCACGGATGCCCATTCCGATTTAGCGTTTCCGATACACACACGCTGAGAGCTGCCCGTAAGAAAACCGGCTAGCCATTTCAAATGATTTCCATTCACACCCACTTGACGTAGTTTACATATAAGTCCTCTGTGTGGAACACTGTCAAAAGCCTTTTTGAAGTCAATGTACACGGCGTCGACTGATAAGCCCATGTCGATTGATTTCACCCAGCTCTCCATGAATACCAGCAGGTTAGTGAGACAGGATCTACCACTTCGAAATCCATGCTGATGTCAACTGAGCAAGTTGTTTTCTTCGAGGTGCCGCATCAGCTCCGTTTTTATTACTTTTTCCATCAACCTGCAAGAGATGCTTGTGAGACTCACTGGTCTGAAAATATTTTGGGGCTGTTCTCTCGCCACCTTTATATATGGGGCGTATATTTGTTTTCTTCCAGTAGCTTGGCAAAGTTCCGGTTTCCATCGAAGTTCTGAAGATCCTGGATAACGGAGAGGCCAGTTGGTCTGAGAGTTCATTCAGGACTTTTGCGAACACACCGTCCGGACCAGGGGATTTAGTGGGCTGTAGTTGACTCAAAGTTGTCCTGAACAGGTTTTGCCTACCGCTTCTAAAATTCGCATGTAAATTTATTTTTATTTGCTTTGATGGGATCCCGACGGGTCTTTAATAAAAATTATTATTATTTTTATTATTATTATTAAAGTAATCTGCATCGACTGCAAGCGTGGTCGGAGAGATGGCTTTTAAATTTCAATGTGCAGAATTGTGCCGTCCTTTATCTGCGTCCAACCAACTGTCATTCAACTAAGAGCCTGAGAGTATATCACCTGGAAGCTATGAGACTCGCCGCAGAATCTTTGCAGAAGGATCTCGGGGTTTGGATACAGAGCGAAATAAAACCAGCACTGCAGTACGACAAGAATGCAAAAAACGCCATGCGAGTGCCACATACAATCAAAATGGCATTCGTAACCCTTGTCAAAGACATTTTTGGAGGACTTTGCGGCACATTTTTGGGTCCCACTTAGGGTATGGCATACAAGCGTGGAGGCCAGAGCTAGTAAAGGACCAAGCATGCCTCGAACGGGTACAACGTCTTGCAAAAAGCTGGTAAACGGTCTAGAAAGCCAATCCTACACAGACAGAGTGAACTACCTTAATTTATTCCCTCTGTGTTACAGGCAGCATAGAGGTGATCTTATCCTCGTCTACAAGATAACACATGGCCTTGAGCATGGACGTAGTTTTGAGGACATGTTTCAGTGGCACCTTTCACCCAATTTTCGCTGTCACTAGATGAAGATACGGGCAAAAATGCCTAGGCTGAATCTTCGTTCTGAAATTTTCACGTAGAGCGTATTGTAGAAACGGAACGATCTCCCTCAGTCACACCCGCAAGTTTTCTCTCTGAGAAACCGCTACTCAAATGAACCAAGTACCGCTTTAATAGAGAATGTTTTCATTGCTCGTGTACAGTTATTTCTAACGAGCTGACGTGTAATCAATAGGGTTTTCAAAGGCTTTGCCTATTATCCTTACTAAATAAACTGAATAAATTGCAATACTGACTTTAAATTAGGACTAACGTGTAAGTCGCTTCCTAAATAAAAAATGCCTTCGGCGGAGTGAACCTCAATGAACAGCGGAACTGCCGGTGATCGACATCAATTATCGAACCAACGGAGTACCGTTCAACATCAGTCGCCAAAATGCATCCTTGTAAGTATCTTCGTCAAAAGTTCACTACCTTTTGGTCAAAAATGTTTAAGCATTAACCATAACAACAGATAAAGGTGTCGAACATACATCGCCATGCACCGGTACTCGTTTTTGTACATGCAAATTAACATAAAATGACTATTTACGCCTAGCAAATAATATTAAACAAGGAGACAGCTTAAAGTTGGTCGGTTATCGAAGTTGTGGCTGAGTCTACAGTCACCTTTAGCACACCAACACAGAGTCCTTTCTGTGTCATTACAATGCTCTCCTTCCTAGAAGAACAAGTACAAAAAGTCAAAATGGGAGTGAAATATACCAATTTTAAGCTAATGTGCAAGCACATAGACAAAATTTCTACTTCGTATACGGCGTGGAGTGATGGACTGGGGAATGCGCAGAGTCTTCAGGTGTAAACTGGACCGGAGAAATAATAATAATTTTTATTCAAGACCCGTGGGGGTACGTTCATAGCAAGTAAGAATATGTTTTTACATGAATTTTAGAACAGGTATACAGAATCTCTACAATGCTTAATTCATAGTTATTTAATGAGCAGTCTGTTACGGGGAATGATGAGCAGGCAGTGAAAATGCAAATCATACCAAGGTCCTGTTCACACTTGTCTAGGAGTTAGCTAAGCGGAGCACTTGTTGGCTTTCTCCGTAATTTTCTTGATATCACATAACTAACTAAATGAATTGTTCTATTGGGTACCCTTTAGGGGTACTTTCATAGCAGAAGAAAAAAATTTTCAAGTGAATTTTGTAACAAGTAGACAGACTCTGTACAGCATTCAGTTCATGCTTATATAATACACTGTTAGATAATAGAAAACAATCGGTGAGCAGCGAGGAAGTTTCCTTCTTTTGAAAGAGAGAAAATGAATAAGATTTGACAAGCATTTGAGGAGAATAAAATGCCGCTAACGAAAGTGAAAGTATGCGAGTTGGACAGTACTGACCTGCATATGGTAGTGTATTACAGATTTGAAAGACAGAATTCCTAAATCGGAGTAGGATGTCGGCGTTAAATCGGCAAAACGAGAGGAAACCAGCCGCGATCGGTAACAGTCCGCTTACAATCCAGCCGTGGAGGCTGAGGCGGTCATCAAGACGTACAGTGAGATGTGACAATCACGCTTACTTGCCGACCGGTCAAATTACTAGCAGATGGGAAGAGCTGCGGATCCCGCCGTGATCGACATCCAGACGCCTGGGGCCGTAACGAGAAGACGGCATAAAAAAACAGCGCAAATCATCGCTGCTGGGAGGACGAATAACTGTAGGTTGGGTAGATAATTAAAAAGGGGACTGTAAAAATATAAGTGATAATAATAATTTTATTTAGTGCTAGTTGGCAGGCATTGTCAGGGCAGCGTTTAACACAAATTCGGCAAGCAGTAAAAAAACTCCTGTCGAAAAGGAATAAAATAAAGTTATTTGTGGTTTTTATGGTTTGAGGGTTCAGGAGAAAAGGAAGAAAGGGGTTGCAAGGTATCGGATATTTTCAGTCGCCAATTTCTTTCATGAAGTTTGTGCCAGTCCAACCAGAATCGCTGAAGAACAGCTGTCGCTGATGGCCACCGAAATTGTCCATGGTGAGACCGGCCATAGTGTTCAGAGGCCACAAACCCCATCGCTACGGGACAGTCGACCAGAGGATTCAGCCCCCAAAATTTGTGGGAGCTTTTCTAAATGCAAAAATCGAGTAATAGTTCTCTTAAGTAAAGGATAATTTTGCAGATTTTTCACACTCATTGGTAGTTTATTCCAAATAGCAATTGCATTTACAGAAAATAACCGACGATATTTAACAGTACGTGCCAGGGGAAAAAATAAAAATACCACATGGTGACTGTTACTTCGTGGGTGGACATGGTGTCATAAGGAGGTGAGTGGGTTAAACGTGTGATTATATAAGAACTCAAAAAGTAAAAATAGTCCCTTTTGTGATCTACAGAACCATAAAGGATCAAGGCCTGTGAGCCGGCAACGTTCGTGATAAGACAAATGTCGGTGTTCGGGGGTTGAAATTCTCTTAGTGGAAAAATGTTGAACGGATTCCATTTTCTTCCGCTCGGCAGCACGCATGAGACTAAATAAAAACGAACAGTATTCCAGGCCAGGTCGAACGTACGTGTTATAAAGGTGCATTCTATTGTCAATAGTTTTAAAGTCTCAGAGGATAAACCCGCTCGTTCTAAGTGCTTTGGAGACTATCAACGCACAGTGCTCCGAAATATTGAGACTCTTGGAGTATGATACGCCCAGATCCTTAATAACCCAAGGAACATTTATGGTTTGACCATCAGTGCTTAGTTGAGGTTGGCGGTAGTCGTCAACTACCATGACTGAGCATTTATGCCAAGAAAGAGAAAGGCGCCATGTGTAGCACCGCTGGGCAAAGGCCTGTAGGTCGCTCTTTAGGAGTTCAAGCACGGTGTCATGATCTGCCGGCTTATATCGATAAGCAACTTTCAGATCATCGGCATACATGAAGGGCTTACCATTCTGAAATAAATCGGTACACCTGTAAAAAAAGGCAAAATAAAAGCGGGCCGAGTACACTACCCTGAATGAATCCACTTCTCACACATATGGGGTTTGAAATCTTGACTCGTTGTGCACGAGTGCCCAGGTAAGAGGATATAAAATTCGAACGTTTCTCACCTTTTCCGAACGAGGACAGTTTCAAGAAAAGAAGAGCATGTTCAGCTCGATCAAAAGCCTTAGTGAAATCGAAATACACTGTGTAAAGTGAAAAACTATTGTTCCTATATTGGAGAACATAGTCAAAGAAAGAGTGTTGACAGGTGTCACGAGACCGAGCTTTGAGGAATCCATGTTAAGTAACACTCAGTAAGATATTCTCTGTTAAGTGACATATCATCTTATCTTTGATCAATGTCTCTAAGATCTTCGGAACTGCGGGGAGGATGTTTATTGACCGATAGTCATCAAATGACGTAGATTTGCCATGCTTAGGAATGGGCAAAATGTGTGATTTCTTCCACAAGGTAGGAAAAGTTTCACTTTCAAGAGCGAGATTAAATATCTTGCATAAGAGGGATGGGAAATTCGTATTTGCATCGACTTTTAAAATGCTTGCTGGGACATCATCAGGTTCTGGACTGTGAAATTGACGAAAACGCCGAATTGCAGCAGTCACATCCTACAGAGTGAAAGTTAAAGTTTCGAGAACTGCCCTTGGATGGCCGGAAGTGGACAGGTCGAGTGTTAAATGAACGTTTTGGACAGCAAAACACTGAAGTTATCATCGGTTAACTGGGTATCAACTATAGGATTTCCAAGAGCGTCTCGGAGGGTGGGATGTTGCGTTTTTCTCTGAGTTTGTACTTTTCGGAAGAAAAGTTTCGAGACATTTCACTAACGGTTTTCAGTGAATTAGACCTCTTCGGCTAACTGTTTTTCTTCAGACAATCTCTTAGCTCGATCAAAAATATCACAAATCAAGGGCAGAACAGAAACGTCGTTCTGAAGATGGAATCGACGAGAAAGTCTGCGCAACCTGCGACGAAAGGGCAAGGGTAGTAAAACATCATCCCGATATTAGTTATTTTCTTAGGGGGGACAAAACGAGAAATAAGCGGCTACAAAATTTCGAACAGTTTTGCAGTGCAAACATTTACATCCAAACCAAAGAAGAGATCACTTTAGTCGGAGAAAGTAAGGTGTGTTAATAATTCAGTCGATTGAGTAGATCGGAAATCGCGGAAAAAGCTAAACTTTGGGGACAACTTTTTGCCAGCCTCGGCTTCCAACGTTGAAACAACTATGTCATGGTCTGAGCCCCCGAGTGGGCCTAGAGATGACACTGACGATGGCATGCAGCCTCTACAGAAAATCAGGGCAAGTATGTTTGATCCTCGGATGGGAAAGTCGCAAAATGAATCCGCATCTTAACATCCACAGCATCAAGGATGTCTTCGAACTTTCTGGGGCCCGAAGGCGGAGACACGCGGACTTCAGGTAGATTTAAGTCACCCGCAATCAATTGATACTTTAAGCTTAAGTTGGCTGTAGCATGAACATTATCGTTGTCTTTGGGAGGGCGATAAACACAGTCAACGAGTAAGGAGAACCTATTTTTAGTGCAACTTGGAGCCAGCAGCTGCCTTCTACCGCGGAAAAATGCGAGAGGTCAAGCGGCAAAAATTTAAGTGTTTGCTTAACGTAGACCCAACTGTCCCCACCACGGCTGTCTTGGCGATCATTTCGAATGCAATTATAGCCTAGAAGAGAGAGAGTTCGGAATTAGCTACGGAAGCTGACGCCCATGCCTTAGTTACTAAAACAATATCTGGACGATGGACGAACACCAGAGTCTGGAGCAAAGGCATCTTATTTAGCAAGGATCTGGCGTTTAGAATAAAAAGTTTGAGGGGAGAGGCTGCTTGTTTCCGAGGGAGGTGGGCTACGTCGTCCTGCTCTTTGCTGCCCACAGAACACACGGTCCGGATGTACCCATCCGGTTCTACAAAAAATTTTGTGGCATCAAAAGAGTCTGACGTGAATAATAAGGGGTAGGACTCAGGGGAGGAAATGACGGGCAGGTACGCTGGTGACGATTGTTAGCTAACTCATTTTCAGCTGGAAAACCACGGGTCAGATACTGCAACCTATTCCCACCGGAACGAAACTGAGGATCGCATGAGTTAACTTACCCATTATGGAGATTAGCATGAGGAGTGCATTGGTAAAACGGCCGCGGAGGAAACATGTTAGGGAGTGGGGGACGCAGTGCATCCATTGGAGCAGGAGTTATATTAAAAGGCGGAAATGTCGGCATATTCGACCTAACCACCTCGATATGAGGACTGGGGGCACTTGGAAATACGCTACGTTTTGAGTCGGAGTGTTTGAGACACTGTTAGCCGATTATGGAGGAAAAGAGTTTGGACTGGAGCTAGATTCACCCCGTGTCAGATTGGCTGAGACGGCAATTGGATGCGCCTTTGACTGAGACACATGCTTAGGCTTGCTATGGGTTACAGGGGAGTCGGCAGAGGCGTGTTTTTACCGGGCGTGTTGGTGTGTTTAAAGATTTCGGCATCAATAGTAGTCGAATTCCCTACGGAATTGACTATCCCGTGACGTGCAGAGGCCGCAAATGGAGTTGTAGAAGAGTTATTCAATCTGACAATAGGTGTCATCATCTCGCTGTTGGTTTTTGACAACTTCAATTTGTTCAGTCTTCGCTGCAATGTTGTGAGATCTGGCGAAACGGGACAGTGCCACTTACGGCAGAATTCTCTAGTTATCTCCTTCCTCAACAAGATAATATCGACCTCTATCAAAGAGAAATGGGAAACTAGTATTGGCGCATTACGACTGAGCGAGCGCAGTCATTTAGCTTGCGCGACCCTGAAACCCAAGCCACAGCTTTGCAGGAACAAAGGCACTCCCTCTATAGCAGATAATTACGACGGAATGTTCCTCAGTAAAATAATTGTGTTTGCGTTTTATTCTTTCCTCAGTTTCAAAACTTATTACTCCAATAACTTTAAACGCCTGTTCGATGACTTTTTCAGAAGTGCTGCTTATGTCGCCATATATGAACTGATCGAGTATTTCGTCGGCTGATGTTCTGTTACGAATAGGAGATGCGTAGTTTAAGACGATTAAGGGGTCAAGAGGTTCTGCTTGGACAAAAGGTATGTTTGAGTTAAACATATTTTTAGAAGGCGACAAACATACGCTGGCACCTGCTGTCTCCGGTCACGATTCTAGCACCCAGAGACGGTGAGGAGTCTTTCGTATTTTAGCACGCGCTCTGCGGACATTACAGGTAAGATAATTTTTCGGTTGCAGTACAAGGAACAGAACATTGCTAACGTACGGAAAAACGCACTGAATAGCAAATACTGCTGTTATTTTACTACAAAGCTAGAAAGAGATAGCCTGACACTGGGTCACTAAAAAGGCACAGCACGAAATACGGCTACTTTACCAGACTGTCTAACAAAACTGGAAAAAATTATACCTAGTAGTGAAAGGCGACTTTTAAAAAGAACTCAAGTAAAAAACAGGCATTAGTTGCTTAAGAATATCAAAGTATAGGCAAAGTTTCACTTATCTTTGAAATTGAGCGATAGCTTGCATCTGGCAAGCAAAACACTACTTATCTACTATTAAATCCCAGGAGGACCCTTCGTAAAGTCAAGAAATTAAGTGTTGCGGAAAGAAACAGTCAATAGTGAATTAACGTTCTCCGGTGTAAGGTGCTTGCGTAATGCTGACCTGAATATCGATGACAAAGGCGATGGCCTAAGCTCTGATGGAAGATTCTTTCAAAGAAAGGCATATTTGTATGCAAAAACGAGAGCATCTAGATGTATTGCAAAGAGACGGCGAAATCAGTATGGAGGAGTTACGCGTGGCAGGAGACCAACCTCTCGGAGTGAGAATGTCAATGCGCGGCAGGTTGGAGCCAGGGTTAATGCTAAACAAGGAGCAAAGGCCGGCTTTGAGTCATCTAATCCACAAAAACTGAAATCTGTCAGTATAAGAAATACTGGACGCAACTTGAAAGAAGAGTTTTTGAGCAAAAACTATCCGAATATTTTCGATTTTCTTACGGTCACAGGCGTTCAGTAAAGCAAAGAAAGGGCAGCAGTACTCCAAAACGGGAAGAACGAAAATTGGATTAATTCTTAACTTCATTTCCGGAAGGAAAAAGATATGCGATATGAACCCACATATTTGCGCAACTTTAACAGAGATTCTATCTGCATGAAATGATGAGGAAAGCTTGTTTGTATAACTTAAATAAAGGGTGAAGTATTCTGAGAGCAGGCTTTTCCGAAAAATTATGGGTCCTGGAAGCTTGGCAGGGCTAAAACACAGGAAACTCTACTTGAATAATGAAAACTTCATTTGCCATGACGAACTCTATTTCCATAAGCGCAGTGAATTGGCATTCAACAAAAACATTCGCGGTGTCCTTAGAATATGAGTAAACACATTAAAGGTCATCGGCGTAAATAAATATTTGGCAATATTTCATTTCAGTCGAAATATCATTGATGTAAAGAACGAAGAGTAGTGGACCCAGAACCGTGCCTTGAAGTACGCCACTCATGATCGAGCGTGGCGTTGACTATCTATTACCAGCCATGCATTTCTGATTGCGATGGGATATTTAGGACTCGATAAAGTCGAGTAGAGGCGGCCGGATGCCGAGGGCCTCCATTTTTACCTTGTTGAAGGCTTTGCTAAGACAAAAGTAGATAATAACTTCATTGAAATTATCCCTCCAAGAGGTTTTGCTAATGATGGTGTTTTGTGCGCACTCCGATAGTTAGTAACATCGGACCGAAACCCAAACTTGAAGACGGCAGTGAAAATTGACGTCTTCCGTTTTTCAGGGGAAAATCCGTTTGAAATATAAACCAAGAATAAATAACTTAGCTAGATGGGAAGATCGAGTGCCTGTTTACTAATCGAATTTGGAATCCCGTCCGTTCCTAAGCAGCATGAGTTTTTCAAACGACTTATGTGTTTCTTAATAAGATCTGAGGAGATATTGATTGTACCCAGTGTCCTATCTGAAAGTGAACGAGATGCAGGGACTGGTTCGGACTCAGTAGTAAGGTGTTTTGCAAAGAAAGCACTAAACAACTCTGCTTTGCCAGTGTCACCAATGAGGAAGATTTTGTTATCGTTTAACAACGGTGGAATTTCATGACCACGCTTAGTGGAGGACCGATGACGGAAGACTCTAGCGACGGATTGAGCAGGATTCAGGTCACCTCGAGCAAGTGATTCTCCCTGCCTGTCGCGCGCTTGGCGCGCCCTTGAGACGATTTTGAAAATTTTATGTGATACTCAAATGGACGAATAAAGAGCTAGTAGAAAAGTCACGCAGCTGCCGTCTCAAACTTTGTAGTCTGTTACAAAAAACGTAAGGAACAAGGAAAGAGTAAGACGTGAGATCATTTTGGAAACCTTGGACATGACGTCACAAAGAATGGTTGCAATACTACAGGAAAGAATGATACATCAACCCCATGATCCAGTATGGTTACTTATGAAGCCGTTGTCCGCGAAATCGCAATTGAGGTAGTTCCGAACTATGCTGCTCCTCTTTCAAAGGTAAATGACAGGTAGCAATGAATTAATGCGCGGTCACTATCAAAAAGTTTTTTTTAAGCAACAAAAAGAGGAGTAATGTCTTTGTCAGATCTAAAATATGATTATCTCCTGTAGGAATGCGCAAAAGGTGGGACCAGTTTGAAAAGTTAACATATCTGGGAAAGGTTGAACAGATATTGGGAGACCAATATATTTTAAAAAGTTTAAAATCCCCAATGATTATTTGAACATCGAATGCAGATTCCGAAATCCATTTAAAAATTTCACAAAGCTGCGCATCAGCACTGACTGAAGAGTTTGGGGGATTGTAAATACAGTCAATAATTGCCTTTCTTTGCGGCGAGAGAATACTAGATGTAAGGCAGAAATTTCCTGTGAATGAAGAGTCATCCAGGTAATGGGGAGAGTGTATTAGGTAGGATCCAAGATAAAGAAGTCAACCTAGATGTGGGGTTTTGACGGTAAAAATGGAAGTAATCTATAAAAATAACAGGGTCATTAATTAAATAATGGGTCCAAGATTCTGTTATACATATAATATCAGGCGTCATTTTGAGAACAATGGCTCTTAGTTGGACCATATTGTTTATATCAGATGCGGCACCTAATAATATAACATTCACTAAATTTCATAAATATGGCTATTGTCGACGGTATTTAGAAAAACATTTGGTGGTGGATGTGTAGGCTGTGAATCATTATTATTTGGGGAATAAGAACCAGTGAATTCAAGATTATTGGCATACAGAGAGTCAGCAAGAAGAGACTGAGAGGGAGAACTAAACGATTTAGGGGTAAAGTTTTCAGACGCTTGAATACTAAGCGGGTTAGAACAGGGATAGGCTTGTTGGTAGTTAACTTGGGGACGGGAGAGGTAACCTAGAAGGAAGGTAGAGATTAGCGGGGAGGGTAGACAGTTATAAGAATTAAAGGGAGACAAACCAGATTTGGGAGGGAATTCAAGGCATTTAGGTTGTCTTATATGAGAACATATGGTCTTAAGTGACGGGAAGCCTGAAACAGGTTGGGGTAGGTAGGCTATTCACATAAGAGACTTCTTAAGGAGGTAGTATAGGGGACAGAAAATTAGTTAGAATTATAATTGAAACTGCGCGGTTTATAGACGAGCTGAGCTGTAAAGGCTTGGTAGATCTAAGACAAGACAGTAGAAAACTGAATGGAGTTATGCCACCTTTCTTAGGGGCCAGAGTTGGATTCAATTTTTGCATCACGCCATTCTGACGGCATGTCACAGGCGACTTAAATGGAGAACTCGGAGGACCCTGCTGAAGTGAGAAGTTATCGGTCTAGCTGATATAGACGGATTTTCGTGCACTCGAGGAAGGCTATCAGGCGAATCATGGACGACTACTGGGGCTCTGCTTATTTGACTACAGACGAAGGCGTCGAGTGGTTCGAATGGGAAGTAGGTTTAGAACTAAGGGGGAATATTTAGACGAATTTTGCAGGAGTGCGATTAACTGAATTCTTATGGTTGCTTGTAATATGACCGATATGGCGAACGTTTGATTGAGACGACGAGGATTTACGTGAAAACAAGGACCAAACTCTATCCTTCATGGGGTAAGATCATGAAAAAGGAAAAAATTTGCGTTTTCCAAATACGTAGAAACACGATCTCGGTGGGAAAAGATTGAATTAATCTCGAATGGTGAAAACGAATTAACTAAAATGGAAAGATTTTTTGCTACGGAAGACAGTTTTGTAGTTGAATACACATGAGTGCAGAAAATCAACCGAAAAATCAACTGGCCGAGCAGATCGAGGAACATTATTTCAACAAGATGTTGGAAGTTCTTTCTTTTCTACCACTTGATTCGTTGGCGATCAGGTGAACGAGCGGGTCAAGTCGTTTGCATTCTGGAAAGAGAAAATTGGAGCTATTTCCCTTAAACAATTTCGACAGAATTAATAGCATAGTGCCAAACTTCAGTATAAAATCGTTGCGATTGTAAAGCGCAGGCAGATCAAGCTGCTTATCAATATCAACGGGTGACGTATGACTATCAACGCTTTCTGATCCGGATTCAATTTAGCCATGCCTAGGCGCAGAGGCCGGAAGCCTTCGCCGACATGTGACTTTTGCTTTCATCTTGTTTCGGACTAAGTTGCAAAAGGTTCACGGTGCAAAGAAGCTGTACACGGTTAGAAGCAACTTTAACGCACAAATGCGAGTTGCAAACTGCGACTAGTAGTCGACAAGCACAGTCTAGCAAAGCTCAAAAGGGAAATGGCAGCTGATGATTCCATAAGAATAGACCTGTGCCCAAGGAAATTTACGCAAAATGGCCAAAAGTATTTGTGTCTCCCAGAAAAATCACTTTAAATAATATGTTTTACTCTTCATCCAATTCAAAACCCGCGTCTTATCATTGATCCCACGGAGAGGTACATTCTATAAACTAGCGAATGGCACACATACTACCCATTTCCAAAAATGGTAGTCGTGCAGCCCTTACCTTTTACAGATTCTTTAGCTCACCTTCTTTTGCTGAAGAGTAACAGAGGACTAACAAGAACGATTCGAGGTGCCATTCTTAAAGTCACAATATCCCCTCCAGCGACCAATATGATCAGTAGAAAGGTGTGAAGCTGAGCAAATGGGGTGAACAAAAAACAAAATGTACATGGCGTTAGCAGTGACTCTGCGAAGGCCGTTAAAAGTGTGCCTTAAACTTGACCTATCTAAAGTTGACAATAATGTGAATTAGACGCATGCTTTCCCGATGGACCGAGAATTTTCCTGGCGGCCGTTCTCCCCCCCCCCCCCAAGTTCGCCGCTCCGATCTTCTTCCTCCAAGTTAGAAACAGTTGCGTGGAGACGTGATACGAATCCCAGCACTGTGCATAGGTTGAATTGCAGCACTCTCTGGAAAAATTCTTCCCCTATCCCCATTGCACAAACCTCCGCGTGCATCTGTTTAATGGAAGCGCATCTCAAAGGAAAATGGGTGCTGGGATATACTGTTTACTTGGACTGTTTAGGTAAATCATTGAATGACCTAATCGCAGCGACTATAATATCTCAGTCGATTAACTCCTGAAAATATCACGGACGGACATCTACCGCGGCACTAATCAGACTATGCTGTTTTGAAAACTACGGAACATCTCATGTGTTTGAAGTTGAGTCCGGCTCTAGTGACCACTGTAATGATCCTACGCCTTTGGAAGATTTCTGGTTTGCGTGCGACAAATGTAGAATGCGACGTACACACGCCCACTGTCTTTCAGGTACACTGAATTAGTTGGAATATACGAAGTATGGTATTTTTGGTCTGTGGTGACTGGAGTCTGCAGGCACTTAACGGCCAGGGTATCTGCATGCGCAGAAACTGATTTATCGTTTGTTATGTCTTTATACTAGATACTTTTTGTCGAGGCGAAATACTAGTGGATTCAGCGACTCAGGACGTAATTGCTCCGCATATGTCCGGAACGACTTCGCGTCTAATCGCAATTCAGAAGATTAATTCGGGATTTAATTGTTGGGTCTAAAAAGCACACGACGAATCAGGAGCATGATAGCAGATAATTCCATAGTACTCCATGGTAAGAGATTTACTTTTTTGCTCTTCTGAATTATTTGTGTTGAAGTACTTCTTATAGCGCCGCAATCATTGGCCGAATCCTGCAATACCGAAGTCAACGATTTGCCAGATCCTAATAATGAGAACCTCTGAAGTTTGAGATGATTCTAATGAGAGGTCTTACCTAGTATTCCTTGTAGAAGCAACGAAGTTGTTGCAGACACTTTATTTGACTCTCAAACAGCGCGCTAAATCAGTGACAGTAGTTTTAGTTATTATTGTGAGTGTCAGTCTACAGACATTATCGAAATAAACGTACAGTGTTGACCGTGCAAGCTGTGAAGAGTACTCCTGAGCTCTAAATACAGATATTAGGGTTTTAAGTAATTTCGGTTATTCAGGAAAAAAATGCAGCCCTTGGGATGACAGCGGTCCAAACGGGGAACATTTGGCCCTACTAAAGCGGGCGTTCTCAGTCCCCATTCCTCGTTATGGAATTGGAATTCAGGACTAAGACATGGAGGGGTGGTTTGTTGCCACCGTCTGAGCAATTTACCGTCTAAGTGGCAAACTGCACAGTACGGACCATGCCCGGCTACATGAAGCAGGTAAGGGACTGAAACTGGAAATTTCATTGTAGCGGAAGATGCGTTCAGTCGTTTCGGAATTCAAAAGCCATGAAGAATGTTTCGACTGCGGAAAATGAACAATGGTTCCTTGAAACAAAGGATGCTTTATGGAATTCTTCATTTCCCGGCAACTGATTCCAGACTGTTGTCAGTACAATGAGTGCATGCGCAGAAGTATTTTGCAGTGCAGGAGTTTTTTACTTCACGGGAAGCTAATGTCTATATAGCACACATTTACGGTTCCACCTACGAATCCGGAACAGACGTCACCATCGGGGGTCAAATAGGAAGTGGCAGTAAAGTTTAAGCCTCACCTTAAAGTTCTATTCCACCATTCCACCTGTTTAATGAGTCGAGACTTCATATAGGCTTGTAACCTTCTAATCTGCCAATTGTTGTGTTTATTTATAGTTTAGGAACATCTTAATTAATTCTGCACCTGGGCTGGAACTTATCACCCTTCAGTTTCCAACGGCGCACTTATAAAATTTCTGCATGAAATCTATTGGTTATTATAAATTACTGTACTGGAGGGATAGGCCTTTCACCTTTTCGCCGTTACCTGCATTGGTTCCAGCAGCTAATAATTCCCCTTGATCCATGGCCATTTGGCAGTTACGCTCTACTCCATGAGACCAAATGAATACTCTGTACACTATGCCGAAAAGTTCCAGATCAGTTTGTACAAATCCTCCTCTCAGCGCGGATCGTGCCTTCATGATTCATTTGGGCTCCTGAAACAGTCTGTCGTCCGTTTAAGTAAGAAGGTCATTGGAATGCTAAGACCCTTCTGTTTTGCAACCTTTAAAAGTGGCCGCCGATAAACTGCATATTGGAAAAAATCATCCTATCTGTCTTGGACCTGATGGTTGCAGAGTTTGACATCGCTTGTAAACACCAGGGCGCTGCAACCTGGACCATCGGCAGTCGTTGACGTAAAGTAGGAAGTGTACCGAAGGAGGAACTGAAACCTGAAGGATATCACCTAAAGCGGAGGTAGGAGTTGACAAACATTTTGCGATTTCCCTATAGATCTCTGAGTCAGCACCTCGCCTGTCCTTCCGATTCCTGGAAATTTTTAACTAGACACACGTGTGTGACGCTGTCGGAAGGCTTTTGTAAGCCATTGTAGGGAACGTCAACGCTGTCCTCTTCCTCTTCCTCCAATGTAAAAATCCACTGTTCAGTCAAGAGCAACTAACTGGAAGGCCAGAAAATGGTTATGTATGAAGTCGTGTTGGGATCCTGAGCGTTAGTGATCTTTGATCGAGAAACTGGTTGATTATTTTTAAAATTATGATTTCAATTGTTTTACGGCAGACTGAGGGAACCCCAATTACCGACGCTAATTTGAGACCCTGCTTATATCAGGTAAATTGTTGTCGTCTTTCATTCGGATCGCAGTGTCCCCATTTCAAATGGCGAATGGTGGGTAAGCGCCAGTCTTTTAGAGAGTTGGCTCGCCGACTCATCAGCGAACTTAGCCGAGATACTGTCCCAGTCCGATGGCGTAGCATCTTTGTGGATCTACAACTCTCTTTCCGCAACAAAAGCTGGGAAGGGCATCGTTTCGAGTATTTTACAGCATTTAAAACGTAACTATTGAGATTGAAAGACTGAAGCTCTGTCCACACATTGAACACGGAAGCGAGGAACTGGTTCATGTTTTTAGCCTTTCTGCCATTTTCAACGAATTCTACGTCTTTGTCACACCTAAGTTTTGTAACTGTGTAATTCCTTTCAGCCGGCTGTTGACATAGCGAATAAAGATTGGACTTCTCTTCGGCCTGCCGAGTAGGTCTGGATTCTTTGTCGTTCATTGCTCTACCAATCCGTGTTTTTACAGCATTTAGCTTACGATAAATGTCCTCGTTAAGTCTTTGTTAGTCAGCTTCTCTGAAGTTCTGCCATTTCGAGTGAATTGCTGAACGAGTAGACAAACATTTACAGCTTATAAAATAGGTGGTCAGCGAACAGTGAAAAAACCTCCTCTCACTCAGTTTGAAAAAGACAAAAGAAATATGATTTTGTTAGTTAGGAAATCCTGCTCAGGCATCCAGAAATAATGGGTCTTATAAGTCACAGCAGGCGGGGCGGGTAACTTGACCCAAACATGATTGAAATCATGGCTCCCGGTAAGACCTTTTGGCTCCTATAATGCCACATTCACAAGAACAATATGATACATGGTTCAATATTATTTTGACAGCTTCGACTGTGACTTACCATTGAATGTTTCCTGCTCCTGATATGTATTCATCTTTTCCAGCTCTTAGTCTGGACAATTATGGCAAGCCGCCTGAAAAACACGAAGGAAATGCGCGACTGCCCCTTTACAGATGGCCAGATAGACTGACAACCAGCAGCTAGAACACACCTAAATTAACCCAACTGGAAAATACTGTTAAGGTCAGGTCGATATCAAAGTTCTTCAATTTCCCTGAAGGAAAAATTATTCATGCCCCCCCAGAAACTACCAAATTGCACACTTCAGTTTTTATATTGCACACATCGTTCTTTCTTAAAACTTTTGTGATTATTTTTCCTTGGAACTCAGGTCTTTTTTTAACTTAAAACAAACTCTTAATTCGCGCTCTATTGGCTAAGCAGACACACAAAACAAATGAAGTCAAAGTGCAGTCGAAATGAGTGAGTTTGTTTCAGGTTTTTTTCCTGTGTTCAATAGAGACTGACAGTGCCCAAGGGCCGCCATCGTAAGTTCAAATTCACTGAAATCGCCTAGTTTTTCACTATTGAGTCAGATGAACATACATTTATTAGCAGGGTTATGGAATGGGAGACCATACGAGGAACAGAGACGGAAAAAATGTAAGGGTTGATGTATGATTCAGTTCAGCCTTAACTGTCCAGGCGCAGGGTGAAAAATAGTCTGGGGAATATTAGACAGGTTTCGCACTTGGATTTCGTTGCCGCCTCAGTGAGGAAATGTCCAAAACACAGGACAATCCCGGCCGTATCAGCCCACTTTAACAGAACGTCCGGAGAGGTGAACGACAGATCGCGATAGACCGAGTAATACGGTGTTTGGGATGCAAATAGGGATAGAAGTGCGTTCCCTTTGAAACAAGACTAGGAGTGTCAGTATTAAAGAATAGACTTTCAATGGAGTAAACGCCCAAGAGTTGTGAGGATCAGTCTGAGTGCAGAAAAAGAATAGTAATCTTATCGAACTCGGTGTTAGTATTTACAGTCTTTACGTCCCCACGCAACGTATGTCAAATATCAACCTAAATGGAAATACCAAACCGAGGATATCAGAGGTAGAATTGAAGGATCTCATAATCGCAACTGTTTTCAAGGACATTAAAACGTTTCAAGGTCCAAAATGGTAAATGAATGGCATAACCAATGAAAATAGTTCCCTTCTATAGTCGGCGGAATTAAATGGACCTGGATCCGGAACCCCACAGCCATCACGGTTGATCAAGTGCCCATATTGTAGACATAGTAGGATGAACGGCACCATTGTCCAGACTGGCGAAACGTCTAGTTAAAGCACAAATAATTGATAATACAACAAGTGTTTCCTGTAAGGCAGTGTAGGTATGTTCCCTGTGTCAATCAGTCCGCAGAAATAATCATACCCAGTATTTTTTGGAGCTCTGGGATTAATTTTAACACCTGTCGAAATCTCAGCCGTTGACCCCGTCATATGTTCGGTTCAGTTCAGTTTAATTCAGTTTATTGGAGGAAATAAGCGTAAGTCTTTGAGTACCCTATTAACAACGTAAAACTGGGTGCGGTGTACAGAGAAATTATCTGGGCTAAAATAATTCAGAACTGGACAAGCACCGGCCGGACAGGCGGCTCAGTAAATTC
Organism: Spirometra erinaceieuropaei; assembly: GCA_902702965.1. Classification (NCBI taxonomy): domain Eukaryota; kingdom Metazoa; phylum Platyhelminthes; class Cestoda; order Diphyllobothriidea; family Diphyllobothriidae; genus Spirometra; species Spirometra erinaceieuropaei. The sequence goes on along the minus strand of CACRXP010000019.1, from coordinate 1,008,886 downwards.
AACTCTCCGACAAAATCCGGGGGTGGTGGTTTCCCTGTACGCTTATTCCTACAGGCTGATCTATACACGGAACCTACTGCAAAGGCTTTCTGTATTGTGGATTAGTTATGTTAAAAGTAAGTGGTCCCTCGGACTTGGTCATGAGTCCCTCCATCGTAGTTTGGTCCCGCCCTTTTTAGCAGGGTCCCCAGTGCCTACTGCCAGCTGCCTTACGGAGCGTCGTGGCGCTTCTGCAAGGATTCCGGCCATTAATCATTACATGGTAAATAGTTTTTTTCTAAGCGGAGGCGCTGGTTGGTGGTGTCTGAGATATCAATTTTTCTGTCTTTGACCTAACCAGAACTCCACTTTTGTTAAGCTGGGCCTGGGAGCGCTATCCCGCAAAATTAGAGGGCTCATTCGGCGCCTGCGGGTGTCGTTTGAAGTCGGCGCATCATCAAGTAAACGCTGTGCTGCAGCAAGCGTTCTTCGATGAACTTCAGATGAACCGCCCTCGGAAGTTACCGACCATTCAAGCCGTCGGGCCCGAGCATTTGTCGAAAGCAGGCGGTGCGCTCTCACGAAACTGCCCCTCCCCCTGCGTATGGGAGCAGCCTTCATAAGTCACTTCAAAAAGAAATAATACAGCATGGTGATCTTTCGGAATCGGGATTTTCCATATGCATCCTCCAGCTTTGCCCTCTTGTAGGGGCTGGGATCAGTGAAGAAGAGTCTTCTTTAGACAAGACGGTAATTTTCCAGCCTGTTTATTTTCGCACTCAGCTGTAACAATAGAAATCCGCGACTGAGCTGTCCTTTCGCGACAGACTACCCAATCTTCACATCCGTCTAGAAGGCCCTGTTGAGAAAAGTAGTGGAATATCATGGATATCTTCCAAAGTATTTGTGTACGCCTCCTGACTGTCGATATGTTTGTAATAATTATTTCCAGCTGACATTTTTTCAGCAAAACGTAACACAGAATGCGGTCGTTTTGGTCTTGGTAAGTACGTACGTCCTTGGAATATGCCTTTAATCGACTTATGCACTTATAAAATCGACTCCAAACTTTTCGTGAAAAATATACCTTAGGTCCACAGAACAAATGCTAATATTGAAGTCAAAATAAAAACAAAATGTCTCGTGCATTCTGTCCAAAGAAATATCTTTTCAATTTTTAAGGCAGTGCCATGGATCCTTAAAGAACAAAGTAAGGTATATTTGGCAGTCGTGTAGGGGATATAATCCGCTAGGTCCTGATTTTAAAGTAACGTTCCAAAAATAGAAACCGCTCTGAGTAAATGAACGTTTCCAACTGTTTGATCTCCTCGGAAATTGATCGATACTTCGTAGTAAACCAGTCTCTTCGAGACATACAGACTCAGACTGAAAATTGCTGTCAAGACTTGGCCCGGATTCCACCAACTACAGTGAATTAGCCGAGTAATATTCATAAACCGCCAACAGGCAACCAGTAGTGTATACATACACTGCAGGAAATATCATACTTGACAACAGAGGTATTAGCTAAAATCCCAGACATTTGTTTGGCTGATATTCTGTCGCTGCGTGAGACAACTTCGCGGGCTTCGGCTAATCAATGAGTTCCCACCGTTCTCTGTGTTTTCTGGTAGATAACCCCAGTTTTTAAACTTCAGTTTCATGCAGCGGCAGGATATGGATGAAACAAGTGTCTAAGATTTCAGCTGGGACCGGTGTTGTCAAGTACGGTATATCGTACAAAATAAACGCTTATTGATTCCTAAGAACAATGCCTTTTACAAATTTATACATGCAAATAGCTAAATAAACAACAAATATCCGCTGATATTCACACATTTACTATTCACGCTTGGATTCCAAAGAAATATCAGTAGCGGGGAAAACCACCCTTTGCGGCAGACGAGGACCAACGTACTAGGGTACTTTAAAGGTTTGAAGATTTCATTGTTAAGGACCCTTCAGATATTGCGTTATGAGAGAAAAAAATATTCTACTCTATTCGACAGTTACTATCGTATCCCGCGAAAGTTAGTACTTTCTCATCAGGATGTGAAATCTTGTCTAAAGCTGAGAATTATTCAGAAAACACCCTTTAAATTCTTTCATTTAAAATGACCGTTAAGGGCAGTCGGATAAAAAGAGATATCGCCAACTCTAGCGCGCATTACCTATCGTTTCTCACGTTGCGTAAAAGAGAATCGCTGGTGCAATAGCATCATCCAAACCCCCTACCAGTGGTCGGGACAAAACGATGCTGGCGTCAGTTCTTCCCAGTGTTCACTGAAGTCAGTCGCAATCAAAGTTGCTCAGGCGGTAAAAACGCAAGGCTTAATCGTGGCGGTTTGTTATTCTCCCACTCGAACAATTATTTCTCGGTAAATAATTTTGCTGTCCTCGTCAAGCGATCTTGTGCATACAAGGACTCTTGCATCAAAAGCCCCTCCCCGTCCACCCCTCATAGAGCTAAAAAGCCCTTTAGACTCGTGCACATTCGGGTTTACTACCTTGGTGGTCCGAAGTTAAGTACCTAGGAGCGCCACTCGCACGCAATTCCAATGCCTTCGCCTCCTGTCGCGGAGACATGAAGCCGTGTTGTAATGGCTCAAGGTCTGACTCAAAGGACAGACAAGACCACGGGCTGCAGTCTGGTTGGTTTTCTCGTTGGCATTGCGGTATAACCGCCTGAAGACAACGCTTGAGTCCCGGAATTGGCCGCAGGAGCCCTCCGCATACTTGTCGATGTCAGGGGTGGACCGTGGCTGTTCCTGAGGCCGGCCACGGAGAGAATGCCCCCCTCACTCCAAAAACATATTCCAATGGCTGCCCCTTTGATTTGGTCTCGCGCGCACACCAATAAGAGTACTTTTGCAAATCCCTTGAGGCTGCCTGTAGGTGGGTGGACGAGAATAACTGTACCAGCTGCCAATTCTGTAGACACAGCGGCAAAATTTAATCTGAGTCCTTTTGGTGACATATAGTCGGATTTACAAAGAAGGTGAAAAGGACCAACTGTAGCGGCTTTCCGTTGACGGAAGAATTTTGAAGAATGACCTTATATCCTGCCTGCGCGTTTTTTTACACAAACTTTTGGAGTACATTTACTAGCTCACCCCAGGAATGAGATTTCCAGCGAATTCTACCAATCTATTGACTCTCATAAACTCTCGTTGATTCAAAGGCATCTCCCATGTGGGCTGTAGTATGATATTTTGCCTATCTCATTATGCATTAGTCGACATTCTGCAGTGCAGCTGTAATATTGATTACCGGACAAGATAATCCCAGGGTATTTCAGTCGTGATAGAATTTCCGCTCTATAATGGGCTTCTTTCCGACTGTCTGCGAAAGCGGCGCTTGGTAAAAGGTGACGACGCATAAGGTATCATTTTTTACATTTGCTTTTGGATGCCCTTGTAAATTCAACTATATTCCATAGAAAAATATTCGAAAAGTTATAATTTCCTGTACTCACTCGGAGCAAAATTGCATCCTTAAATGTTATGCCCGAAAAAAGGATACCTTTTGCCCTAAAAAGGGGTTCGATAAAATAGGACATTTTATGACTGTAAAATTTAGATTCCTATCTCTCCGGTTAGTTTTGTTAATAATGAAGTACGCAACATAGCTAGTCCACCACCAATGCTGAATTTTATGAGCCTTAGATGACTTTTGGTAGTAGTGTGTGTGATTTTCTTCATACGCAAGATGCAAAACATGTCATTTTAAGGTCATAAGCACAAGTATATCTGTAAAGTAGCCTCAAAATTAGTCAAGAACTGGGAAAAAAGATTTCTAAAACCAAAATATATTCCTTTGTGGAGCTTAAATGTCTAATAATACGTGCTTCCTTAGCAGAAGTATACAAAACAGGGTATTTTTTCGCAAGTTTTCTATAGAATTTATTTCGATTCATAAGAACACTGAAAGTAAATTGGCAAAATCCATACTATGCGAGTAATCACTTTTTCTGAGTAGGATTTTTACAGGGAACCGGAAGAATAATTCACTCAAAAGGCAGCACTCAGCAGTGACTGAAATATCCTGCGACTATTTTGCACGATAATCAATACAACAATTTGGCCTAAGTAGTCCCCTCTCTTGGAAAACTCATTTCATAATTTTCGGCAACATTTTATGAAATATGCAGCAAGATGGTTTGTGACGTCGTTGGACCGCCGACTGTGCAGCTGCAATCACGAGCACGCTATTGTTGTTCACCTTAAACTGTTTCCCTACCGCAAAACTGTGCCGGAACTGAATGTAGGTGTTGCATCTTCTGCTCCTATAAAAGGTTCACGGAAAAGTGATAGGACAGAAAGGCAATAAAATTTGCGAGTCAGTTCCACTTTTGCGCTGCAAAATCGGAAGAGGGATTATAAGAGCAGGGGAGACTTTTAACGTGACCAAGCTCGTAAAATGTCAATTAGGATTCTGACATGCGTTCTTGATTTGGAAGGATTACTCAACCTAAGTAATAATATTAATGTTGCAGGCACATAGGGCTGTTGATATTTTGATGCGCTTATTTTCGGCCGCCTGCAAATACCGTAAGTAAGTGGCTACTTGTGTGATGTGAGGTGTTACCACGATATTAAATTTCCTTATAAATTCACACGCATTTTATGAGACAGCATGCACAAAACATCCTTTCTTCAATTAGCCTGGTAGGAAATCACGTTTTATTCAAATTTTCCATTAGAAGGAGTAGATTTTGGTTTTTAATAGATTTTTTGGATTCTGGAAACCTTTGAACCCCTTCTTTATCATTGCTTTGGCGTTTGAAGTTTTCAAACTAAAAGTCATATACTTTACACGTAAGGAAGGTCGTGCCAAAAGTCTGAAAGGGCTTTTCGATTAGAAAGGATTAGTGTAGTGGGGTTTTGGCACCCATCATTGTCAGGATGCCGGTTACGAAACGCAACTCTATCAAGCCGTCTGTAAAAACTATACGCTGTGAAAATCGACCACTTAGGTGGTATGCGCGTCTTCTGTTTATTCTCGCTGCCCATGTAAATTCCAATTCATCCTATAGAAACATGGATAAAAACATTCTTCCACAAAATAAATTGATAGGTCCGTTCTTATTTTTTCCTCCTCAAATGTAATGGTCAAAGAAGGGTGTTTTTCGGCAACAAAAGATGTTTACATTCCAAATACTGGTGGGCCCTGCCAACTGTTTAGGCTTTTAGTCCACAAGCTGTCTGCTCTCCCTGTCAAAAATTCATGCAATCCTGAACACTGTTAAGAAGAGAGTCTATATGGTCAATAAAAGTTTCCTGTGGGTGCGGAATATGTTACATGAGGAGCATTAATGAACCGACAGATTGGATGCCATTTAAAATGGACGTTGCGCGGATTTCAGCAATCGCGTAATTAGAAACTTTTCAGTTATCGCAAGACACCTCTTCTTCGAGTACAAAATTTGAAGCACGTGTGAATTTTCTATAAAATGGGTACAAGAAATAATACTTTTGGACACCGCTTCCATAAAATTCATTTAAATTCCCAAGGGCATCGGAAATCACTGGCAAAAGTCATGGTACTCATGTACTCACTTTTTACGAGACCAACGTTCTGGCCTGTCCGAAGTATCACGACAGCATGCTGGAAACTCATCAATATTACAAACAACTTAAGTAATCCTTCCTAATGCTGAACATACTTTGAATTTCGGTCAACGTTTTATGAGATCGGTCACTGAATGGGCGTTTATCGGCGCTGTTTAGAAGGTACCATCTAACGCTCAAAAGTTTGTAATTTATGTAAACTATGTTGTATAGGTTACAAGAAGTACTAACAGGCAGACAAGATGCTATTTAAATTGACGCTTCAAGGTCTTAAAAATGTCTGAATTCGAAATTCATCGTGCACATAATTTGAATATGACCTGATTTGTTAGAACCAATAATTTAAGCCAACTTTCAACACAATTTACTGGAATTCATAAGAGTATAGGAAGTCGATGTGCTCTCTTAACGCCCTTGCATCTATGCGTTTATGCCAAATAAGCCAACGGTTTTGCATTCTGGTCCCTCCTTCACCCAGTAAGTTTGTTCAGAGTTCTCTCCACGACGTGTTTGTTGAGATGTGGCCAGTTAGTCATCAGAGCGTTTGTAAGAGTAGTGCGAAAGGAGTGACATGCCTCCTGTGTACCTGCGGATCGTCATGCGGAAAGCTTGCAAGTGTCATCACGTATAACTTTCTGGCTTATCAAATTACTTGCTCCATAATGTAGTTTGCACGTACAACGAGCTCTGGTTTGTTGATTATCTCTCTCTCTCTCTGCTGCTGCTGCTGCTGCTGCTGCAGTTGGACTCAGGAATACGAAAGTGCACAACTCAGCGTCCAATAAAAGAAATGGCAAATCGATTCAGTAGAACTTCGCGTGGTGTTCAAACACTGTAGACTGGCCAGAAATCTTCTTCTACGTATTAGCTGTGTGAAGGTAAAACTGAGGGTCAATTCAACATCTATGCTGTGCATTATCTGAGAGGACTGCGGGGGATTTCGTCGGTAGAAGGACTGACGGGCAGACGGGACCGTTCTGAGTTCTCAGAGTCTACAAGAAATTTCAATAAAAACTCGACAGACTCTGCCAATATAGTTTGCAGTCTCTGCGTGAACGTAAGAAGGCTCTTACAGTAGATGTGCTAACTCATGAAATGTCAACCAAAATTACGAAGTGCGTTCTCGTTTCCAAAAGATAACTTAAGTAGTGTTGGAAAACTAATCATGATGCAGCATAAATCTGTAATGATCCAATTATCTCAGGGTGTCGGCTTTCGAAAGAACTTATTTTCGGCTGCATGCAAGATCTATACTCTGCAAAAAATGACTACTTATGTAGTATGCAATTTTCTCATTGATTTTCGATGCCCTTGAAAATTCGATTAAATTTCATGGAAAACATGTATCACAATATTCATTTTTTTGCTTGTTCGGCAGGAAATCACGCCTTCTTCCAATTTCATACTCAAAAGAAGAGTATAATTCGGTTTTTAAAAGTTTCTAATTGTCAGATTTTTTAATACCGTTAAGTGGCTGTTTATGAAAAGTCATGTATCTGAATTTACGAATGTGGCTTGTAAAGTTAACAATATTGCTCAAATCCACTGCTTAATTTTATGAACGTGATATGGTCCTCTCTTAACACCGTAGAGAAATGCATGGTTTTCCGTACACGGAAAATATACAGTTTGTAGTTTTGAAACCCTGAGTGCAAGTATAACAGCAGGTCGGGTCCAAAATTATTCGGGAATTAGAAATGTTTTTTTAAAACCGAATTATACTCTTCTGTTAAGTATTAACGTGGAAAAGGACGTGATTTTCTACCGAATGGGTAGAAGAATGAATATTTTTATGCATGTTTTCCATGAAATATAATAGAATTTTCAAGGGCATCAAAAATCAATGAAAAATTGAATACTACACAAGTAGTCATTTTTTGCAGAGTATAGATCTTGCATGCAGCCGAAAATACGTTCTGTCGAAAGCCGACACCCTGAGATAACTGGATAATTATAGATTTATGCTGCATCATGATTAGTTTTTCAACACTACTTAATTTATCTTTTGGAAACGGGAACGCATTTCGAAATTTTGGTTGACATTTCACGAGTTAGCGCATCTACTGTATGTGTACGCAGTCGAAAGCTCTTCCTTTAACCAAGGTTGGTAGTAGTAGTAATATTGCAAAATGTCACACTTCTTTAACATGATACTCATGTCCCACAGGGTCTGATAGGGCTGAAGATTTTTCAGAAGTAAAAGCCCATAAGGCACTTGTGGTTTGTTCCACTGTAGGAGTAACTGAGCAGTGTTCATTGCCGGGAAACAGATTATTTAAAATTTGTAAGAAGAACCTTCCTGGAATTAGCCAGTGAGATCTGCTGCCGCAGCATCGTATGTGGTGAAAAAAAAGACTTTCGTTTCTCCTGGGTCTGCAGCAGTATCGCGCAATGTCATAAATGTAATATGCTTATCCTCAACAAGCGACCTATGAACCAGCTGACGTGAAAGGTGGTGATTTTGGGGGCTTTATACGTTAAGGCTCAAATGGATCTGATTCACTTATAACTGACTTTTGACCAATAGGTTTAGTTATTGTGAAATGGATTGAAGTTTTTAGGCAATCAACTAATTTGGTCATTCCAATGTAAGAGTGGGAATAACGCATGCATATCGCTAATACATACTCAACGTTCTTAAGCAGATGTATTTGAGTGACATAAATCAACTTATCAGGAAAGATCTCGTGCAAACAGTCCTGAGGAAACAATCGTTGATTTTCCACAATATGGCTAAGATGAGAAGATATTTAGATTCAATAAGTAATAAAACGCGCGAGAAACACAAACACTGTTGCCGGTAACGGGAAAAATATTTTTTTGACGGTATTCCATGAGAGAAACAGGGATACAAACGTCTTCCCCTATCACAGGCCAAGCTTTCGTTTAGTGATCCTTGATGCAAAAACACTAGTAGACCTATAAATTGGAACACTATCAGTGCTTAAAGTATTTCCGCAATAGAAACCGTCATTTCCTCTTTTCGTTTGATTACAGACGGCGAACTCCCAAGGGCGAGTATGCTTTGTGGACTGGGACGTTCGAAAGCCTGTGTGGATACAACGATCCCCGTATTCAGTCACGCAAAAAATGAAGGGTGAAAATGGATCATTTTTTCCAAACAAAGGCTTCCCTCGTGCGTGGAGGTGATTTGTATCGGTACCAGTTAAATCGATAGTGAATATGAACTTCGAAAGGACCGATGGGTTTCACTGTTACTGCGTTCAGCATTTCTGATATATGCCATATGTTAACGATGTGGCCGGACTGAACTGACAAGAGCATTGACTTGCCCAATCTACAACGTCATGGACGACATGTGAGTAGAAAATACGGCAAAATACAGTGAGTGACCTATCTCATGAAATGTTGGCTGAAAATCTGAAATGCGTTTTCGACTAGAAAGGATTATGTAGGCGCGGTTGTAATACTGATTATCTTCCAGCATAATCCTATAATATTTAAGACTCGGCAGGATGTCAGCTTTTGAATGCACTGCTTTTCAATCTCATGTAGAAACCGCAGTCCGTGAAAAAATTACTGCTTAAGCTGCATGCATTTTTCCCATTGATTTTCGATTATCTTGCAAATTCAAATATGTCTTAAAGAAACGATAAGCAAAAATATGCCTTCTTTCAGTCGTTTAATAGAGAACTGCGTAATCTTTGCATTTTATACTTGAAAAAGGAGTATAACTGGGTTTTTAAAAAAGTTTTCTAATTCCCGAAAAATTTGGAGTCTGATCAGTCGTTGCACTAGCGCTTAGTGATTTCAGTCTACAAGGTGCATGCGTTCCGCAAAAAGAAAATCTCATATTCTTCTATGCCATCAGAAAGATATCATATAGAGTTCATAGAATTTTGCAATAGAGGCGGACTATGCTGTACATTAAATGAGGAGCTGTGGTAAACGGACAGGTACTATGCTACGCGAATGGACATTTCACGGCCTTAAAAATCTCATAATGAGAAACTTTTTAAACCCTAATAACACTCCTCTTTCGAATATAAAATATAATAACGACGTGATTCTCTATCAAGCGACTGAAAGAAAGCCTATTTCTCTTCGTGGTCTTTATAAAATAAACTTTAATTTGCAAGGCCATCGAAAATCAATGGGAAATCTGCATGATGCATAAGTGGTCCTTTTTTACAGAGTATGGTTTTTGCATGCAGCTGGAAAGAAGTTCGTTCAGAAGCCGGCACCCTACGGTAACTGAAATATTATAGAAATATTATAGAAGTATGTTGTAGACTAACTACTTTTACAAACCTACTTGATTGATCCTCTCGAAACGAAAACAAATTCCGGAATTTCGGCTGACATTTCATGAGTTAGCCCATTTACGGTACATCGCTGAAGTTCTGCCAAAGATGACTATCAACACTCCGATGTAAAATTCGAAAGGCACTTTCGCGAGCATACGTCTGCTTTCGATAAATTCCTTTCAGCCTGTACATTTATATGGCTACTGAAGTAATGACTTAGAAGATACAAGGTCCTATTTCAAGGGGATGCACCAAGTGAACTTCTAAGAATACGCCTAACTCAAGCTATATTACAGACCTTTTCAGCAACTGACACCCCTGTACTCTTTTCCACCAGTACCATCCTATACGGAGAGGGCAAGGACAAAATACCAGCTCAGACCACCTCTGTGTGTATTTACTCCTTCACCTGCTCCTGTGGGGCAGAATATATTGGTCGCAAGAGCCGGCGTTTGTCCAAAAGAATGAAAGAACATCTCCCAGCATGGTTAGGAAAGGGACAAATAAAGAATATTAACAGCTCGATCCTCGTCCACATGGTAGACACAGACCACCGTGTAGGCGCCAAAGTGTCCTTCAGAGTAATTTACAGGGTCCCATCAAGCTATCCACAACTGTTTGGACAGCGCTCTTTGGCTACAGCAGAGGCGGCTGCAATCAGGCTACGCGGACCGGTCCTATGCGCACAGAAGAACTTCATACAAGTCCCACAGTTGCCATGGCTCACAGCCACCAAGCCAACCACCTGCATATAATCAACTTCGCCGGGACCCAACTTCACCCTGGCACTGACTGGAATTGTTGTGTTTCACTCTCCCCCTCCCCTCCCCTCCCCAAACCCGAGCTACAGTTTAATTACCTACTTGCCCATATCTTTCAATTCATTACTTCAATAGCCATATAAATGTACAGGCCTGAAGAGAAGTTATCGAAGGCAGACTTATGCTCGCCAAATTGCCTTTTGGATTTTACAATGGGAATTTTTGCAACTCCGATGTAAGGCAGGTGGGGGTGGGGAAGGGGCTGAAGTGCCTTTGCCGTCCTCTGATGACAGTATCATCGAGAGTACGATTAACAAATCCTGTCACCGTCTTAAAATGCCCTCGGAATGTGATATCGACAGCGGTTGCAGGAGCATTAGAAAGATACTTCTTTAGATAAGGATAAACCTCTTCCGTAAAGCAGAAAAAATGACGGGATGAAAATTACAAGCATCTGGAGATCACCAGATAAGCAGCTGAGGGTTGTAATAGGAAATGAAACGTCGGGCGTAGCAAAAATCCACGAATTCTTTTAAAAAGAACTAATAATGAGAGAGGGAGAAAGAACAGAAGGAGAAATAGGAACACATAGCAACGCTTAAGTACCAGAAATAGGGCTCTTCAATGAAATGTGTACCAAAGAACGACCATGTTAAGATATGCACAACACACCATATACGACAGCACAGGTGCAGTAAGTGGGCTAACTCATAAAATCGCAACAGAAGTGCGTTTTCTTTTCGAAACGATTAATTAAACAGGGTTGTAAAACCAATCACAATGCAGCATAATTCTGTAATAATTCAGTTATCCCAGGACGCCGGCTTTCGAACAAACTTCCTTTTCCGCAGCATCCAAAAACCAAACACTGCAAAAAATGACTACTTAATTAGCACGAACCTTTTCATTGATTATCGGTGCGGTTAAAGATTCAATTATATTTCATTGAAAACATGCATAAAATATACATTCTTGTGCTCATTCAGTAAAAACGTACGTCGTCTTTTATTTTTATTCTCGTAGGAGGGGTATAATTTGGTTTTATAAAACTTTTTCAATTCCCTAATAATTTTGAACCTAACCTACCGTTACACTTGCATTCAGGGCTTCCGAACTACAAGCCGTATAATTTCCGCGTATGGAAAGCCATACATTTCTCTACGGTACTAAAGGGTGACCATATTGGGTTCATAAAATTAAGCAGTGGATTTGAGTCACACTGTTAACTTTACAAGCCACATTGGTAAATGCAGAGACATGACGTTTTATGAAGGGTCATTTCACGGTTTTAAAAAATTAGAAACCTTTTTAAAGCCGAAGCATAACCTTCCTTCGAGTATAAAGTTGAAAGAAGGCGTACTTTTCTACTGAATGAGCAAAAGAATGAGTATTTTTTGCATGTTTTCCATGAAATATAATTGAATTTTTAAGGGCGTCTAAAATCAAACAAAAATGCATGCTACTTAAGTGGCCATTTTTTGTGGAGTGTGGTTTTTTATGCAGCCGAGTAGAAGTTTTCGAGAGCCGGCATCCTGGGTTAACTGAACTATGTGGCAGGCTGACTAGTTTTACCACCCTACTTAATTAATCTTTTCGAAACGGAAACGCATTTCGAAATTTCGGTTGAAATTTCATGAGTTAGCCCATCTACTGTACTAGCCAAAAACCCAGACACTAATTTCGTCAATATTCTTCCACTTCATGACTCAGATACCATGGGGTTCGGCTAACCAGTGGGCCCGCCAGCGTTCCCTATAGATACCCTGGTTTTGAAATCTCAGCTTTCTAATTTCCTCTGAAATTGATCGCCAACTTGGAGTAAACCAGTCTATTTGAGACTTATTGACTCAGACTGAAATTTCGTATGAACATTTAGGTCGAAGGCCATCAGCCAGCGCAGAATAATCAAGCAATATTCATAAACTCCCGACAGGAAGCCAGTAGCATAGACAGAGATTGCCAATAGAAGCGAAGAGACGAGTTCCAGGAAGCAGTCCTGCACAAAAAGACACGATCGCCGGGACAAGAGCTTTATTAGCCTGACGTTTCGGATTCCTGCACGAATCCATCATCAGAGACATAAGCAGATAAGGGTGGTCCATGCATATGCGGCTGCAGTATTTATAGGATGCAGTAGCCATGCAACCGCATACCTATGAATATTCACGGCTCCCTCCCTTTCATCAGGGTTCGTTGCACGTGGCGTGGTGGCCGATATTCGCGTCTTTAATTGCTGCCATTTCATCACGTGCGTCGGATGTTGGCGTGATGATTGCTCGACCATCTGACGCACCGACCCCGGTGTTGGGATAAGTGTTCACCTCTGCGCTCCCCGCGTGGCCAAGTACTCCGCCTAGGCGAAATTTTAGCACGCAGTATGGAGTGGGAAGCTCGTTGCACTTGTTAATAGACTAGGGGCCAGTAAACTATGACTCAAGCAGCTCCCGGCTCACGCGGTTGTCACCTCCTGCGAGAATTTCGGCCTCGTCAAATTTGAATGTGTGGCCGGAACCCGTCGAATGAGCCGCAACTTGAGAGCTGGCGTCATTTCTCCGCACTGCTGCAGCGTGTTCGGCCATTCGCGTTCGGAGCTGTCTTCCGGTTTCTCCGACGTAGTTGCTTTGTCCGCAACTGCACCAGATCCGATAAACGACTCCAGACGTTTCTTGCCGTGGCAGTGGGTTTTTTGGTTTCATCAAGTGACGCCTGATGGTTGCCTCCGGCCTGTGTGCAACTCCGACCCCAAGTGGTGCGAGAAGGCGGCCAACAGCTTCCGAAACGTTCTGGACATATGGAAGCGCTCGCCAAACTCTGGTGTCCGTGCGGTTAGGCCTTTCGTCCATTTTGCGTATGCACCGGTTGACAAAGTTGCGCGGGTAGCCATTGGCTTTGAAGACCCGTCGGAGGTATTGTAGTTCAGCAATCTTGTCTTCCGGCTCGCTGCAGTGAGTTTCGACACGCCGATAGAGCGTCCTTACACAACTGCGTTTGTGGCTGATTGGGTGGTTACTGTTAAAGTTCGGTATTTGCATCGTATCTGTCGCTTTCCTGAACACTTTGGTCTTTAGTCCACCGCAATCCTTGCGGCATACGAGGACATCCAGGGAGGCCAGCTGGTTGATCTCTTCCTCCTCTATCGTAAATTGTATGTCCGGGAAGACCGCATTCAGACGTTCTTTGAATGTCAGCAGTTGATCCCGATCGATAACGACGAAGGTATCATCCACATACCGGGCCCAGAACTTCGGTTTGTGGTGTTGGAAGACCAGCGACTCTAACCGTTGCAGGACCGCCTCGGCGATTAACCCCGAAATAGGCGAACCCATTGGTGTGCCCTTCACTTGTTCGTAGATTGTCCCGTCGAACGTTAAGTACGTCCTGAGACAGAACTTCAGGAGCTGAAGGACTTGGGCGCGTCCAAGACGATTCTCCGTTTCATCGTATTTGCTTTGTAGAAGCAGCTCGATTATCTCGATCGCCAGGTCCTGGGGAATAGAAGTAAAAAGGGATGCAACATCAAAAGATACCATGACCTCATTTGGATGGAGGCTTACCCCTTTGAGTTTCTCCAGGAATTCTGCTGACGAAGAGACCGTGGTGTCTGACTCAGCGGTCAGGAACTTGAGACGCCGGAACAGCCACTTAGCCAGTCCGTGCGTTGGAGTACCTTTGAGTGACACGATGGGTCGGAGAGGAGCGCCGTCTTTGTGCACCTTAGGGAGACCACAGAATCGGGCCAAATCCGTATCTTGGGGTCTCGCCATGCGTCTGTCGGTCGGTGTTATTGCACCTGAGTTCTCCAAGGCCAACATCGTAGCATTGATTTCGCGTGTCAGCGATTTTACAGGGTTCGTTGCACGATACGCAATATCTGACAACAGAGGTGGTAACTAAATGGCGAAACACGTGTCTGGGGTTTTAGCTGCGTATCTGTAGCGGAACAGCAATGAGAATAAGTGCTCTGAACGCTACAACCACCAGTTCGAATCCCATGTTGGGTGGGAGTAGACAGAAGGCACTAGAATGAGGAGTTTATTGGGCTCAGAACTCGTGGGCCAAGCTCAAGTTGTCGCCAATCGGTGTGCGTGGCATTTGCCGAGGGGTGGTGTCCCAGTGGCTTGTTTTGCTCGTTGCAGGGGGTGGGTTGCGTTGAAGTGGCCGCCAAGGCAGCTGCGGCTGTGCAGGCACGGGTATGCCCGAGCTGTCGGTCGTGTGACTTCAGGTCAGCGCGTCTGGAACGGCTGACTGCAAAGGGGTGAATGAACGTGAGGCAGCGAGGTCTTGAACAGTGACGCCAGACCAGTCATAATGGCTGCCCGGCAAGTGAACTATGAAATTCTGAGGAAATTGAAAAGTTTCAGAATACGTTTCAAGGCTTCCTCACAAAGTCTCCGATAGATATTATTGACCCAACTGTGCAAAACTCGGCGCGTCGGTGGGACTCGAACCCACGCAGTGAGGGGAAGGCTTTGTACAGCCAACACTCTAACCACTAAAACTACGAGGCCCGGTCGAACGACGCGAGTTAATCACAGTTGGGTCACGTTACCCGCCCAACCTACTGCATCGTGTGGAATCCACCAAATATGGTGGATTCTAGGTGAATTACTTAAGAAATCCTGCTTGGGCAGTCAACTTACTGTATCAGATTTGGTGGATTCCAGACCTTGCAGTAGGTTGGGCGGGTAACTTGACCCAAATGTGATTAAACTCGCGTCCTCCGGCGGGGCCTCGTAGCTCAGATGACTGTCAATAGTAGTGAAAATGCGATTCCCGCGTGGCATATCAAAAGAAGAGGAGGCGTTCACCGGGAGAGGTGCATTTGAGGCATTGAACAAAGTGCGCCATAAAAGGAAAGCTGTGTGCACGACTGCTCAGTCTCTGAAGATGGGTAGAAGAAACGACTACCCGAAACGTCAGACCTCAAATACACCTCTCCCGGTGAACGCCTCCTCTTCTTCAGGTGACAGTACTAAAGCCTTCTCCTTACTGCGAGGGTTCGAATCCCACCGATGCCCTGAGTTTTTCACAGTTGGGTCAATACGACTTATTCAAAATCTCCCAAAACATCTATGGATCTCCGATAAGTCTCATTTTTAGACAAACTGATCAGCTGATCTTTCCCAGGCACTCACAAATGGGATTACTGGTGTGGAAGGACGAACAGCTGGACGGATGACGTCAGGACTAAAATTATCAGAATTCCGCCAGTACATGAAACCCCAAGTATCTTACTTTTCAGTAAAGGTGTGTTGGATAAAATTGGTTTACCAGGGCTCTGTGAGAAGAACATGATTTAGGGAGCGTCGTTGCCCAGCCTTTGAGAAGTAATGACCCGGGCAAATGCAGAAATGCGCGTCCCTCTCTGGGTCTCAATTATTGTAAGCACCTGCTATGTCAGACTCAGTAATCCACAGTCCTTTACAGCCTGGTACGCGCTGCCATTTCTCCAGCGGTAGATGCGCTTGCGCTCCCGCCGGGAATACAGGTCGCGAGCATGGCTACCCACTCATCCTCGTCATCTTTCTGGCCCGTTGTGATGCTACCGTTAGGTAAAATCTTGGTCAAGTCTTTGGTGTGGACCAGCGGGTGTGGTGGTACGCCCAGGGATGTGGGTCCGGCCGTGGCAGCCACCTGCGCCCTCTTCTACCTCCGGTCTTCTTGGACACCGGGTCAAGGTTGGGGAGAAGGAGAGAGTGTGGTAGGTGCTGCACAAGTCTACTCCCAGTATAAATTAATGCACACACACAAGTCGCCGTATCTGCTCTCACCTCGGTGTGAGGCATGTAGCAGTTCGCGTCTCCTCACCCTCCGCCTCTGTCATGCTGCGGTCCTGTCCGCCTCACACTCCGTGTCGATACGCTGCAGGGACGCGCAAGGGCTCGAAGCCAATCAACGCTGTCCCCACTCTGATTGGCTGGCGTACTTGGAGACAACAAAGGGTGCACACGCGCGAACACAACACCCCGAAGGCGGACACAGAAAACAGCTTGCTTGGAGCGCGCTCGCGGCGACTGCCTACAGAGCCCTTGTGTACGCACTTCCTCAGGCAGTAAAGGTTGTCCAACTCGAACCGTCTTCCCTTACTTTTGATTGGAAATCTTTATCTTGTCGACCACACAACTTTCGACAAGCACACGGTGGATATCCATGGGTACGACGGTCGATCTGTCAGGTGGCGATTTATAGCGTTTTCTTTTAGTGCGTTAAAACGCGCGTACGAATTTGTACAGTTTGGCTTAGCAGTTCTGCGTATAACGGCATCTCCTTACTGCTCTGACCCTTCTGCTCTGGACAAGCCGTGGACGATATTTATTCTATTCCCCGAAGAAGAGACTCATGCGTAGCCTGACCTGGTAATGCGATGTGAAAACACTATGGCGGTCTGTCCTCCGGATATTGGTGAAAGCAAAATCAGGAGGAAGGTTGAGGCGTGCGCAGACCAGCTAGTCAAGTCTCTGTAAACCTTTACGGGCTTTTCAAAACATGAGAACAAGGCACTTTTTACGACTTCGATAGGCTCAACTCACTGGTGGTGAGGATGACATTTTGGTTTGGGGAATCGAAGTTCTTGTCAACATGCAAGTGCGCCTCCTTCTAATACCGATGCGTCATGTGAGATTTTTAAAAACACCGGTTGAAGAGAAAGTGGATGAGGTTAAAACAAGCTGGCCAATAAACAGGTCATTTTGCCTGTCGGTTTTGTTTTTTTTTTCACTAGGTCGATAACGCTTTTCGGGCTGTCACGAAAGCCCAACTTGCTAACGAGTCCAAATCGCATAAACAGCCTAGACCAGGGGGATGAGATATTGCCAAGACCACCAGTGAGGGTGTCGTGAGGATAAAAATACCAAAAATGGAATTCAAACGTGCTGCAATTTAGTCCAAGTCTGAACTTTAAGACGATTATTGGAGTTGTTCAGAGGGTTCACTGAACAATCCGCTGGCAAGTGATGCGGTCAAAAGACCCGATCCTTAGGTAAGAGATGTCGGCCGCGACCAACCGACTTCAATGCAGTTGCAGGATGTACGGCTACTCCGGGGAAACCGGCCGACGGCTGCAAACGCCGTACGAAGGTTGAACCCAAAGTCGGAGGCAGCAACCCATGCCGCGGAAATGAGATACGTCTTCAACCTTGACGTCGTTGAGATCAGAGCCTGAGGCGATGACCATACCGCAAGGCCGGTATAAGAAGCCTGAATGTCCACCATCTGTTCTGCCAATCGCCATTTGGATTGGCCACCCCCCTATCGGGTATTGCGGACCTTCCTGACGAGGAACAGTCACGGCGCGGAACAATTCGGGTCTCCGATGCCAACGAGGGCACGGACGATACAGGTCACGGTGAAATGTGGGTCGGATGTAGGCACACAGGCGGCGTTGGCGGGCTTCTCATCAAACAAAGTGCGCCGCATACTGAGAGTTGCGCGCATGACGGTCCAGTCCATGAAGGTGGGTAAGTGAAATAACTACTCGGAGCGTCAGGCCTCTGATAAACCTCTTTCAGTGAACGTCTCTTCTTCTTTTGAGATTAGTGGAGCTCTGGTTATAAATTCTTAAAATGCAAAATAGCATGTTTGATATTGGTCAATGAAAATACCGAAGCTGATATAGGGGCTAAAAAGGTCTACAAAATGTAAGTGAAGAGAATAGTGTGTGGCGGTTTAGGTTGCTCCATAGAAGGAAAAGGCGGAAGTTTTATGAAAAAACCTGAAAAAAACTGGGCTAGTGCATACTGGCTAACTGACGAAACACATATAATAAAAAACAGGATGCTTCTAACAGATGCAGTTGGTGATTTGCTCCTACGACAACCAATTCGTCTACATCAGCCAATACTGCCCTCACAAATGTCAACGCTACTGACTTATAAAACACTTCGTGTAATGAAGTATTTTCATAGTCTTGTATCGATTTTTTCCTACCCGCTTTTGGAAACATTTAACCACGTATACAAAAGCTGCAAGAGCACTAAACTGTTTAGATGCATCCCAAATAACAAATCACTATAGAACATACAATATACTCTTGAAAGCCGACACTTGTGACAATACCACAGGTTATCAAAAAAGAAAACATCTCCAGAAAATGGCAGAAAACATTTATGATAAAAAGGTTTGTTGGGTGCTGAATTTGAAACAATCTCCCTGTAGGTACATTCAGGGCAAAGACAGTTAAATTGCTATGTTTAAATATATGCACCAGTCGATGTTTCAAATTGGCCGTCACGTAAAGAGTTGGGTATTGTTTATTCTGTGAAAATTTATATCGCTCTTACAATTCACGTTTTAGGCTCCCTTAAGAAGAAATAAACTAATTGACAGGACTCTGACCAGACGCGGCATCTCCAGCAGTTATTACTGTAAAGCAAGTGCTCTTTTCTGTCTTCGAAGTAGTATTAAATAAACGCCTGCTGCCAGGTAAGTAACCAAGCAATTTTCAACCCTTCTTACGTTAAAAATAACGATTTGTCCTCCCTTATTTTCTATCGACAGCATGCTGCGCATACATCTTCACAATATGCATCGACAATTGTGAGGCACTGGCCAAAGCCCGTCCCAAAATTTTCACGAGCAATATATCACTTAGGTAAGGCAGACGAACTAACTGATGGTAAAAATATTTTCAAGCAAATTCCCATGTGGCAACAGACAGGGGTTTGATGGATGATTCTTGAAGTTACCTGCTTAAATATCATTCAAAATATGTCTTACGGCATTTTTCGATGAAATCGGATTGTGTGCATATCGTAAATGGGATGTAAGTGGGGGGATAAAAATCCCACGTTTTAGCTAGCAAGAGAAAAAACAAACATGATCTGATAAAAAAACGTTTTGTATAAAAATTGCAAGACGTAACGTGGTCGGTTGAGGACAGTAGCAAAACACGAGAAATGACTGTTTTTTGCCCCGTTTTATTCAGCGTGCAAAACCTTTCGAAATAGATCGTTTCAGTCTTCAAATAGATTTAGTTAAGTTAAAACGACGCCTGCATGATCCGTTCAGGTGCCTGACTAACATGCACGTACTTTACATTAAGTAAGCAAGTTAAGTTAGTAAGTATATATATATATCTATTGGAAGATGGGCTCATTCTTCTTCGGAATATATATATGTATATAAAACTTAGGATAAAACACCTTATTGATCTCCTGAAGCACTGCTTGAAGACTTTCTTCACCTTCAACGGAGCTGTGTACGAACAAGTTGAAGGTACACTCATGGGGTCAATGTTATCCAGCTTGACGGCTGAGGCAATGTTACAACAACTGGAGGCACTGGCGTTCGACCACTATCGGCCACGACTGTGGGTACGGTATGTCGATGACACATTTGCCATCATCAATCGGGACAAGATTGGGGAATTCACGAAACACCTCAACTCGATCTTCCCAGACATCCACTTCACGATGGAGGAAGAAAAAGATTGCCAGTTGCCGTTTCTGGACGCACTAGTTCAGAGAAAAGGTGATGGTGAATTAAAAACGGCGGTTTACCGGAAGGCAACGAATACCTTCCGTAGTCTAAGTTTTCTTAGCAACCACCCCCTTCTCGCACAAACGCAGCTGCGTGAGAACACTCTACCGGCGTGTAGAAACCCATTGCACCGAGCCAGTCGACAAGAAGGCTGAGATCCAGTTCCTGCGGAAACTATTCATAGCGAACGGCTAGCCTGGGAATTTTGTCGAAAAGTGCAGGCGAGAAAGCCGGGGAAGACAACCGAAGGGGCAACCAAAACCGAAGTGCTGGCGCGCAGTGCTGTAAGTAGCCGATGCGTCAGAAGAATTCGCTGGACTGATGAGCGAATTTGGGATTGGCGCCGCTCAAAAACCTGAAGCAAAAATTCGTCGGCAACTCATGCACTCTAAGGAACCGATTCCCATCAATCAGAAATCGGGGGTCATTTACCGGAAGGACTGCAGTTGTGGTCAAGCCAACTATGTTGGTGAAACCGTCAGACAGGTACGCACGATATTGCACTAGCACGAGTTGGCTGAGACGGAAGGATAAACTTCCCTTGGTAGCCGCCCACGACTCCTCGCCAGGGCACGCCTTTGACTTTCAGTGCGTGAGAATATTGGACCAGTCAGACGACCGAGTTGCTTGCCTGCTGTAGGAAGCATGGCGGTCAAACGAGGACTTGATTAATCGATATATCAATCTGCTAATCGCTTATCAAGCACTGCGTGAACAAAACAGCAGCGCAGCTAGAGGTCAGTCCTGGCAGTTGTGAGATAGATGGACGATTGGCTCGCAAGAGATTTCGAAACGTTGAATAAACAATTGGTCCCATCGATCGCCTTCCCGTCTTCTTCTTTTCAATTAGCTGGGCCGGTAGTGTTCTCTACCATTGAGATATATATGTGTATGAGAAGAAAAGGCGATCTCGGGAATCATGGTTGTATCGTCCTGAAGTTTCAAAAGCAAACAAGCTTTCATCGTCGGAGGTGAGTGTTGTGTCGCGCCTCACAGTATTTATTGACGGCGACGATCTTGTTACAACGGGTTTGCGTCTATTCGGAAGCTGTCGTTTGGACGCTAGCTGTCATCGCACATTTTTGCATTGACGTTAGCTCGCGTCCTGGGTTGGCAGCCTTATTTTCGACCTTGCAGCCGATTGTTTTCTCACCTGTGCATGAGTGGCAGTGACGATAGCACCTTCATCTGGTCCGTTCGCGTTACTACGATCGTTCGTCTTCACACCTGCCGGATAAGTGGACGGCACGGCTGCAGTGACGATCGCACCTTCGTCAGATTCGGGTTGTAGTACAGCTGCGGTATTTGGGTTTCTGTCTTGACGTAACTGCGTCCGGAGGGCCTGGTAAGCTTCGGGAAGCGCTACGCTGCGGTTAATGCAGTTCGCGCGAGTGTGCCGGTCTCGATTTTTTTCCCTGGGGATGCGGTCATTTCTCCGACCCAGGATTTCATCATTCTGGAAGGCGAACGTGTGTTCAGAGTTTGCACAGTGTTCTGTCACCTGTTCTGTTCAGGTGCCTGACTAACGTGCACGTACTTTACATTAAGTTAGCAAGTTAAGTTAGTAAGTATATATATATATATAGTGGTAGGGGGCGCTCACCGATCGTTCATACGGAACTCACTCGTTCCGTTGTGCCTTAAGAGCTCTCTCTCGAGCCCAACCAGCAGCCGCACAGCGACGCATGATACATAGGCAGAATAACATTACCGACAAAGACAAGGGAGACTGGAAT
>CACRXP010000019.1:919903-986415 GCA_902702965.1 Spirometra erinaceieuropaei | reverse complement strand
CAATGGTAGGGGGCGCTCACCGATCGTTAATATGGAACTCACTCGTTCCGTTGTGCCTTAAGGGCTCTCTCTCGAGCCCAACCAGCAGCCGCACAGCGGCGCATGATATATAGGCAGAATAACATTACCGACAAAGACAAGGGAGACTGGAATAGCCGTTTCTGGCTTAGTAGCCGTCGTCAGCCAGCCATACCCAAGCCCGAAGTGTGGAACACCCGAGCCTCGAACTCGCGTTGCGTGTCTGGGCTTTTAGATGGTACCTATGTCTGAAGTACGGTTTAATGACTTTCATATAAACATTTCATACTCCTCGCGATATTACTTGTTTGTAGAATGGGCATTACGTGGTTATTCCACAGTAGTCTATTGTCTTCGAGTCAAATGTTCATTGAAATCTCGGTTCTGACCCTAAAAATTCATGTTTCAGATACTTTCTTCCATGTCGTGCACAAACCTATCTGTAAACTTATTCACTTGATATATAATACACACACACCGACTTGAAAATTCACGAGTATACCTCGATTTTCCGACGAGTCTTCACCTTCTATTACATCTCTTTGAAATGCATACTACCTCCGCTATTCACATATATATATATATATTTCCGACAAAGACAAGGGAGACTGGAATGGCCATTTCTTGCGTGACACTACTTGACCCTAAGAACTCATTTCCCCGAGACTCAACTCCATGTCCTGCACCGAGTAATTTCAGAAATTCTTCACTTGATTATTCTCTGGAGTTCATATACCAGAAATAGCATAAAGAACGCTGCGGGTCCCAACGAAGAGCCAGACACCTCACAGCTGTGTCACACAGCGGCAGAATATCAGCGAAACACGTGGCTGGGCTTTTAGTTAGTACCTATGTCGGGAGTACGGTATAATTCGTTCAGTATTATATATGTGCAGTAATTGGGCTAACTCATGAAGTCTCAACAGAAAGCCCGAAATGCGTTTTCGTTTCGAAAAGATTAATTAAGTAGAATTGTAAAACCAATCATCGTACAGCATAATCCTATAATAATTGCAACAGGACGCCGGCTCTCGAACAAACTTCTTTTTAGCTGCATCCAAAAATTACACTCCGCAAAATGTGGCAACTTACGTAGCATGAATTTTTTGTTTGATTTTACATGCCCTTAAAGATTCAATTATATTTCTCGGAAAACATGCAAAAATGCTCTTTCTTTTGCTCATTCAGTAGAGAATTACGTCTTCTTTCAATTTTATACTCGAAGAAATGGTATAATTCGGTTTTAAAAACGCTTTCACTTGTGGCATTTTTTAATACCGTGAAATGGCCTTTCATAAAACTACATGTCTCTGCATTTGTCAAGGTGGCTTGTAAAGTCAACAATGTGGCTTGAATCCCCAGCTTGTTTTTATGAACCCTATATGGTTCCCCTTTATTACCGTAGAGAAATGTATGGTTTTCCGTACGCGGAAACTCTACGGCTTGTAGTTAATGAACCCTGAATGAAAGTGTAACGGCAGGTTGGGTTCAAAATTACTCGGGAATTGGAAAAGTTTTATAATACCAGGTTGTACCGTTTCTTCGAGTGTAAAATTAAAATACGACTTAATTTTCTACTGAATGAGCAAAAGAATGAATATTTTTATGCTTGTTTTCCATGAACTATAATTAAGTCCTTAAGGGCATCGAAAATCAATGAAAAAATGCATGCCACATAATAGCCACTTTATACGGAGTATGGCTTTTGGATGTGGCCAAAAAGGCGTTTGTTAAAAAGCCAGCGTCCTGTGATAACTGAATTATTATAGTAGTATGCTGTGCGTTGATATGTTCTACAACCCTATTTAATTAATCTTTACGACACGGAAACGCATTTCGGAATTTCGGTTGAGATTTCATGAGCTAGCCCATTTACTGTATGTATATAACAACTTGTCACTAGTGAATTGTCGTGTTAATTATCGCAGATGAGCAGTAGACTACGTGGACTGTCGTCAGTAGTATAATAATCCAGTTTCTTCTGCTGACAAGGGCGCCAAATATGGCCACCTGCTTATCCGCTGAATGAAATATTCGAACAATTGTCGTGCCTTTTACCAATACCAAATAGTTATTTGCAGGGAAGCGGCTGATTGGCCAACCGCCACATCGAATACCAACACTTTCAGTTGCCACGTGGTGATACAATAGCTACGCCCATGTTTCATAAACCCCCCCCCCTTGCTGCTGTCTTTAATTATGGACCAGCGCGTTATCGCATCCCCAAAATAGGCAGCTTGTCCATTCGGAATTCATCGTGCATCCATAGTACAAGTGAACACCTCAGTGCATAAGGATTTACTCCATCGAACCCTAGATGAGGATTCCTTCTGAATGAAGCCTCCGAAATATTGCCAAAATAGGATGCATGAATAATGGAATAGGTGTTGCTACAACGACGAGGGAGACTGGAAGGACTGTTTCAGGTAATCAGAAATGGCCATGTCATTCTCCTTTGTCAGTAGTCCATCTGCATACTAATTTGCCATAATTCAGATACTTGCGAGGGCGTTTGAGTGAGCACTAAAAGGCAAAAGGAGAAAATTGCTGCCAACTGTGATAGGCATGTAGCGGACTATCAACTACATCCTATGAATATTGCAACGCCTGGGCAATCCACTGGCCTTATCTGACTCTGTCTCTGATGATGGATTTGAGTGAGAATCCGAACGTCAGGGTTATAAGGCGCTTGTTATAACGATCGTGTCTCCTTCTACGCGACTACTTCCAGTAACTCGCCTCTTCGCTTCAATTAGCAAAATGAAGAATAAAATTGGACTTCCGATGACGAGTACTGTCTCGGTTACTTATGATATACTTTGCATGCGTGAAAAGAGAGAGTGAGTTTGGATAAAAAATTCCCCGAAGACGCTCTTAATGTTTTTGGGACATAAGAATAGCAGACTCGCAAATAGTAGTTAGTAAATGGGAAAAAGCTAGCATTCCTACAAAAATCCTGCTCATTTGCATGTTGTTAAACCTAACTTTACGCAAAATGGAAAAACAAGTTTCGAAATCGTAAGCGTTTTTCGCATAGCCATCAGCTTGGATTAATGTCCTCTGTTAGACATTCACACAATATTGTGCTTATATAGGCTTAGAGCATTTTGTAAAAAACGTTTCCCGAATAAAAGGTAACTTGAGTTTCTGTCAAAATCATACATCGTCCTATGTGAAATGCTTTAAAAGCATATTCTGCACGAGGAAAGCATTTTCTCCCGGCAGTTTCAGATAGTAAGCAATGCCCTTTAATCCCGGAGTCACTCCGGATTGACCGTGTTGATTTCGGCAGAATGACACTGCCGACAGAGACAAGGGAGACTAGGATGGCCATTTGTGACAACAAGCTAGTCACATCCAACCGCAAGGTGTGCACCTCCCGAGGCTCGAACTCGCGACCTGTTGGCTAGAAGTCCAGCGTCCCAACCACCTAACAACGGGCTCGCTGTCCTGTCGGGTATATTAATAATGCCAGAGGGCCGCGCACCGATCGTCTTAAGAGCGTCACTCGTCCCGTTGTGCTCAGAGGCTCTCTCTCTGTCGCGAGTCCTGCCATCAGCCCTGCCTTTGTCGGTATGTAGCTGCTGGCGGAGTCGGCGAAAGAGAAAGCCCAACTGGTACAACAGGGTGAGTAAGTTCCGTAACGCGGTTGGTGAGCGCCCTGCGGCCAGGTTGATTTTTGTTCATCATATTGACCTTCACGCGTATCGGCCACTTGGGTGATCCCTGGCACCAGTTGTCAGAGAGGTTCGGCCATTTGACTGTCGCATGGGAGAGGGAGAAGAGGATGAGGTCGACAGGGCAGAACTAATCAGCATAGTACCTAAACGCACTCTATAACATAAGCGATCCAATGCGCTTGAATCCATCATGACGCGTTAGGATTAGTGGCTTGGAAAGGCACAAACGGATGGGATGACTCCGCAATTCACTGGATCGAAAGTCTGGCGGCAACGATCCCATTTGAAGATCGCCCTACGGGCACTCTCATGGGTGTGCAATTCAAAACGACCTTATCGAAATCGGGACGTGTGTGGCACGTGTAGACGTGTTTTTCCGGCCACTGCGCCCGTGCCCTCTTTGATAATCAAAAGATTCTGCGAACATCGCCCTTATTAAAAACCACACTTGCCACCTGTGCCGCGGCCGCTACGAGGAAGGCAAACTGGCCGTCGTAAATCGCTTTGGTCGGACCAACGTTAGCTGTCTACGGCACAGCTCTAAAATTGTCAAAGTAAACTTCCATGACCCACGCAAAACCAAGAACGACGTCTTGAGGTCACTGTTGAACCACGTGAGCGTTTGTGTTCTGTCAGCTATTTTATGGTAGAGAGGGCGCTCGCCGATCGTTTTTACGGAACTCACTCGTCTCGTTGTGCTTTACGGGCAGTCTCTCTCCCTTGAGCTCAACCAGTAGCCGCACAGCGGCGCATAATACAGCCAGAGTTGTATTACGGATAAAGCCAAGGAAGACTAGAATGGCCATTTTTGGCTTAGTAGCCGTCGTCAACCATTCATACCCAACCCCGAAGAGTGGAACACCTGGGGCTTGATCCCTTTACCCGTAATTCGGAAGTCCAATCCTCCTACCTACTGAGCCGCGGACTCCTTGTCCTGCCGGCTGCGGTCGGTGATGTGCAATGGTAGAGGGGGTGCTCACCGATCGTTTTTACGGAACTCGACTAATTCTATTCAGCTCCACTTACTTAGCTCACTTTTATGAAGTATAGGGTCCGATAATGTAGGCAAAAGAGTGACGAAAGAGAAATTAGTACTCCCCTGTATCTGCGGCGGCTGTTGTGTCGTTAGACAGACTTCGCAGGAGCCGTGTGCGTAACCTGTTCGTCCCACTTGAGGTAGACGGATCATGCCCGAACTGGATGGCTTTTAGTGCCAAAGCTTCGCCTCGTCTGACTTCTTGGCGGAATTAACTGTCGCTCTGGGAAGATCTGGGTAGCTGCCTCCCACATCTAACTCAAGGCCGACGTCAGCAAACCGAATGGGCTGGCAAAACGAACGGTAATTGACTCGGGGCGTGCACGTAATGCAACCATCTCCGGCGGCATGTTTGATGTCGCCTTCCCAAGAAGTCTACTTCTTCTGAGACGGCAAAATCCCCCAGTGCTGCAACAAAACTTGATTATTATTATCCCCATGGCAGGCTAGGACTGTACTTTCACCTTCGGATGTGTGGAGAAGGCAGGGAACATGTAGAGCGACTGATTACGGATATTATTTGAGTAAACTTTGACGTTTTATAAGTCTTCGGCGTCACTGAAAAAAATAAAAGACGGTGAGACGGACAGACGCATAAGTTCTGCTGTTTCTAATCAGCTAGTATTTCACGCACAGAAGAATTTGGTGTAGGACTCGCATTTGCCATGGCCGGGACTCAATTACCTGCGAACTACGTGCAATTTTCGACTTCTTTCTTTCCTCTCCTTGACACTATTCTTCCCAACCTTCTCTTTGTCCCCCTCCCCTCCTATGCACCATCGTTGACTGTTATAGGATGTATTGGCTGCGTCTAATTGTCCTCACATAGCCCCCCACCTCATTTTTGGGAGACACTGAATTTCAATCGAATGATTTTATTGCTTACATCTTAATTTAGTATCGATGGCTTATCAATGTGCTGCCCTCATGCGAATTTATTGAAAAAAAATTTCTGTCCACCAGATGTTATACTGTATCCTGCAATGGAGATTTCTGCATGGCTTAAACTAATTCACATTGCTGACGATATTCAAATGGCGAAATAACGAGCTCCAATACCGACGGTCGATTTGCGGAGACGACGAAACACAAATTTGATCGGAGTTTTGATGGGAAACTTGGAATGTGTGCTGCCTTATCCCGTAATCCCATGATCCCGAGTTTCTTATTTATTCCAGGGTTAGACTAAAAACGCACCTTTACTCTTTAAGATGACCAGTGGAGTCACCGAACTTCCTGCGAGTGCCCGTGATTATAATGTTAAAGTTTCCCTGAGCGAAAAGGTGAAGGAAATCAACATCGGTAGCCGGGCACTTCTGACGGAAATTTCGATCAAAATGTGAATCTATCACATCATAGACAATTTTCTCTTCCACACGCTCCTTCTGTATATGTGTCCGCGCACTTGCTTTTCAACATCTCAGGAAAATCCACCCTCCGCAGCCAACACTAACTAGCATTGCAACTTCGTCGGCTGAGTGATTGCGAGGCAGACATCTGCTGCTAGCTGAATATGCGCAAACCCAGTACTTCCATGCCTGCCTTATACGCCGTTAGGCCTCACCGACAGGGAAGCAATCAGCGTCTGACGGTGAATGTCTCTGTGTCTGTGCAACTCCCGATTTAAACCTGCGCACAGCGGACTTAGTCTACTGCTGATTGCTGAGGGCTCCAGTACGTGTGCGCATTCTCAACTACCTTGTTCGTGCATCTATCGGTTTGTGTGTGGCCCCCAAATGGGCCACGTGGTAAACGCCCTGGACCAACGGAACGGTCGAACAGTCCTGTAGTGTAAAGAAGATGAAGACGCGATCTCTGTGACAGTGGTTTTATTAGTCTGAGCTTTCGGTCTCGTACAGGAGGCCATCGTCAGAGACTGTGGGAAGTCCTGTAGTGTGTGTATATATATATAATGATAGAGGACGCTCACCGATCGTTCTTACGGACATCACTCGAGCCGTTGTGCCTTACGTTCTCTTCCTCTCGAGCCCAACCAGCAGCGTACAGCGGCGAATAATAGGGGCAGTATGTTATTTCCGACAAAGACAGGGGAGAGTGGAATGGCCATTTCTGGATTATTAGCCGTCGTCAGCCAGAGATACCCAACCCCGAAGTGTGGGACACCCGAGGCTCAAACTCGCGATCTGTTAGTTAGAAGTCCACGCCTCTAACCACTGGGCCACGAACCCGTTGCCCTGTCGGTTTCGATCGAAACCCCTCCGGTCTTTTTGACTCTGTCTTGACACTGGGTTCAAAATGGGGAGGAGAGAGTGCGGTACATGCTGTGCAATTCTACTATCGTCGTAAACTAATTCACTCACAATTCACCGTCCCTACTCTCACCTTGCTGTAGTGAACACTGTGGACATCGCTGGCAATGACGGAACGGTCGACGGTGTGTGCGTGTGTGTGTACCGTTGTTAGGAATAGAGCTGCCTAGTCATCGAGACCATTATACCAGTATCAAATTGCTTTATTTGTGGCACTGTCCCGGTAGAATAATTTCAACCGGCCTTTTATTTCTTTACAGTCTTTTTCGCCAATTAAGTTTCCTTATACACACATAGAAAAGGCTTGTATCACGTGCACTCATTTTATTTTCCTTTTTGGTCTAAATGTGCGTCGTAAATGTATCGACGCCGGAAGATTTTATCGTAAACGTAAAGGTCTCCAGTAGTCTACATCCACTTCTGGAGGAGTTCAAAAGGGACAAATACCTTTCCGGTTTATCAGTGTATTTTTCAAGACTTCAGAAGACCACCTTGGGACATTCAGACTGATATGTAGGTTAGTGATAAAGGTTCCATTTTAGCACGGAACAGCTGTTTCGAAAGTCTGTATCATTATGAAAAACCTTTTGCACAAATGACTCCCGATGCAATGGTTAGCCCGTCGCCAGCGATGGCAAACGCTTACATCTGATCGGCTCTCTACACCGCTCAGTAACAGGGGTCAATAAAGCGGCAGATTTAAGTGAAAACAGAGGTTGTCTACAGTATTCCGTCGACATGCCGGCGTTTATAGACAGGTATGGAGATTTTGAACGCATCACTATCACTGTCCTTGAGCAGACTCAGAGGTACATACAAACACCTTTCGCATCAATTGGTCTAACACGATCGATACCATTTGCACGGACTAGTCTCGCAAAAGTGTGCGGCATGTCAATGTTTTCCATAGGCCTTTCTTAAGCGCCCACACCAGACTAGGCGTGTTTAAGTACACAAATTGACAAAACGACATTTCCAAACTCACAAGGACCGAGGAGATGGAGTTCACTGGACCGCGTTTGCTACGACGGCTGAACAGGCAGTGACATCTGTGAGCCAGCATTCTAGCGCGAGATGTATGCACCTGAACCTCGTCCGGCTGCGGCTTATCAGTGAAGAGAAAAACGGCGATCGATGTCGCGTTGTCGGCAACACGATATCTAGTCGTAGGGGTGCAAACAGTGTCTGACAGGCAGCTTGAACGTATCTAAATCGGTAGGAGTTAGCGGTACCCTGACAGCCACAAAAACGGACAGTCACAGGCTTTTGGGCCCACGGTATAGACTTTTCTGCAAACTCTAGTTGAGTATTTGCGTCCTCATTTAGACAAGAATTTTTAAAAAAAAATGCAAATCGGTTTGGTGTAGGATGTATATATATATATATATTAAAAGGAGAAGGCTCGTCGGAAAATCGAGGTATACTCGTGAATTTTCAAGTCGGTTACACCAACCCGTCGTCAGACGAAAATGAAAAGTGTGAGGGAGATAATCCTACTGGGGAGTCAGGGGGACATCGAGGTTACATCGACAAGACAGGCGTTTGTGTGTGGGGGTGAAGAACGTGTTTTGATAGGTGGCGGACGTTAGGGGTGGTGTTGGGGGTTTCACACATGGTTCACTGTGTGGGGGAGGTGCTGAATCCATGATATTCTACATGGCCGAACATGGATTAGCAGTTGGTGGCTTAGGGTGGGCGCAAGCCGGCGAACCGTGAACGTAAGCCTTCGTATTGAGCGTCCAAGTCGACATGGCGGTTGATGCTATTGCTATTACCGCCATGTCGACTTGGACGCTCAATACGAAGGCTTACGTTCACGGTTCGCCGGCTTGCGCCCACCCTAAGCCACCAACTGCTAATCCATGTTCGGCCATGTAGAATATCATGGATTCAGCACCTCCCCCACACAGTGAACCATGTGTGAAACCCCCAACACCACCCCTAACGTCCGCCACCTATCAAAACACGTTCTTCACCCCCACACACAAACGCCTGTCTTGTCGATGTAACCTCGATGTCCCCCTGACTCCCCAGTAGGATTATCTCCCTCACACTTTTCATTTTCGTCTGACGACGGGTTGGTGTAACCGACTTGAAAATTCACGAGTATACCTCGATTTTCCGACGAGCCTTCTCCTTTTATTATATCGCCTCGGAATGCATACTACCTCCATTATTCATATATATATATATATATACACTGAGTGAGCGATCTCATGAAATGTTGGCTGAAATTGTGAAATGCGTTTTCGTTTAAGAAGGACTACTTGGTCGCGGTTGTAATACTGACTATCGTAAGGCATACTCTTATAGCATTTCGAACTCAGAAGGATGTCG
This sequence comes from Spirometra erinaceieuropaei, assembly GCA_902702965.1. Taxonomy (NCBI): domain Eukaryota; kingdom Metazoa; phylum Platyhelminthes; class Cestoda; order Diphyllobothriidea; family Diphyllobothriidae; genus Spirometra; species Spirometra erinaceieuropaei. The sequence goes on along the minus strand of CACRXP010000019.1, from coordinate 977,074 downwards.
GCTTTTAAATGCACTTCTTTTCAATCTCCCGTAGGAAGCGTGCTCGGTAAAAAATTACTACTTAAGTAGCATGCATTTTTCCCATTGATTTTCGATGGTCTTGGAAACTCAAATATACTTTATAGAAATATGCCATCTTTTAGTTAATCAATTGAGAATCACGTCTTCTTTATATTTTATACTTAAGGAAGGAGTATAGTTAGGTTTTAAAAAAGTTTTCTAATTGCCGAATAATTTGGAGCCTGATCATTCGTTGCATTAGCTCTTAGTGATTTCAGTCTACAAGGTGCATGCGTTCCGCGTAAAGAAAATCACATAATCTTTTATGCCTTTAAAAAGATACCATATAGAGTCCATAAGGTTTTGCAATGGATGCGGACCATGTTGTACATTTCATGAGAAGCAGTGGTAAACAGCCAAGTACGATGCTATGTGAATAGACATTTCGCGGTCTTAAAAGGTCTCATAATTAAAAACTTTCTTAAAACTTAATTATAGTCCGTCCTTAAGTATGAAATATAAAGAAGACGTGATTCTCTATTGATCGACTAAAAGAAAGCATATTTTTGTTTATGGTTTCTATAGAATATATTTGAATTTCCAAGAACATCGAAAATCAATGGGAAAAACGCATGCTAATTAAGTAGTAATGTTTTACAGAGCACGCATTCTACAGGACATTGAAAAGAAGTGCACTTAAAAGCCGTCATCCTTCTGAGTCCGAATTGTTATAAGAATATGCCTTAAGATAATCAGTATTACAACCGCGATCAATTAATCCTTCCCAATCGAAAACGCATTTCAGAATTTCAGCCAACATTTCATGAGATTGGTCACGCACTGAAGATATATATATGCCTTCTCGCTGATATATACAGTAGACGAGCTAACTCATGAAGTGTCAACTGAAATTCCGAAACGCCTTACCGTTTCGAAAAGACTAATTAAACAGATTCATGTCGACCGAACGGTGAAAAACTCAGCGCCTCGGTGAGATTCGAATCCACGACAGTAATGTGAAGGCTTTAGTACAACCAATACTTTAGCCACCGTAGTTAAGAGGTCCCGCCAGACGACGCGGGTTTAATCACATTTGGGCCGTCTGGCGGGGCCTCGTAGCTCAGGTGGCTAGAGCGTTGGCTGCACTAAAGCCTTCACCTTACTGTTGTGGATTCGAATCCCACCGAGTAGCTGAATTTTTAGCAGTCGGTTCAGTATGAACTATTCAAAACCTGCCAAAGCATCTATAGTTAAATAACGTTGTAAAACTAACCACCGAATAGCATAATCCTATAATACTTCAGTTACCACAGGATGTCGACTTTCGAAAGAACCTCTTTCCAGTTGCATGCAAAAATCACATTATGTAGAAAATGACAACTTAAGAAGCATGAATGTTTCTAATTTATTTTTAAATGTCCTTAAAAATTCAATTATATTCCATGGAAAACACACATAAAATATTCATTCTCTTGTTCAGCCGATAGGAAATTGTGCTTTTTTCCAATTTTATACCCATTTTTACACGGTTTTAACAAACATGTACAATTCTCGAGTAATTTTCAACGCGACCTGTCACTACACTTGCATTCAGGATTCAAAAACACAAGCCGTATATTTTGTGCGTACGGAAAACCACGCATTTCTCTACGGCATTAGGAGGAGATCATGTGTGGTTTTTAACATTAAGCGGTGGATCTGAGCCACAGGACGTCTTATGAACGGTCGTTTCACGGTGGGAAACAATCTTCGATTAGAAACTTTTGAAACAAAATTTTATCCTTTTTTAGTATAGAATTAGAAGAAGACACAATTTCCTACCGAGAAGCAAGAGAATGATTATAACTATGCATGTTTTCCACGGAATATAATTGAATTGTTAAGGTCGTCGAAGAAAAAATTAGAAACATGCATGCTTCTTAAGTAGTCATTTGTTACATAGTGTGGTTTTTGCATGCAACCGGAAAGAATTTCTCTCGAAAGCCGACATTCTGTGGTAACTGAATTTTTCTAGAATTATGCTGCTCGGCGGTTAGTTTAACAACTCCATTTAATCCATATTTTTGGAACGAAAACGCAATTTGGAATTTCGGTCGACATTGCTTGAGTTAGCCCGCCTACTTTATATATACATATATATATGGATATGGGCAAAAATGCTGAGCCCAAAAGTTGACATTGAAGAAGATGGTAAGACGAGTTATATGGAATTATATATGGGATTATTGACAGCTGAAACAGCAGGTGGGCACTTATTTATTTGCCTTTCGTTCCACAAACAAGAATTACTTGTGTTTTCACTTCCAGTGGGCAGCTTGCATGACCGTCAGCGGTCTTTTTAGCTGGTAAGTACGCCGGTACAAAGCCATAACTACATAAATCCCCGGTCTTAATGTAAGCAGAAAATGCCTAATGGCATTTAAATGGGCCAGCCTCAACCTTCCGCCTTCCGCCTTCTCGGGATGACGTCAACGCTTATGTCACTCGAGGAAACGTAATATGCGCGCTGGCTGGGCGGAAATGAACAGACTTTAGATCTAGGCGGCGTGCTTCTTTGCGGACTATTATTCTTCACGAAGACAGCCTTGTACTCTCATTCAATGCCTTGTTTAGTCTCAGCAAAGATGGATGTAAGTCCTAAAAGTAGTAACTGTGAATCGATTGCTGGGGAAATTTTAGGGGTTTTAGACTTAGAGTAAACCGATCAGTTGAGCTGCTTGCTGTGTTGGACACAGCCCACGGACATGCCTGAGGCTTTGCCCAACAGATGACAACAGCATGACCACAAGTCATAGTTGGTGTTTGAGTGGTAATTTGAAGAGTCCTGTTTCGAAAGATTACCTTCACAAACAGAACCGCGCTGATGATAGCCATTTAGCAGGCATCCAGGGTGTGTATGTTGCAGCATTTTATACTGTCTGGACTGGGCGATTGTTATAAATTTATGGGATGACGGCAGAGCTTTAAGGGTATTTTTCACCAGACAGGAGTGGGGAATTCGTTCTGCCCATACTCTGATGAGCGAGACGTATTTATGTGCAAGGTCACCGGAAGTCCAAAAATAGAGCTCTGCTCTGCCATCTGCCTCGTCTTTTCCCTGCACGCTGATAAGGAAGCTCCAGATGGCTGATGATAAAAAAACCCTAAAGGATCCTCTGCTCACGCTTTGCTTATCTCAAAGATTGTTGCCGACAACGAGAGTCTTTGGAAAAAAAACCGATGTACAACCATAAACTTTAATGTTACATATATCAACCCGTCAACATACGAAATGAGTACGAGATGGGCGACATTACCAGTTCAGTGTGTCTTGGGTCATAGGAAGTGCATAAACAAAACCCTGGCGCCTGAGAGGGGGGGTCGTACAGATGTGTGCTGCGTTTCTGTAGGAAGAGGATAGCGAAACGAGACGGGCGGTCGTTGGTTAGGGGATACAGGTGCTTCTGCATCCTTCTGATGAGCGTTTAGGATGACCTGATGGTTGATAATACCGGTTTTGCGTTACGACTGATCGAGAAATTCCTGTACCCCTTTTGTGTTGGACATCGTGACGTCTTCGCCATTGTTCTTGCCGAAGGAGTGGGCATTTTGTGATGCGGGGACTTGGTAAAGGGGACAAGGCGTCATGTCGACAGACAGCTGGTGGGTGTTTATTAATACGAATACCTAAACGTTGACCTCTATGGCCAACATATATGCAAGAGCATTGAACGAGAATTGTCTGTAGCTCTTTAGGGAGGAAAATCTTAACTCGAGATAATGCAGCGCGCTCTGAATATGCGGACACATGATAGATGCGGATACAAGATCGCCTTAGCTTTCCGCGCGTCCAAGACAAGAAACGGGTTTGGGAAAGTATGGCTCTGTCTGAATTCCGAGGCGGCTTTTGCTCCTTAGCCAGGAGCTTTGACATTTTCGATTCCAAGTAATCTTTGACTTTGCTTGGAAATGAAAACCCACCACTGCTTTCTGTTCCGTCGGCTAATCTTCACTGAAATGCGGAGTGGAGAATTCGAGTATCCTAGCAACCTATTTTTTGCTTCTACGCATGATAATCTTGTGTATGCGTGAGCTTATGAGGAAGTGGAAAATCACCATGGTGAATAAATTACTGTACATGCCTCCCGTAAGTTTTCTTCTAGGTTAGCACTGAAATATTGCGTCTTTAATTCGCAAACACGCATGATCTGATGCCGATGCTTAAAGGCGTGTGAGCTACCTGTAGACTGTAAATTGCCTTCGCTAAGTCGGCTTTCTTTTAGAGCACTTCGCCGAACATTTTCATTGTTGCCATTCAAAATCGGTCAAAACGGAAAAATTCCGGTTCACACAGATTGGCAAAAAATGTGACTAAGCGTGAAAAGGATCACTTTTGACAAGTGCCAACAGTGAGATCTATTCCTCAAAAATCTCCGCTAGTGTGGCCTTCGCATAGCTTTGCGTGAATGCTATCACACGGGAGCGCCCAATCAACGGCCAGGGCTTGTGATTGGTAAATGGGAGCAGTTAAAACAAGGGGTTGTTTATTTTTTTAAAGCATGCCCCGTCGAGATGTCCTGCCGTCGTTTAAGCATGAATCCGGGTGAGGCGCTTATAAACGAAAGCAATGAGTCGCCGAGGGAAAACCTTCTGAAACAGTACTTCGATGAGGATGGATGCAAATTCCGCCACCTAACTGCCGAACAATTCTCCGATATCTGGAGCCACTTTGACCTTGATGGTATGTCTACTTACTACTCGAAGTTTTTCTTTTTAATGATTACAACAAGTGTTCAGCCTCATCTACATGACACGATTATATAAGCCCTACCTATACAAAATGTTCCCTCAATCCTTGGTTATCATGGGGCAGTCTTCGAGTTTCCAGCCTGTCTTTCGCTTTTTTTGGAATGCTGGTTTGGGCCGACCGTTTCTTATTTCGAGCCTGTCAGGCAGCAAGCCAAACCCCGTGATTTTTTGTTCCGCTGCGCCTGCAGTATGCATGCACAAAACTGCTGAACTTTAGGGCTACTGCCATGGTCGGCACACCCAAACCGTAGCAACTGTGAATTATCATTTAGGAACTGTAGCCCAAAAGCGCAGTTGCACGGCCTAAATACGCGGCATTTCCGACGAAATTTCTATCGCCAGCCCCCACACAGGATGAAAACTACGCCCGCCGATGTTAAATTGCCACGAGCCACGGACACACGGTCGTCCCTCGTGTTGCCAATTAAGTAAATATGCTATATCATTAAATGTTGGCTCGAATTCTGAAATGTGTTTTCAATCCTAAAATATTACCCAAGTAAGGCTGTCATATTTATTTTCATGTTAAATACCCTTAAGGTATTCCAATCACTTTAAAAAACAGCTTCCAAAGAGAATTTTTATTGACCATTTGCATAGACTACATTTCGGAAAAGGACTACCTGAGTAGCATGAATTATTTCCATTGATTTTCGAAACTTATGTAAATTCAAATATACTTAGAAGAAAACAAGCACCACAGTATTCTATCTTTAAATCATCTGGTAGTAAAAGACGTCTTGTTCAAATTTTATACTTGAAGATAGAGCATCGTTTGATTATAAAAAACTTTCTTGATTCCCTAATAATTTTTAACCCGACCGGCCGATGCACTTGCATTCATGGTTTCTGAACTACAAGCTGTATATTTATCGTGCAAGGAAAATCATTAATCTTAATTTAGTATTGCGAGGAGGACATATAGAGCTCATGCAGTTTTGCAATGGATGTGAACCACAATGTCTATTTTATAAATGGTATTAATAAATATGCTGATGCAGTGCTGTGCCATTAGGCATTTAACTGCGTTGAAAAATCCCCCAATAAGAAAATTATTCGATATAAAAAGGTACTCTTTCTAAGGGTATAAAGTCCTAAGAAGATGTTATCAGCTACCGAATGAGTAAAAGGATGAATATTTTTGTACATCATTTATATAAAATAAATTTGGGTCTACAAGGGTATTAACAATTAGTGAAAAATTATACTACATAAATGGCCATTTTATAAGGAATGTGATTCGTACAACTAGTTGATGAGATCTTCATTCGATAGCCGGCATCGTGGCGTGGCTGGAATATTGTGGCATTATTTAACACGATTATTAACATGACAACCTCATTTAAGTAATTTTTTCGAATTGGAAACACATTCTAAACTTGTGATAAACATTTCATGAGATGGTACATCCCCTACACAAGTCATGGACAGGCGCGGTTCAGTGGTGGGACGTATCCGAAAGATTAATCTCCTAGGATATATCGGAGAAAAATATATCTCAGTAGGTTATCCACTGCCCTCAATTCATCTATTCTGGTTCGATTCAACGCCCATGGTTGAAGTAGGCGAGCTCTAGATGATTCCTGGGCAATTTTCAGGAAATAAACAAGTCAAGTGTTTTCTAAAACAGTAGGGGAACTCAACATCATTTTATTCAGTAATCGTGCGTCTTCATTGCACATTAACCCCGCGACAGCTTTCCGGAAACAGAGTATACTCTTTCGTGACCAAAGACGTATATTTTCGTTACCTCTTCTTACGGTCCCATCAATGGCCTGCATTAGGACGGAAGGCATAGCGTACAGTTTGCTGACAAAAAATGTAGACTGGCAGATGGTAGAGTTGTTTAAAAGAGGGTACAATTTAAAAGCGCAACCTTGGTTTTCCGTTCATGTGGCAATTGATAAAATTTCGTTCACGAAGTCAAGGTCTCTTGATTTTCACAAAAAACTAAAACACCTCGACCTCTCCCTAACATCTGCAGAGGCCGTTTAATGGGCCTTACTTATCCCACGGGGGCCGTTTGTGTTAGTGCACTACTGTGCTCTCAGGCAGGTCTGTGATTGTGCATCCTAAATCATTGACGCAATAGTATTTGCAAGCAGTGAGACCAGGTCACTATACACCGGATTTCTGTAGTACTCCAACACATTGTACAATTTCCAACCCACACACTGAACGTTTACTACGCAACAGCCATTTATTAATCGCCCTCTTTCGCCAAACTTTGGCCCAAAAATGTGCGAAGCAAAAGCACGGCGAGGACCGCTTTCTCCCCTTCGGACTGGCAACTTTCCATCAGTACATATTAGTTGAACAGTAATTCCCCCAATAATGACCATCCTCTCGTTTACCCATGTCGGGCGTGCTCTCTCTTGCATCGGCGTCAGAAAGATGTACCGCGGCTTGAGCATGCGCCCAGTGCATGCTATATGCGACGGTCCTCTTGCTGACAGAACCCCCCTTCTGCGTGAGGCAGCTCCGGCCGGCAACAATAAAACGGTACTTCAGGTGAATTATATATTTTTTCAATGGTCAGTAGCATCACAAATCTTCTCATGCTTCACTGACGCTTTTTGCAGGTTGAGTAGCAACGGTGGGTCTTCACTTAATGTGACCTGCCGGGCCAATAGAATGCACGCTTGAGGGCTCTCGGTATGGAGGCGGGGCGGTGTGGGGGTCGGAACGACGGTAGAGAGCAGGGAGACAGGCAGGCAGAAAAAGCCCAAAATGATACAGGTGCACTTGAAAAATATATCGGCTGGACACTGAAACAGAGCCCATATGATGCTAGCACATGCGCATATCAGGTGTTGCTTCTGAGTTTAATGAAAAATCAATTGAGCATTTGTTTGGGACGAGACTTGGAAATGTCCTTTAAACTTTGTCACTGGCTAATGTTAGTTAAACTTTAAAATAGCTATTTGTATATCATTGAATGATGACTATTGGGATAAGTATGTGGAATAGAGAGAAATATTTTAAAAGTTTTACTTTCTGAGAGAATCCAGAAGAAGCCTGTTGTCAATTTAGATCATAAAGGCTAATTACTTTAAACCAGTAATTGATGGGAGGTTTCATATTTTACAACCGTGTAATGCATCGGTGATATATATAGCGCGTGGCCGATCTCATGAAATGTTGTTTTCGTTTAGGAAGGATAAATTAGGCGGGGTTAAAATATTCAACATCATGTAGCATAATCGTATAGTATGTTTGACTCGGCAAGCTGTCGGCTTTTGAACGCACTTCCTTTTGAACTCTTGAATAAACGACACACAGTAGAAAACGACTACTTATGTAACATGTAATTTTCTCATAATTTTTGGTGGTCTTATAGATTTCAATATATTTTATGGAACCCATGCACAAAAATAAGCTTTCTTTTACTCTTTCGGTAGAATATCACCTTAACTTTACATTTTATACTCGAAAAAGTGTATATTTAAGTTTTGAAAAATTTGCCCAATTCAAGAATAATTTTGAATGGATCAGCCATTGCATTAGCACTTGGCGATTTCAGTCAACAAGCTGCAAGCATTACGCCTAAGGAAAATCAAATGTTCCTCTATGCTTTCAGGAACATACTGCATAGATTTTATAAATTTTGCAATGAATACGGGCTATGTTGCACATTTCGTGAGGATCATTAGTAAACGAACATGTGCGAAGCTGTATAAGTGGAAATCTCATGGTCTTACAAATCGCATAATATGAAACTTATTTGAAACTGAATGATAACCTTCCTCAGGGTATACTATATGAGTAAAATGTGATTTTTACCAAACGGGTAAAAGAAAGCATATTTTTGTGCATGTTTAATATCAGATGTATTTAAATTTGTAAGTCCATCAAGAATCAATGCGAAAAATTCATGCTACCTAAGTAGTCATTTCTACCAAGTGTCTTTTCTGCGGGAGGTCAAAAAAGGGCATTCAATAGCCGACATACTCTCAAGAACGAAATAGTATCACATTATGCCATTTATTTATTCATTTTACAACGCCACCTTAATGATCCTTCCTAAGTGAAAACGCATTTGAGAATTTTGGCCAACACTTCATGAGATCGGTCGCTCATCTTACAGTCCTGTCAAATGAATATTTTAACGGCCGATATAATAATATTTAATATAAGCTTCACAACGGTATGCGAATGTCTGTCGGTATGCTTGTCCTAAAGGACATGCGGGAGCCCATTTAAAATGTTTGCAGATGGATAAACAATAACAGCATTTAGAGCTCGGCTCAGTGTAAAGTTTGGACGGTTCACTTGGATGTAAACAAACTGCTCAAAATTTTACAAGAAGTTATTCCGTTAAGTGTCACGGGGAGTGTTCTGTGTCTCAGGCTATACAAACTGTTTCGATTTGACTACTTAAGAAGCATGCATTGTTTCATTGATTTTCAATGCCCTTAAAGATTAAATTATATTTCACAGAAGACTTGCATAAAACTACTCATTGTTTTGTTCATTCGGTAGAAAATTACGTCTCCTTCAAATATTATACTCGAAGGAGGGACATAATTCGGTCTTCAAAAACTTTTCCAATTCCTGAATAATTTTGAACACGTCTCCTCTTAATGTCGCTATACGAACTCCTTCAATTTCACAGGAGACATCGAAGAACCCGTCCCGGTTGAATTTCACTTGGTACTCACCAGCCATTGAGGGAGACATAAATCCCTGTTTGATAGTTCATATTATTCTCAGCACACGAATAAGCAGAAATAAGTACGCTGTCCGCATAACAAGTGGACTCGCACCGAATTCCGGGGCTATTAGGGCTGGAGTCCGGGTATAGCTGTCTAGAGTATGGTAAAAGTTGCTCTTTAGTCCAACTAGGTCTTCTTTTGTAATGATGTACGACTTTAATTGGCAGAAAATTCCGGATTTAAAACTAAGACGATGAATTTAGAGAGTGACTCGTAAAGTGGAATGTACGTCGGTTGGCATTGCTTGGAAACATACTATTCCCATTCATTCTTATCATTAGCGTCCACTTGATATTGCTTTCAGCAAAAGATTAATGAAACGCTTGATGTTTTGGGGTTGTAACAAAATTGACGCCTCCAAGTCCGTATCTCTGCTGAGCCTTCGTAACGAAATATGGTCATATTAAGTCTTGTGGAGGAATTAAAGGTATATTTCGTAAGGCCACTCTTTATCTCAAAATGCTCTAACTAGCTGTTAACCATAATTGCATGTCCTTGCTTTTCAAGTTTCCTTGGAATAGTGGTGGAAAGTAGCTTACTCATACTTATTTTCAATGGGTCTTCAATAACAACCAAAACGGTAAGGGCCTGCAACGGAGATGAAGACAATTAGGTAAATGCCCAGGAAAGAATGAGATACCTAAGAGTCAATCAGACCTAGTTTATCATAGTAGACCATGCATTAGTCTGAGTAGTCAGGCAAATATGACAAAATTTGAATGTTCTAAAAAAAGGTCTTGATATTTTAAAGTAATCATATAGAAATAAAAAATGTTATAAATAGAGGAAGATTTTCAGTGAGGAAGAGGGAGACTGGGATGGCCACTTCCGACTTGTCGTCGACCACCCGCCCACGCAGTCTGCCCAGTTGTTTGTGTGCTTGTGTGGAGTGGTGGGCTGAGAGCCAGGCTGAAGCAGCCGTGTGAGGTGTACGCCGCTCATCCCCCCTTGTGTGAAATCCTGGTGCTTGTGTTTGGGGGGGGGCAGGTCGTGCATGTGGCGCGCGCAGACAAGGTCACTCCACCATGTCAACCACCGCGCCCATCCCCCAAATCAGTCAGTTGACCGGCTCGGACAGGTGCTGAGGTGTGGGAATGGGAAGGGTGAGTGAGGTCGACGTCTCAGCGCACTTTCTTAATTACAAACAATCTGATGAGCTTGGACCTATCGCAGTAAGCAAAAAACCGTGTCTTGAAAGGTTGAATAACTGAAGGGATAACTTAGACCTCGCAGTCGACCCAGTTTTCTGTGTTCGTGTGGAGTGGCTGACTCGTGGTCTAAGAGTAAGTTTGCAATGGCTCCTTCTCAATGCGTCATTTATGGCGATCCCACTCCGTGGAATCCGAACCAGGCGTGGGGGCATGCGTAGATGCGGCTCTGGCCGTGCCAGCCACCCTTTTTTGTTGGTCAAAATCCCGGTAATTTGCCGTGTGGACCAGGCACTTAGGAGTGGAACACCAAGTTACGGACTCGACCGTAATAGCTACCTGCCTCCTCCCCCGTCTCCAGTCTTCATGACTACGTCTTGACACCGGGTCCAGATGGGGAGTGGGGAAGAGAGAGAGTGCGGTAGATTCTGCGCAGGTCTACTACCACTATAACTTAATTCAAGCACAAGTCACTGTCCACTGATTCACCCTATGGAGCACACGGTGGACATCGTCGGCAACGAAGGTCGAACTCTCGTCAGCCAGCTCTACTCAAATCTCAGTTTTTCAGCACCTGAGCCTCGATTCCACAATCCTCGTACACCACTAGTCGTGCGACTGCCTGGGGGGTTCTGGATCGAGCCTGAGAGCATGTCCCATCACGCGACCAATGAATGCACTTCTTACATCGAAAAATGGCACCTCGTTAAATTCTGCGTGAGCGCAGAGTCCATTCAATTTCGAAGATGATTGCCAGTGGAGAGTGCCGTTAAGGTCATCTTTGTGTAGAGCCTATCCTCTTTCGAAGTTGATAGCCGGCAGATAATACCGATGAGGGCATTTTGCGCGTAAAAGTTTGCACACATCTGACATACTTCAAAATCCTTCTTGCCCACCTTCAACGAAACGATAGCCGCCATTATAACGATGGCGTTTGACCAGCTTTGTGACTTGAAGAAGGAGACACGATCGCCGGGACAAGAGCTTTATTAGCCTGACGTTTCGGATTCCTACTCGAATCCATCACCAGAGACAAAAAAGCAGAAACGGGTGGTTGCTGCACAAGGGGCTGCGGTATTTATGGGATGCAGTAGCCATGCTACCGCATACCTATGAACATTTATGGCTCCCCCCTTCATCCGCGATCGTCGCACTTGGTGTGATCATTGCTTGATGGCCGACATTCGAGACGATAATTGCTGCAATTTCATCACATGCGTTGGATGTTGGCGTGATGATTGCTCGACCATCTGACGCACCGACCCCGGTGTTGGGAAAAGTGTTCACCTCTGCTCCCCCGCATGGCTTGTTACTCCGCCTAGGCGAAATTTGAGCACGCAGTATGGAGTGGGAAGCTCGTTGCACTTGTTGGTGGACTGGGGGCCAGTAAAACATGACTCAAGCAGCTCCCGGCTCACGCGGTTGTCACCTCTTGCGAGAATTTCGGCCTCGTCAAATTTGAATGTGTGGCCGGAACCCGTCGAATGAGCCGCAACTTGAGAGCTGGCGTCATTTCTCCGCACTGCTGCAGCGTGTTCGGCCATTCGCGTTCGGAGCTGTCTTCCGGTTTCTCCGACGTAGTTGCTTTGTCCGCAACTGCACCAGATCCGATAAACGACTCCAGACGTTTCTAGCCGTGGCAGTGGGTCTTTCGGTTTCATGACCAGACGCCTGATGGTTGCCTTACGGTCTGTGTGCCACTCCAACCCCAAGTGGTGCGAAAAGGCGGCCAACATCTTCCGAAACGTTCTTGAGATACGAAAGTGCCCGCCAAGATTTGGTGTCCGTGCGGTTAGGCCTTTCGTCCTTTTTGCGTATGCACCGGTCGACGAAGTTGCGCGGGTAGCCATTGGCTTTGAAGACCCGTCGGAGGTATTGTAGTTCGGCACTTTTGTCTTCCGGCTCACTGCAGTGCGTTTCGACACGCCGATAGAGCGTCCTTACAAAACTGTGTTTGTGGCTGATTGGGTGGTTACTGTTGAAGTTCAGTACTTGCATCGTATTTGTCGCATTCCTGTGACTGCCTAAAGTGACGTCAAATCAGTTAATTTGATTTCATAATTACATCAGATATCGGGATGTTGAATAACTGACTATCAAAATTTGACTTTCCAAAGCAAGGCGCCCGTTAGAGTCCTATAAGAGTAACGTCAGGCCTATTGGGGAAATTGATATGAGTGATGTCCTTGCTCCTAGCGAACTGAAACATCTTCAGAATTTTCTAACAAATTTGGGATTTAACCCCAAATCACCACCAACGCGCTACATGGATCCTCGCGGCCTACTTTTCCTGAAACAGTATTCAACTTACAGATGGGTCACTGCATGCATGTGAGAGCGCACGAGTAAATATTATTGATAATGAAACAATTTGCGTATGGGTAATAAACTATGGGCATAAACACGCACCCAAAAAGTGGTTCATTAGAACCTTCATGTGAGCTTGGTCAAGAAAATCATAGCAGGATTTCAAAGACTTCCTGTACACCTTGCAAGATCTTTGTGTTTTCCGTTTCTATAGCCAGCTTATCAAGCGCCTAGGCTTAATAGTCGAGCTTTAAGAATGGAAGGAAAGTTATTTTGACCGATATTTTGGTATTTTGCACGGAATAAGATCACACAGCTTACCAGCGCAGGGTATTTCGTTTGGGGAACATAGCACAGCCGTCTTGTCTGACTGGCCAGACAACAAAACTATGCGTTCAGTGATCTAACTAAGCCGCTCGGCCGTAGCAGACCCGCGCACGATAAGATGCCGGCCTACTGACGAACATGATCGTCAACGTCCACTGACACGTGATTTCTAGGCCAAGTTAGCCCGCTCACATTGGTGCGTTGTTTGTTTTGCCGAACCGTGTCATTGTTCTAACACGTAACGTTTACCGTTTGCGCGCAAAATCCCAAAAGTTCATGAGGAAAGCCGAGTCTAGTAAAGCTCCAATTTGCCACACAAAGGTTTTTTTAATACGTCAACAACGTCATTCCGCACTGCGAGGGCAAAAACCACAATTTTCCGAGGTAAAATACAGCTTTGCTAATCTTGTTGCACTCTTAGAGGAGGAGGTCAGCGTAAGAGCTTAATTTGACATTTTAAGTGTTATCAAAGAGTAATAAAATGATCAAACTGAGGAATAAAATCTCCTTTTTCCTCAGTACTGAATGACTTCCAGCAAAATTAGCCGAATATTTATCGGAAATTGAAGATTTCTGATGGTGATCTCAGCTTTCCCTATCAAGTATCGGGTTCATTCACACTGGAGGTGATTGGCATTGTGCCAGACCTATAGTATCGGCTTCACCGGACAAGACACACGTGTTTGAAAGCTCGGTAACGTCCTTATACACCACAAACAAACAGGTGTTTAAAGTCCTTGCCGATCGTCAGTACGCAAGAGGTCAGTCATCTGCCCTCTCATGTTAGGTTTCTAAACTTGTTAAAGATGCTGGTGCACGACACTTACTTGTTGTGTTTGAAATCTTACTCGGTCATACTCAGTCCGCCCATCAGCTCGGTTGCCGAGGCAACGAGCGTCTTGTCAGAGGATCGATCAAGATTCCAATCACAAGGAAGGAGTGTCACACGTTCACTCCATTGACAGGTCACGTCTTTCTCCGCAGAGTAATGCTCATACTTTTCCACATTAGACTTTAGGCTATGGCCAGACACGCTGAGGCTTAGAAGACAAATTTCTATTCGCTAACATGAGACCTTAAGTATATTAGGCGAAGACGCAGGGGGATGCGGTCATACTGACTGAGCACAGAAGTTTCTAGTCTAGCGCCAAACGCATCTGTGGTGGCCCTGCCTAGAATTGAGGTGAGCGATTGTCGGTCGAATGCGCTAATTAGTTGACCGGGTAAATGTGTCACGACATAAGACTGCCCGAACACAGTAGACACTGCATGAGGCCTAATTAAGAGGAAGACCACCTCGAGCGAACTTCCTAAAATAGGCAACAGACGGGGGGATGGCCTCGCGACGCTTCGCGTTGTGGCTATTCGACGCACGAACACAGGCACTCATCGAATTCAAACCACGTCCACGCGTGCTGGAAAATCCTAGGCATTTGCTGAGCAGGAAAGCAAACGCATTTGAAGAAAAGGACAGTCGGGTGGCAGGTGTTTAATTTTTCTTTTTGCTTGCTGCAACTTGCCGAAACTGACCGAACGGTAGCAGAGGCGACATGGTGTACAGAGCCCTGAAGGAAGGGTAGGGCTTAAGGCAAGGCTTACTTATTGCAGGGGACAATTGTGCTAAAAGATAATAAATGGTGATTTTTATTTCTACGTACCAGAAAAAGAAATAAAAAGACCTCGCGGTGGTTGTTGCGTATGGGTGGTCGAGGTGCCTCAAGGTAGTCATCGGAGTAAAAAAAACGACCATCTAGTACCTTTTTGACAATGCTTGCAAAGGGGGAATGTATTTACTTGCAACTTCCATTAAATGGTAAAAATAGTTTCCACTTTTATTTGTTTACAATATTGAGGATCAAACTCCGCGATGTCATAAACCTCGTGGATTTTCAGCACTTTTGCCCAACACAAATGCTGCTCGGACTAAGTCGCACATATCATACGCCTCTTATTCCTGCCCGGTCACCTCCAGTCTAATGTCATCGACCGATGATTGACTAGCACGCCCTGTAATTGTACCTCGTTTACTTGCTCCAACAATCTCTGACGACGAATTCCTGCGCAAGTCTGGAAGCTCGGGACAATCAATAAACTGTCTCGGTGATCGACCAGACGTCTTCACCAGTACACACAGTAGGTGGGCTAATTCATGAAATTTCAGTCGAAATTTTGAAATTCGTTTTTGCTTCGAAGAGATTAATTAAGTAGGGTTGTAAAACTAATCGTCTGGCGACATATTTCTATAATAATTCAGTTGCCTTAGGATGCCGGCTTCTGAACGACCGTCTTTTCGGCTGTATGCAAAATCACACTCTGCAAAAAATTGCTATTTATATAGCATGCATTTTTCTCATTGCATTTCGATGCTCTTAAAAATTCATTTATATTGCATGGACAACCTGCAGAAAAATATTCACTGCTTTGTTCTTTTGGTAGAAAATAACATCTTTTTCAAATTTTATATTCGAAGGAAGGTTATAATTCGGTTTTTAAAAACGTTTCCAAATCTCAAATAATTCTGAAACCTGCCTGCCGTTATACATGCATTTAGGGCTTCCAAACTACAAGCCGTATATTTTCCGCTTACCGAAAACCATACATTTCACTACAGTATTGAGGGGAGATCATATGGGGTTCATAAAATTGAACAGTGGATTTGAGCCATATTACTAACCACACAAGCCACAATGGTAAATGCAGAGACATGAAGTTTTATGAACGGCCATTTTACGGATTTAGAAAATCCCATAATCTGAACCGTTTTTTAAAACCAAATCATATCCTTCCTACAAGCATAAAATTTGAAGCATATGTTTTTACCAAATAAGCAAGATAATTAATATTTTTATGCATGCTTTCCACGAAATATAATTGAATCTTTAAGGACGTTGAAAATCACTGAGAAAAATGCATGCTTCATATGCAGTCATGGAGTATACTTTTAGATGCAGCCGGAAAGAGGTTCGCACGAAAGCCGGCATCCTGAGGGAACTGAATTTTTATGGAATTGTGCTGCACGCTGATTAGTTTTACAACCCTAATTAATTGATCTATTTGAAGCGAAAGCGCATTTTGGAATCTCGATTGACATTTCATGAGTTAGCCCACCTACTGTACATCCAAAACTCAAAGGTTTTTCACTGGCGGAACGCATATCTGGCCATAAATAAATCCAGTTATTAAAATGGGCCAATATGCACCCACCTCTCGTCAAAATCAATGACCTGTCGTTCTAAGTCTGAAGTAAATTGTCAAGACGATGGCACATTGGTTAACACCCTCTGCCAAGACATAGGCTGTTGACTACCACTTGTAGCGCATATTATTTCTATCGAAAATGCTTGAGCTAAATAGGGGATTTGGCAAGACAGCGAGACACAACATCGGTTCGAGTAAGGGGACTAAGCCCTGTGACACTGAGGTGAAACATCTCGCCTACGTGGAGATTGGCGTTGTAGAGTCTAGAAGCAAATGACTTTATGCGTAGATCTGACACCGCCTGGGTATTTGAAGACAAAGAACAAGTTTCAGTGTATTGCCGAAACATGTTGGATAGATGCACTTTGATGACTCGAGGAGCCAGTGTGATATTCTTTAAAGCAAATGCCAGCAGTCAGCCATTTTGTGAGCTCGGTTGTCCACTGGGGTGGCGTAGCAGGTTGAAGCACATTTATTACGGTAAACTTCACAGAATTAGTTTCGGCGTAAAATCTGTCTTTCAAAGATCCCTTTGGAAGTCCTCTCTTGACGGAGTCTTTCCGTGGGATCGTAATGTCCACATAGTGACCTACATTTCCGCAACAAATAAAAAGCTGCATTTTGTGATTTAAAAAAATGGCAAAATATAAAGATCTCTTTAATATGTAATCATCGGTTCCACAACTAATTGATTGGCGTGCGTACACATCTCAACGACACCTTCTTGCCTAGGTTTTTTGGAAAATTGAATGCCTATTACAAAGCCTCAAGAAATCAAGGTCAATTAGATGTTTAACCTCTGTGAGGTATCTGCGCAAGCCGAAGTTGTTGACTTCAACCGCAAATTATAAAAAATTTAAAAACTCCTGCCACTCATGCCATAAAGCAATAAAAGCATGCGCACTGTCCGTGCGGTTGGTGAGACGACGATTGCTGGAATCACTGACTGTGATCATGTTCACGGTTAATTTATTTTGTTGTTTTTAGTCCGCAAACGCCGAACTGTCGTGCGATAGGTGAATGAGTGGTTTGCTGGAGTCTTTAAAGCCCTTACTGAGCCTGTTAGACAAGAACCATATGCTAATGGAAGCAAAAGTTTGAGTTCCATGTGCGTATGTGCAAAAATAAGAAGACTAGTCGAGCACTGGAACCATCTGATTATTGTTCCGAGGTTTCGAACCCGTGCAGGAGGCCATCTCGAGTGATGGTGGAAACGACAAAAACGACCGAACGCATTGCTGGGCGACTAGGTGTTGGAAGTGCATACCGGCCCAAAGCCACCATGCTCAGCAAGGTAATATGAAAAGAGCCAGGTAAACACTGAGAAGCAATCCGGAGTAGTATCTCGCAGCCCAGGTCAAAACTATCCTTGTAATTACAGAAGTCAGACTGGACGTATGCTGGGGTCGCGCATACACGAACATACAGTAGGTGGGCTGACTCATGAAATGTCAACCGAAATTCTAAAATGCGTTTTCGTTTCGAAAAGATTAATTAAGTAGGATTGTAAAAGTATTCAGTCTGCAACATTATTCCATAATATTTCAGTTATTTCAGGATGCCGACTTTCGAATGAACTTCCTTCAAGCTGCGCACAAGAACTAGATTCTGTAAAAATGACTACCTCCCATGAATTTTTCTCATTGATTTACGATGCCCCTAAAAGTCCAACTATATTTCATGGAAAACATGCATGAAAATATTCACTCTTTCGTTCATTTGGCAGATAATTATGCCTTTTTCTAATTTTATACTCAAAGGAGGGACATAATTCGCTTTTGAAGAAGTTTTCAATTGTGGGACTTTTAAATACCGTGAAATGGCCGTTCATATATCGTCATATCTCCGAATTTACCAATGTTGCTTGTAAAGTTACCAATATGGATCAACTCCACTGCTTAATTTTATGAACCCTATATGGTTCCTTTTTACTACCGTAGAGAAATGCGTGGATTTCCATACTCGGAAAATGAACGGCTTGTGGTTTGGAAACCCCGCATCCAAGTGTAACGGTAGAGCGGGTTCCAAATTATCCGAGAATTGAAAAAGTTTTTGAAAATCGAATTTTTCCCTTCCTTCGAGTATAAGATTGGAAGAAAACGTAACCATCCATCGAATGAGCGAAAGAATGAATATTTTTATGCATGGTTTTCATGAAATATGATGGGACTTTTAGGGGTATCGAAAATCAGTGAGAATATTTATGCGCATAAGTAGTCATTTTTTCAGATTGTAGTTTTTTCATGCCACGGGAAGGAATTTCATTCAAAAGCCGGCATCCTGAGTTAACCGAATTATTATAGAATAATGTATCAGGCTAATTAAGTTTACAACCCTACTTAATTAATCTGTTTGAAACGAAAACGCATTTCGGAATTTCGGTTGACATTTCATGAGTAAGTCCACCATCTGTAACCTGGCTTAAGCGAAGAGGCGACAAATTATCACAAGTGGTTGCTCGCACTTACGAATTTGGATCATGAGTTTAACAACGCAGCCAACAAGATAATTTTGCACGCTGGAACCAAAACGAACCCAGAGTTAATTGAAGCCTGGACCTCGGATGAGAACTCGGTCAACCGAGTTATCGATCTGACGGGTCGTACGGAAATCTGCGCAGTCGTCTCCAGTCTTGTGCAGCTGTCGAAGATTGGCTAGCAAGCCTTATAGCTGTCGTTCGATCTGTCGTTGCTGCTATCTCTGACGGTGAACTCCTGAGCATGTTTGAAAGCTCAGAACAATAGACAAACTGTCCCAGTGCTGGGCAAGAAGGAATCTTTTGCCTAACGTCTTTATAAAAACAAGTTGTTATATCTACGCCGGGTCGGTTGCAATGAACAGTACCAGACTAACATGTTGGCAATGACACTAGCACAGATAGTTTAGCAATTTTAATGCTCTGAACTCACAGAAACAGTGTGCAGTGAATACGATACCCTGTGAACTATCTACTTCTTGTTCAGGTTCCCCTGGAATAGTATTAGTTGAAAGAAGCCTGAAGAAATTCGAAGCGCATAAGCTACTCTCGCCAAAGACGTCGCAATTATTTATTAAACCGTACTTACATTGTATGCCTATAAAACCAAACCTGACTGCTAGGCTATATGAGTGGGAATATCCCAAGTATCTTAACTGGACTTTGAAGAAAGCGATGCGGCATACGTCCCTCTCCCCCAGTTACTCGCTAATAATCGCTGAGGTTAGCCATTGATAAAAACAGTACCATTATAATGTCATCTAAGAGACTGCTAGCTGAACTGAGAAGACAATAGTCTGCTGATAGAAGCGAACAAGCGAGTTCCCGGAAGGGGTTCAGAAGACGAAGATGTGATCACTGGAACAAGAAATTTATTGGCCTGAAGTTTCGGATTCTCACTCGAACCCATCATCAGATACAGTCGCAGATAAGAGTACTGGTGGCACAAGGGGTGCAGTATTTACAGCACGTGACTGCCGTCGGACCATATGCGTGCTGTAATTAACAGCTCTCGCAATTACCGCTGGAATCGTAAGGGATGCGATGGTGGCTTGTTAGTCCGAGTGCAAGTCATTAACGGCCGAGATTTCGTCATCCGTGTTGGATGCTGCTGTGACGACGGCTCCAAAAATTGGCTCACTGTCAATGGGATTATTGCTCGTCCGCGCACTCCCCAAGTGACTGATTCCCATCCGGTGATGGGTTCGAGTGACAGTCCGAAACGTCAGACTAATAAAACTCTTGTTCCAGTGATCGCATCTTCGTCTTCCAAACAGCAGTCTGCGTCTGCAGATAGCATGAGAGCTATTCGCCTCAAAATTATTATCACGTCTTCCAAGAATGCCTAAATATGTTCTATCAATGAAGAAAGAAGTCTGTTGTCCTGGGAGGTTGTGCTGGCCTATGCAGAAGCAAGCGAATATGTGTCCAGAATAGGTGAACTGAAAAAATGGTACATCTAAAACGCCTACCTTAGGGAAACGGAAGATCCAGATGAAGAGGACAGTAAACCATTCACCTGCCAGATTCTGCTTTAGCAAATCGCTTAGGTCTAGACCGAGCACACTATATCATATAGTAGGGTGATTTCACGGGACAGACTCATCCTTCTGTTTCTTACAGATCGATTTAGTGACCAGTAAGTAACTGCGCAGTGGCTACTTGTACGAGCAGAATGACATTGCCGACAAAATTAAGAGTTGCCAACAGAAGCGAAGATACGAGTCCCAGGAAGCAGACTTGAAGAAGGAGACACAATCGCTGTGACAAGAGCTTTTTTAGCCCGACCTTTCGAATTTCTGCTCGAACCCACCATCAGAGGCAAAAACAGATACGGGTGGTTAATGCAGTAGGGGCTGCAGTATTTATAGGGTGCAGTCGTCATGCTGCCGTATATCTATGAATATTCACGGCTGCCCCCTTCATCAGGGATCGTAGAACTTGAATGCGAATGGTCGAACACGCTGCAGCGGTGCGGAGAAATGACGCCAGATCTCAAGCTGTGGCTCATTCGACGAGATCCGGCCACTTATTCAAAGGCGACTAGGCCTAAATTCTCGCTGGAGATGACAACTGCGTGAGCCGGGAGCTGTTTTAGTCATGGTTTACTGGCCCCCAGTCCATTAAAATGTGCAATGACCTTCACATTCCATAGTCGTTGTTGAGATTTCGCCTAGGCGAAGTAATGGTAACAATCGGGAGAAGGCACCCAAAAAAATCCGTTACCTAGAAATACTGCCTTTAACAGTGGACTCAAACGCCTTCAGGATATATCAGCGGTTGCAAGCCTACTTTCACGCACTACTTGGACTTTCCGCGACGGCCTAACATGGGCTGACCGAACGAACATAGTAGGAGGTTACATGGACGATGGTCGCTGTTACCCAACCTTCCCCATCGTTGCACACGTACACCTGAATGTACGGCATACATTCGCATAAAGGCAGTTTATTACAAAACAAAAGCACTTTTAAGCAGGATACGTTTGCACAACATGGGACAGGAACAGATCCCAAGCATCTGTCAAAGACATGGCATTGAGGCCAAGCCAAAGACGATACTGTACTTCGTCTATGTGAGCCCACACAGCTGGACCACATTCAGGGCCTCCCTTGTGGAGTTTCCTTTTCAGTCTACTTCAGTATGCCTCAATGGGATTGGTGTGCCGTCCGTTGATAGGGTCCTTGAAGTTCTTTGAGTGGTTAACAGAGAAATGTAGATAACCTTCTGAGGGAAGACGATTTTACGCCTTCCACTCGTCCGTTACCAATATACTGCCTTTGGCGACCCATTTTGTAATAACGGAACGGATAGCGGGCCAACTTCGATCATTCACGAGTTCAAATAAGGCATTCCGTGGGCTAGTATCGCACATCCCGATCAGCCACCACCCATAAAACCCCTATTACTACCTCGCCTGTAAGACAGGCTGTTTTGGTTAGGCGGATTTTTTTGGGTGCCATCTCCCGATTGTTACCGAAGTAATTAGCAACGCGGAGAGCCTGTAGGTGAACACTTTTCCCAACGCCAAGGTCGGTGGGTCAGATGTTTGAACAATTATCATACCAACATCCAATGCACGTGATGAAACTGAAGAAATTAACGACGCGAATGTCGGCCGTCAAACAGTCAGCCCTCCAAGTGCAACGATCCTTGATGAAAGGGGCAGCCGTGAATATTCATAGATATACGGCAGCATGACGACTGCATCCTATAAATACAGCAGCCCCTTGTGCATGAACCACGTATATCTGCTTTTGTCTCTGATGATGGGTTCGAGCAAGAATCCGAAAGGTCGGGCGATCGTGTCTCCTTAATCGAAAAATTAAGGTTGAGTGAAGTGGCCACTTTTGGTCTTATAGCCATCATCAACCAGCCATACCCAGAGTCAGGTCTTGCAGTCCCTGAGGCTAGGACCCCTGTTATTTCGGTTAGAAGTTCAAGGTCCTGGACACTCAGTCACATGCTCGTTCATTCTGCGGGCTTCTGCCCAAGGGGTACAAAACCTAGGGTGGTATATGGTTAGCTGATGAGAGTTAGAAAAGCAGAAACGAGCTGACAAGATATATCCGTACGGGAGCTGCCCGTGTCTCCAACTACGGGACTCTTGTACAATCAACGAAAAATGGCACTTAATTTCCTCTGCTGCTCTTGGCAGCGTTTCCTAAAATAGAAGCTATGCGACGTTGGCGAACAAACTTTCGGCAGCTTCTGCCTGGGAATCTTGTAGATCAGGTTTTACGCGGAGCCTCTTTTCAAGTTCAGTGAGAAGGAGGCGGATACGCCTGTTCCAAATACTGGCCTGTGCCGGAATTAACATTTTTTATTTCCTTTTTAAATCCCTGTGACGACATTTCTGACTTGCATGCATTTATTGTCGTTAAGGCAATGGATACATCGAGGGAGTGGAGTTGGATGCGTTTTTCTCTGACCTACTTGAAACAATCGTCACGCCGGAGTTGAAACACGTGAGCAATGTTTCATATTTTGTAATAAAACACATAAATACAGTTCTCGGTTTATAACTTTGACCATCTTACCAAATAAGTCCGCTAAGATTATTACGACTGCGTGCTCATAAAACATGGCGTAATAAAGCCGAAAAATATAAGCTACTTTATTTCAACGCATCCGTCAAGAACTCATTGGCCGCCGTGGAATTTGAGCCAACAACAGCAAGGAAAAGACTTGACTCTAGCCAAGGCTCTAGTCATCTGAGTTACAAAGCCCTACCGGACCCATGGGATTAATGGGCACCGAGGAAAACAGTACTGCTAAGACCATCCATGGTAGTGGGGCGCTGACCAATCGTTTTTACGGAAATCACTCGTCCCGTTGTGCCTTTGGGCTGTCTCTCAAGCCTAACCAGCATCTGAACAGCGGCGCGTAGTGCCGGCAGAATAGAATTGCTGACAAGGACCAGGAAGACTGGAATGACCATTTCAAGCTCATTAGCCGTCGTCAGCCATCAACCATCCATTACAAATGTTATTTTGGTATCATTTTTTACTTTAAATTTGGTTGTTGAGATTTTATTTGATAGAGCTGAAATATTTTATAGTTAAGATGAAATATTTATCATTCAAAAAAAGTATACTATTTATGTTTTGCATACATTTGCGCGGAAGTTGGTCTAAGTAAGACGGCCGAATTAGCTCGCGGATAATTCGTGCCTAGGCAACTGTTCAGTCGGTTGAGACGAAGCAACAGAAGTATTGTACACTGTAGATTAATTATCGT
This sequence comes from Spirometra erinaceieuropaei, assembly GCA_902702965.1. Lineage (NCBI taxonomy): Eukaryota > Metazoa > Platyhelminthes > Cestoda > Diphyllobothriidea > Diphyllobothriidae > Spirometra > Spirometra erinaceieuropaei. The sequence goes on along the minus strand of CACRXP010000019.1, from coordinate 953,375 downwards.
ACCTTGATCAACGTATGCACGCGTTCCTCGCGTGATGTGTATTCACAAATGCGATTTTTTGAATTCACCTATTTCCGCCTGGCCTGTCAGCTCGCTTTTGCAGCGTACACTCATCTTATACGACCGTCGGTACGACTACAATTTTCCCGGATACTGATCACGCAGAATGCTTTGGTGTTGAAGTCAACCATCCATTGAGAAAATGTTAACTGTAAATTCACCACTTTCTGAAGCAATCAAAAAACGGAGCTGGGTGAATATTGATATAACCAAAGAAGTCTAAAGAAGTCTAAATGTCGCCTTTCTAATTGCTAAATGAAGTTCTGAGCACAATTTGCCGCTTGTAACCTTTGTCAGGAAAACTTCTACCATGCGCTTAAATGATGCCAGATTTGTTTATACCGTTTCAATACAAATGAAGACTGATTAGAACGCCAGTTTCTGTGATAGAGGAAACGATGTTTTTGGTAGGCAACGCGGATGAATGAGCGCAGGATTAACGACTGTGTACAACACCTCGGACAACTTACTGGTGTGATCAATTGCCCGTGGTCTCCAAGAATGCGGAAAATTGCATCGCGTTGAAATTCGGATACGCCCAAACGGACTGAAAATGATTTTCCCAGAGACCATTAACTTTGCCGCTATTTTTAGATTAAGAAAGACTGCGCGCAATTAGTTGTCATATGCGATTGGCTGAGTGCACAATTTTCCAGGATCCATTGTTGCACATGAATTTTATACGCAGGGTCTCTGACAATTTAAATACTTTAGCCTGTTTAACTAATATTTTCTATGATTTAAAAATCAAGGCAAACAAAGCACGCCTATCAAAGGTCAGAGTTCGCTATGCTATTAAGGTCGTCAGTGTAGTTTGGTGTGATGGTCTGTCACCATTGTGGACTGGTGCTAGTCTTTCGGACTGGCGATTGCAGGGCCGACATACGCGGGTTTAACCTGTTATGTGTGAATATCTTTTGATGTAATGCAAGTGGTCTTGCGTTGAATTTCATGAAGAGAATCTATTCTCGTGTGCGGACCCTAACGCCAACCCAAAGCTCACCACTGAGCTTAAACTTGACCGGAAACCTAACTCTGACCCTAATCTCACCTGAAATCGTGTCCACGATCATTTGTGATGCAGGAGGTTCCTATTCTCGTGTCCTCCTCCTCTTAAGAGTGCATTTGGACATACTGGCTTGTCATCAGTGCGACTTGACGTCTGTCGAGGCCTTGATTTTGGTCCGTCTGATCGGTGATTCTAGGGCCACCTTTAATAGATCCGGTTTTGTTGACGTAATATTTGTTACAATAATCAGTCGTCAGTTGGCAGGAGGCCTAAAGCCTCTGAAAATATTTGCTTGAAATATGATGAAGATGCATCGGGAATTAATGAACCCAGTTACAAGTATAAAATAGAATTGAACATTAATATTTGGCAACTGCTCATATTCCGAAATGCAGATTTAGGCAGAAGACGCTACTGTTAGCCTGTGCATCAGTAAATTCCAACAGATAAATTCAGTTTGAACGTAAAGAAAATGCTCTCTAATCTTAATTAAACTGTAGAATTAAAGCACGTGCCGCCAATTTAAGATGGGTTTGTGGAAATTAGACAACCTGGGCAGTCCAGACCTTCTTCATCTTTGACTAGAGGAATAATGCTAGTTTGCATGTGTGTAAATAGACTGGCCTCAAAACTCAAAGATGAGGCATACGGCGCGGGATGTGGGAGTCGGCGCTTTTGTTACATTCGACTAAGCACACATCCCAGCTGTGAAAATTATGCTTTGTTCGCGAATGACATGTTGCGTATGGTTTTTGATTGTTATTTAGGCAGATACAAAATGTTTTGAAATAAAAACTTCTGTGTATGTGGGCTTTTTTACTGACTTGTATGATGCATTTTTTGGGTTATGTAATATGGGGCATTCGGCGGCCCGCAGAAATTCTTATCTGTCCTCATGAAGAAGTGCATGCGAAAATGTGTTATTCCCATAAACTTTGTCGTTTCTTTTATTATTTTGAATTACCGCTCATTTTGCCGGAAAGAGAATTCATTTAACGGTTTTTCTCGAAGTTCTAAAAGAATCCTCTCAGCAGGATATTGCGGGAACTACAATTTTGATTTGAGCAATTACACAGCCTGACATTTGATACCTCATGGAATTTTAGGTTTTAGAGTTTTTTAACATGATATTTACTTATTCCCACCTATTCAGGAGATGGGCATACAAAATAAACCATGACAGCACGTATAACAGTGCCTATAAGTGACTTTTTATAGATCTTGACAACAGCTCAAATCATGAAGACTGAACACGCGGAGTTAACTTGCGCTTGACATATTCACTCATGTACTGTCTCTAAACAAAAAAGTCCCCTTTACATTTCTACATCCTAGAAGTGATATCTTTCAATTTTAGGAAACCTTTAAATTTTTCAATAAGCCTGAACCCCGTCAGAAGTTGAAATTAGGCTTAGGATTTCCAGACTGCATGTTGTATCAATTTTATATGGTGAAAACCATGTCTTTCTCTATGCCGTTAAAAGGATGTCACCTACAGTTTATATAATTTTGCAATATATGTAAACCATGATTTACGTTTCAAAGGTGGCATTAATATGCACACAGATGCAGGAGTATGCGCATGAATATTTCACGGTCTTAAATAATCCCGCAATTGAAAAATTTCACAAACCTATGGATTTTTCTTCAGGTATAAAATTTGAGGAAGATTAAATTTTCTGTTAAATGAGTAAAAGAATAAGCATTTTGAGCATGCTTTTGATAAAATATATTTCAATTAGCATATCCCTTGATAATCAGCTGAAGAATAATCTATGTTTACTAGCTCATTCTTACTGAGTGTGATTTGTGCAGGCGGTCGGAAGGCCCATTCTCTAGCCAACATCCTGATTTGAGGAATAGCCTTGATATTTCATTATATAGGTCAGATAGCAAACGCTTAAAAATATTTTTGACCTATGTGGACGTTTGCATTCTTGCAGACTGTTCATAAAGTACCGTTTTCAAATAATATTAAAATTGTAAAGTTTGCGAAGGCTTAGTTCTCTTGGGACACTTGCATGCTAATTTATCCGCAGAACAATGGGTCTTTGGAGCAGTCATTCTCTGTATGTGTTTGCGTCAAATTATTCCGGAGCAACACTGCTAGATAATTGTGCGAATAGGTCCTTAATTAATTATATTGGGGTACAGTTAAATTATGACAATTAATAAAGCAGAATACAGCATATTCCATTCACTTTATTATCTACGGAGACATTTTCGCAAGTAAGTATAGCCGGGAATCTGAAATTATTATGGAGATTATTTGTCCTATCTTTACGTGCAGAAGGCGCGTTTCATTGTCGTTAGATAGTGCCGTGTCCTCCAAACGGGCCACGTGTCAGATGCGCTGGACCAACACGGGGGGCCACATCGTACTCTGGCAGGCGTTATCTGTGCGCAATAACAAATGCCAACACTTCCGGGGTGCGCTGGCGGACCCTGTTGTCGGCATTCGTCGCACAACTGGACCACTGTCATCACCCCATTGTTTTGTGGTCAAAATCCTGGTCATTTGTGTGTGCATCAGGGGGTGCGGAGTGGAGCGCCAAGGCGAGGATCCGTCCGAGCCATCCACCTGCGTCCACCCCCGTCTCCGGTCTTCTTGACTCTGTCTTGACACCGGGCTCAGGCGGGGGAGGAGGAGAGAGTGTAGGTAGATGGTACGCAAGTCTACTGGCACTATATACCCCTGCGTAAGTCACCGTCCCTGCTCCCACAATGCAGTCTGTGGGGCATACGGTGGACATCGTCGAAATCGACGGTCGAACTGTCGTAGATAGTGCCGACTTGTAGAACCCTCGCGGGCTCATAACACCTATTATACAGGGCGCCAAAGCCTTGCGATTTGTAAATTAAAATTGTGAAGCTGTTCAGAGACTGCTTGAGTACTGTGTGACGCCTATCACAAAAATGAACGAATACATTGGCAGGGTGCATGAATCAACTAGTATGCAAAAGTTTCTTCACTTGGGTATAGTACAGTTCCGCTAAATTAATATCGAATAACGCGCATTAATTCACCAACGTCAAATTTTCTTCGAAGAATTCATGCAAAAACCTACTATTTTTCAGTGGAAATCATAACCTTGCAGACGCATTATGACTGTTTAAAAAGATAAATTAAGGGGTGTTTACTAGTTCAGATGACACAGTTTAATGTTCTCAAGTGAACTGTTTCCTAATGACATATATATTTGCTCTTAATACGAGTTAGTGAGCCAGCTGGTTAGCAACGCCACTTGTTCTCAAATAAATGGAGACTTATGAAAATGGCTCTCATTCCTTACTTGCAAATTTGGAAGGAAATGTGGTCGGAATAATTTATGCACGCTTGGCGGTCGTGAGCAAACACTAAAGAACTTAGATGTTGGTTCAATGCTTACACGTAATTAACACATAGGTCATTCAGACCTGAGCGTTTTTCATCCCAGTCAACATTTATCTCACACCTAATGCGACGCGGAGACCTACGTGGTCGGGCCTTGAGTATCTTTGCAGCTGGGTTTCAGGCGCTGCTGGATGATGAACCAGAAACGTCAATCCTAGCGTCCATTCACTTCTCGGTAGACATCTGCGGCAGTCATATGTCTGGGAAACGTACAATCTGCCTCCAGATTTCACGCCTATTGACGGATTAAAACTTGCAAGTTAGCATCCAGTAACGATAAAGCATAAAAGCACATGAAGCGGTATCCCATAGTACTGCACGTAGGTTGCAGCTATTCTGTTACCTGCGCGGGATTCACAGATAAGGTTAGATTAATTTGTACAATTCATTATTAATATGAATACTTTGCGGAAGCTCTAAAATTGCAAGTAAAGTTGCTGACTTAAAAATAATAGCATCTATCGTGGTGATCGCGAGAACATAGTCCCCAAGAAATCCGAGCGTTACAGCAACCCACGAAGGATATTTAGTTGAGGATGGCTAGCATATACAATTATTCCTTGATAGCATGGGCCGCTTAAATGGAAATTGCTCCTCTTGATCCTTACTGGGTACGCTTTTTCATTCGATCTGCACGGTATCATAAAGGGGCAGAATCACCAACGACCTATAAATGTGCCCACAGTTCAAATTAGCAGCAGAAGTGTCTGCATGCAGTTCACTTTCAGATGCGTTTCTTTATTTTAATTGCGCAAGTTTGTGTAGGTAACGTCGTAATAACCTCGCTTTCAGATTTTCGGGGTCGCAGTTAGGAATCTTAGTTAAACAAACTGCAGGCTCTCCTGTGTTGTGGAGGAGGGATTCATTTCCACTAAAGTACACTTCCCAATTGTGCGAATTAATTCAGTGTGTTCCCCCTAAGTATATTCTTCATATAGTTGACGTGCGTAGTTAGCAACTAGCACAGCAATTTTTATTTCAACTTATTATGACTAAACTTCCCACTACGTGGCTTTCCCTGCCAAATGGTGGATTACTTAATTAGTGACTGTTTTACTCATAAAAGCGAGTTAAATATAATGGCCGCTAGCCAACAGACGTTTAGGAGTACTGAAAAATTGTGCTTTAAAACATTAACCTCACTGTGTTATGCAAAAAAACTTTTAAGCAACTCGAATAGTTCCTTAAACTATCTGAAAAAAATGGGCATTCAGCGCTCTAGTCCACCACTTCTTCTAACCAGACGTCTAGTAATGCCAACAATTATCTGAGACACTGACTGCGTATTTGAGGACCCTACTTTGGTGAGGAATGTAGTTATAAAAAGAAAAGGGTTCACCAAAACGATCTTGGCTAGACTTAGACTTGTAATTTGTATTTCCACATGTCGGGCGAGTTAAAACACATACAACCACATGATTTTAACCAAGCATAATTAATTTAGAAACATACAAAAATTTGTATATCAGAGGACAATAAAAAAACGGAAATAGACACGTTTTTCTCACAGTTGCCGGGTTCGCCATGACAAAGTAAAATCCAGCGCATAGGTTATGATCTTTGTTGGGTGGTTTATAATAAACAGACAAATGGCGTACTCCGTGATTCATTTGAAAACGTTTCTAATTCGCTTATGGCAAATAAACTGAGCACTTAATATCCTATGATGGGGACTAACATTAATTAAGAACAACGGAAGCGGCCGCAAAAAACGTAGTTTTTTTTCGTTTGTGGCAGACGAATTGTTACTACCAGTCTCAGGAGTGCATGCTTCAATTTCTCCCTAGTCGCAGCCTTAAGAAAGATTCACCACAAAAGTTATTCGTCTAAAAATATCCCAACAGTACGTATTAAAACGAGGCCACTTGTCAAAGTAGGACGGAATATATGAGGATCAAAACTTAGCTTGCAGATCTACTCATGTTTTTTTAACTTTTCACCGTTTCTATGGCTCCTGATGGCTATCATTAATAAGACCACCGTTTCGGGCACTCATTTCAGAATGTTAAAAGCATATTATGTTGTTAGACATTTCAAGGGTTGAATCCTGGTCAGAAAGCAAATAAAAATCTTCCTAAAATAGAATTTTCCTCGTTCTCCTATTTCCCCATTGTACTGAACTTTTTGCCTTTGTCCTGTCTCTAAATATATGACCTTTTGAATATTTTATGTTTACGACCTCTCCACACATGAGTTTAAGTAAAATTCTTTTTGATTGGCGCACCATGACCAATGCGAAAATGAAAAAACTTTGTGCACACATTTAAAATTGTTAAGCACTTGACTGACCGCATTGTACACCCATTCTTGTAAGACGGGCAAAGAAAAGGCTGACAATGGTTGCATTCGTGAGTTGCTGCATTTAGGCCGTTTCGTTTATTTAGTTCGCTTTAAGAAAATATATTGCTCCCACTTTTTACAAACTTTTCATTTTTAGTTATCTTCATTTTTTCAAAAAATTATCCTTTTGGATGTACGGATGCTTAGTCCAATAGTCTACCTGTTTCCCTCAATTGTCCGCCACATATGTTTGAAATGTTCCCAATTTTTGCGCATATGTTTAAGTCTAAGGACGACAAGGAAAAATAGCACCGAAAATGTACCTGATACAGTTTTATATCTTTCGTAAAGAAGGTGTTTTTTGTATTGTATTTGTTGGGATGTCTGCCTTTCAATTCCTTCAAGTATATGAATGCTTATTTTAATTTTTTGTTCCGTTTTCCTCAATTGTCAGTCACCCACTTTCAGCTAAGCGCCATGATCGACGCGTTTTGGCAGTGTTATTTGCTACGCGGGAATTTTTTTGTGAATTCGGCAGGTCTCAGGGGATTTGTCATCTGTTGCACATGGTTGCAACAAAAAAATAACAATTTTGCTATAAAAGTCAATACGGTTGGTAAATATTTTGACATTTTTTAGAATCTCACAGACGCGGAAGTCCAGGCACTAAAGGATGAGCTCTGGGCGCACATTGACAAAAACAAGGACAAACGAATTGAAATATCCGAAGTAAGTTCATGCGTTATATCTCTCTGGCTACGCGGGGAAGGTTTGTTCATTTGTTCTAGCTATATACGCCAAAAACGGCTGCCGTAAAATTGTTCATTCCACGTATCTTATTCTCAACACCTGCCTGATGCATCTTTCTTAGCTTTTTCTCAGAGACTGCTGAACTATAACAGCATGTTCTACATTCATTTTTAATTAGACTCTCTGGATTTCAAGAAGTCATATCAGTAGATGTTTGTTTAAATTTGTCGACTGTAAACTTCTAATAGGGGGCATGATGATTAATTATCTGACCTCTTGGCGGCTCTACATGTGTCACTTCGTAAAATATTTACCATATCAGAATAACAGAGGGTAGGAGCGCCTTAAGACGAATGTGATAGTTCGCAGAAGTAGATACAAGAGGATAGCGTCGATGGCATGCTGATTAACTTACTGTTCTATAAGCACGGCTACTTATCAAAAACCCATGCACATGCTTTGCAAAATGTGGGCTTCTGCCTGTTGCCAATACGGAGTTTCAGCTAAGAGCTGTGTCCCCTGAACGTTCCTAACGGCCCCGGCGACATATGCTTGTGGTATATCGTCACGTACTAAATTTATATCCGAACGTCAGTCCTGTCTACAAAAAACAGTACACTTTAGAAACGGAATTGACTAAACATAATGGATCGAAGCCTTGTCGAACACCTCGAACAATCGTTACTGAACTCTCCGGTGCGAAACTTAGTTTTCGGCCTTTTAAATTTACCTCACCTTTCGTCCTCCATCAGAACCCGTGAACCATGACTGGTCCAGGGTTTTAAAAGACAAACCAGGGAGATAGACAAAAATTTGAAGTTACTGTTTTGGCTTTTTCGATAAAAATTTGGTGTTCAAATTTATCTCCACCGTACACTACTGCCTCTGGTGGGATGGTAATCTACTTTTGAAAATGTGGCAAAAGGAGGTGAGAGAGCATACATAGACGGTTATAAAAACGTTTTTACTCTGCAGTTTTTCACACTCGGGGACTTGAATCACGCTATTTGACTCAAAATATCTCTCTTTTGTTGACTGCCAGTGGAAAGGGGCCGAAAATGAGCGAAGCAAAATGGTGTTTAACAGAATAGGCATATGGGTTTAAATTTGGAATACCCGCGGTCCACATGGTTTTGCAAAGTACACCTGTTCAAGAAAACAATTGTCAGTTTAACAATTTTGCAGTCTGACCTTTAGGTTTTTATTTCTGACTCACATTCTTACTTTCCTAAATTTTTTATCCTTTATTAATATTTTTATACCAATAGCTGGCCAGATTGCTTCCAACGGATGAGGAGTTTATTGTGCTGTTTACTCACGAAAAATTCATGCAGTCAAGTATTGATTTTATGCGGGTAAGTTCAAGTGCATACATGGTAATTTTAACCGCAAAATTTAGATTTATTTTGTCTCCAGCATTGACATTTTTGCTAAAGTTACATCATCAAGCCTTGTAAGGGAAACTAATGATAATTAACGACCCTGAGAATTGAGCTTCCTCTAAAAAAACTCGGGCATAAATAATTATTGCTGAAGTCGCCTCCAATTAATCTGTATTTTCAAAATTTATTTAATGATGCATCGACTGATAAAATGGCCTCACGGCATATCGGCAGTGCACATTTTAAGAGACTGTATGAAACAAAAAATAAAAAATGAACATTTATCATAGGCAGCTTGCTGAGAACGCAACGGGCCAGACACAGACGGCTGTTTCACGGTCCTTTCCTATCATTGGGACGTCCTAGGTCTCAATCACCAAATATGGGCTATTTTATCTAATGTCACGTCTTACAGCTGGCAGTTTTACTCCCTTGACTCTCTTGCGCAGCCCAATAAAGTTAAATGACAAAAACTGAAAAAATGAGATCGTTTTTTGGACATCTAGATAACATTAAGGGTTACGTGAACGTTGGAGAGTCTGTTTCATAAATTAGATGCTCAAACCATTGGAATCACAACAATACCAAATATGGTTTACGCAATCATACCTACACCTCTAAGTTAACGATTCTGAGGTAATTACTTCCATAGTCCTTATTAAATAAAATTGTTAGACCCTTATAATGACAAAAACCAAATCTCGTAGCTGCGAATATCAAAAGGATAACAGAATGGCAATAATGTCTTCTAGGACCTGCATAACTGCCATTTCCGACAAAAATACATAAAAACTAGACTGCAGATTAATCTTGGTCTATATTGGAACATTTTTTCAGTCATAATAGTCGTTGCGTTTCGAATATAGAAGGCAGCAGGGCACAGCTATAGGCTTTTACTTTGTTTCTATAATTTTGAGATATTTCATCTTATGTACAGCTAACCTTGAAAAGGCATGAGGCTTAAACGGGGTCGACTTGACCTCGAAACGTTTGCATGTGTTGTCTGATAACACTTAATATCACCGAATTGGATGACTGCATGCGGCAGGTATTCAGTACCGCGAGTGATAGCCATTTTACCTCCTAGTTCCACAAACTGCAGTGCTCAGCTCCAGACCTGTAAGAATCTGCGTTTTTATTCGCAATTTTGACGCTCTCACGAGCCATCTCCAAGGTCAGGCCGAATAACTGTGTGTTCAACCTCGCCAACAGCACACGAACGGGCCTTCTTTATGCATTAGTAAGGAGGACAGAATTCATGGTTGCCTTCCAGAAAGACTACACAACTCAGAGTCGTCTACCCGTCGCACGGCACAAGACTTACATTTGCACAAAAGTCTTGGACTGCCGGAAATCTGGGGTGTTCGAAGTCTGGTTTGCAGCCCGCGGTCGCACCAATTCCAGATAAATAACGAAGTTTAACCAAAGACCAGTGCGCCTAGATACTTTACTGATCGATTTTATCTGCAGATATACGCTTTTACAGAAAATGTCATCAAAGTTTACTGGAAAATTCGACTAACCCAGGAGTTCTGTTAACGCGCAAATATCTTCACTGCAAAACCGCATTCACCTTGTATGGGGTAATGCGCAAGCCCCAGCGGCTGCCTGTACTTCATTGTGGGAAGCAGACCTCCGAATTTCCCGTATAAGTTTTTCAGCAAAAATATCACCCGAGTAATTGAACCCTGCAGTGTATGCAGTGCTGGTTTATCTGAACCGACTGAAAAATTTCTCTCATTAAATTCTGAAAAGTGCAGCTGCTTAGGCGGTCTTCGCATTCACGACAACAAGTGCAAGATTTCGATATAGCCAATGCCTTAACCACCTGCTTTACTAGGTTCCGGACGGGAGGTGTCATAATATAGATCAGATCTGGGTCAAGATACGCGCTTGCTCAGTCAGTTTGCTATTTTATACGTTGCATAGATGTGTTACAACTTAAAGCTCCTGCTAAAAGGTCTCATAGCTCAGGTGGTTAGAGCGTTAGATGTATACAAGCCGTGCATTTGCTGCCGTGGGTCCGACTTTTGCCGGGCAGCTGCGTTATGTACAGTAGGATCAGACGTATTATACACGTATGCCATAGGAATCTACTTCAAGACCCCCATTTATCGCATGGTTGATCAGGAATAAATAGAGAGTACCGTACTGACTGCTACTGGACATAAGACAGGACGAGAACTGTTAGAGGCCTGGGTGTCTGACACCAACGCTATCAACAGGCACGTTGATATACCCCCCTGCTATCACGCGCTCCGTTCCCGCGGCCAAGGGGCGAGGGCCAATTTCCATCCAAGGGTGCACGCAGTCACGCCACCGTGAGACGGCGTGGGACGCAACTTATCGCGAATACCACCCTCTGCACTTATATCTCCCCCCCTTCATGGCGTGACTACAAAAACCACTCATTTGATGTTGCCTTCTCACAGTCTCTGACGATGGCCTCCTGTACGAGACCGAAAGCTCAGACTAATAAACCCACTGTCCCAGAGATCGGGTCTTCATCTTCTTTACATTAATGAAAATATTGGCTCCTTTTTAATGTGGCCTTTATGGCACTCCCACCACAGTGTGGGATCCGAGCCAGGCGTTGGCGGCACGCCTGGGTGCGGCTTCGGCCGTGCCAGCCTCCAAATCTCTGTTGTGTTGGTTGAAATCCTGGTTATTTTTGTGTGGACCAGGGGGTGTAGTGGAACGCCAAGGTGAGGATCCGTCCGAGCCATCCACCTGCGGCCTCTCTCGTCTCCGGTCTTCTTGACTCTGATTTGACACCGGGCTCGGGCTCGGGAGGTGGAGAGAGTGTAGGTAGATGCAGCGCAAGTCCAATGGCACTATAAACCCCTGCGTAAGTCACCATCCCTGCTCGAACCTGCTGTGGGGCACACGGTGGACATCATCGAAATCGATGGTCGAACTGTCAATGAAAATATCCTTTCTGTCATTCAGTGGAAACTACGCGATCAAATACGGGAAGTCCTGTCTGTGGTGTCATGGGTAGTAATTGATGTTGACAGTGCAATTTCTGCAACAGCCTGCAAATGTATGCCAAGATAAAACTCCACATGACATGATCCACAGTCTACTGAGAGTTGAGTGAGGTCTTTCCTATACCGTCGTCTTTAGGCTAACACCCAGACTCCATGCTGCCGGAAAAATTATTTTACGTAAGCAAGTATAACAACCGAGGATAAGGAAAACACATGCGGAATGAAGGTCCGGGCATTACACGGAAGAGAGCGCTTTGAAATGAAAATGCTTCATGTGAACACCCCTAGACAAATGGTTGTTGTGTCTGTCCTCTCTAAAGTCACGAGTTTCAACGCATCTCAGAAGTATCCGCATCATCTGAGGTTTCCAAGGTACTAAAAGAATGCCATTTTAATGAGACCGAAGCTGAATTCCGTGTTTCTCTCCTTAGGTGTGGAAACTCTTTGACAAGGATCACAGTGGATACATTGAAGCCGACGAATTGAAGGTGAGTGTGAGTTCTAGGCATACGCCTGTTTACAGATCATGCCGGTCAACTTTCATTGAGATCTCCAGTGCAACTAGAGGAATGCGCCGCAGACAAAAACTCTCGAGCGTCATACAAAATTTGGAATGCGGATTTTGATGCGTTTGTGCGCACTGTGGTAAAGATAGAATCGACTTAGTGTAGCTCATTCAAATCATAAAGTAGACGACGTATCGCTTGAAAAATTAACTGAAATTCCATGGGACAGCTTTGGTCAGAAATGACCACTTAGGCGGCGCCGCAAACCTGATGGCCATACAGCATTAACCTAGTGAATTTAATTCATTGCCATTCGCTTTGCTTTGGGCGTCGTTTTGACCGCCTGAAAAAATCGCGCGCCGAAGAAGATACATCTTTTATGTACGGTTCTGCTTTGCACTTAAATGCTAATAGAAATTCGAACGAACGTTTTACAAAGTATGCACAAAATGTTTTTATGTGTGCCATTTGTAGAAAAATATTTAATCTTTAGAGTTTCTCTCAGGGAAAATAAAAATTTATTGATTTATCAAAAACACATAACAATGAGATTTTTTAAACCTAAAAGCTTCTGTTCAACTAGCACCGTGTCTACCCATTCATTAATGCTACTCATGCTATATGCTTCGTGGTCCATAATCATCGTGGAGTGTTTCGAGCCCCATTTGGGCCTATCTAATGTCACTGAGGTATATATGAGCCTCATGAAATACAAATGTCGAGCTAGGATTAAAAATTTGAATGAAAATGTAAAGACTGGTCGGGTTCAAACGTATTAGGGAATTGAAGACATATTTGAAACTGAAACATATTGTTTTTTTCAAAAATGCAGATAAAAACTTAGGTTGCTATAAAATGAGGGCAAAAATGTGTGTTCGAACTCATATTCTGATGTAAGTAGAGAAAATTTATAGAAAACATTTCTATTACCAAGGTTATTTTTTTAATTTTTGAAATCGGCCGGATAGACACACACACACTCAAAAGACGGCAGTATGCGCCTGTAATATATCGTTATTTTACTTTATTATCAAAAGTAAATTTAGGAATCTAATTAATGCCTAGTGAGTTATGCATCCTGCTGCATCTTGAAACTGTACTTACCGAAATTTATTCACAGCGTACAATGAACTAGGTATTTATATGTAACGGCAAATTTCGTCACATCTGCAAATATCGATCTGCGACGTGAGGTATAATTTAGCAACTTAAAGTGTTCCCGCAGCGGACAACGCGATGCAACGAGTTTTCTTTGGAACCGCTACGGCACTTATAGTCACAGGATATAGTTTTTTCAGTGACGAGCAGATATTATGTTGGACGCAAAGTTAGGAGGCGGCACTGAAGTAAAAAAGCCCTAGTTAGTCATTTAAGCTACTCTACAGTCTTGGATTACTGGAGTGCATAGTTCGGGATGTGCGGGGCAAAACAAGTGAATCCTACGGATTGCAACGTAATTCTACATGACATTCGCCAACACATCTTCAGCCCAGGACAAAAAATGCGTCCCGAATATTAAAAGCCTGATGGCAAAAAAGGTCATAAATGTCCATTATAGCCTCCCACGCCATTAGTCTGACTTCTGAGTTCTACGCCTGTTTTTTTGTGTGACATAATGCAAGAAAAACGGTAGTCGGAGACTTGTAAATAAAAGGAGACCAGGACACCCCTAGAGGGTCCTTTAATGTATTCTGTACAAATATCACGAAGCAGAGCGTAAATGCAGTTTCCAAGGTCATGGTCTAGATTGCCGGTGGATGGGAGAAAGGGGTAAAAACGGCCACGAACGTCGAACGACAGGTGAAAAAAGACTGCCAGAGGGCGTTGCCAACAGACAAGGAAGGTAAAGACAACGAAGACATTTCTGCGTAAAAAATATTTCCAAAAATGAGCAACCGTTGGGCCATCCTTTAGTGCCCTTCGAAAGAAGCCAACAAGAGCATTGGGGTGGAAGTAACAAACGGTGGTCCCCATTTTAGACCATCCAGTTTTCTAATGGCCCGGCTAAGTGTCTATTTTGCCTTTTAATTTCGTCTGAATTTCTAAAAGAAAACGCAGTTGCTTATCAGGAGACAGTTGTCAGGGTTCTGGTCTGACTGCATCCTAGCCAAATTCTGTGATGGAGAGGGCAACAAAAAACACAAAAAGGCTTTATTTGAAGACATGAAATAACCTTGCATTATCATTGTCTAGGCCGGAAACTGACTTTTGAAGGTTTCAATTGTGAAAAACCTAGATACTAACAGCTGTTGTTTTAATGTCTGTGTGCGACTCCGAAATGTTAGTTAGGGAGGTCTATTTGCGCAGTCAGGGCTGAGCGTGTTACACCTTAATGATAGCTTGCTGAAACACGCAAAACGCGGTGGAGTTGAATTGCTTGTAGTTTTTCGCTGTGAATTCTTAATTTGGCGCATACCATGAAGAAACAGTCAGCAGTGATGCTTTTGGTTGGCTAGTGAACCTGTTTTGGATCTCTTCTGTAAAGTGAGCGCAGCATGATCCACTAAAAGGAAGAGAAGTACATTAATTCAGGATGCTTTCTTAAAATCAAGCTTAATGCAACTTTTTTAAAAAAATAATTTTTATTCGTGCAGGCGACCTGAGTTTTTCGTTGATGCAATGAACATTTTGAGCAGGAAGAATTTTCCCGAAGTTACGTGCATTAATGCTCTGCCTAGCTTGTGTGACGTTAACCTCATAACCAGCGTTATTCATATGGTGTGCAGTGATATGTCTGTAACTCAAGAGAGTAATTTATTCTTAAATGAATCACTGCAAATGACCAGATTGTTTCTGGTTTTTCTCCTGCGACCACCCCGTACCTTGTCGATCATCTTTAGATAAAATTATAAAATGTGTTTTCGGCTCAGAAAGATAACTTAAGTAGGGTTGTAATATAAGTAGCTGTGCATCAAAATCCCATGATACCTCGGTTCCTTTTGTATGTCAGCGATTGAAGGAACTTCTTCTCGGCAGCCTGCAAAGATTACACTCAGTAAAAGATTTGTACTTATGTGGCACGAAATTTTACCAATGATTTTCGATACCCTTATGTATTTAAATCAAGTTTATAGGAAGTGTGTGTAAAATATTCATCAATGTACACATTTGCTGGAAAATAAAGTTTCCTCCAAATTTTATATCTGAAGAAATGGCATAATTTGGTTTTCTTAAGTTTCAAATTATGGGATTTTTTAAGACTGTGAAATACCCGTTAATAAACGTGTGTCTGCATCGTGTCTCTGCATTAATTAATGATGCTTGTAAAGTTCCCAATATGCTTAATTGCGCTAGTGAATTTTAAAATCATCTATACGTTCTTCTCTTGATTGCATTAATAAAAAAGCATGTAATTTACAAACCCTGACTGCAAGTGCAAGGGAATGTTGGTTTCAAAATTATTCGGAAATTGGATAAGTCATTCAAACCAAATAATACCCTTCCTACAGGTATAAAATTTGAAGAAGACATACTTTTCTGTCGAATGAGTAAAATAATAGATATCTTACACACGTTTTCTAAAAGTTTATTTGAATGTATAAGGGAATCGAAAATCAATTATACAAATTCGCACCACATAAGCAGTTATTTTTACAGAGTGTAATCTGTGCAAGCTGCGAAAAAAAGTGCATTTAAAATCCATCATCCCACAGAAACTGAGGTATCATAGGATTATACCGCACCGTGATTAGTATTACAACCCTACGTAGGTAATTTTTTCGAGTCAAAAGCACATTTCAGAATTTCGCTTAGCATTTCATGAGTTAGCATGCCTAGTGTTTAATATTGCAATAGCCATTTTGGATTCACTTAAAACGGAACTCAACTACCTAACGTCCATTTCCGAAACTCTCTGTGCACCTTCCCCATTTTCTGCAGGACTTTCTCAAGGAACTCTTTAAATACACACAGAAGGGCAATGAAGTTGGTGAGGACAAACTGATCGAATATACTGATAACTTGGTAAGTGGGCCTTACCTGAGACCAAAACCTATTTTATTCAAGAGCGCAGCGGTCACGTTTTAAACTTCCTCTCAGTGACTTTTGTTTTAATCTCTTGAACACCCCCATTTCTGTTGCGTCTTGTGAAGGAAAGCGGGATCCGGAGACAACGACTCTATCCAGACAGTCTGCGCAACATAACTGTAAACCCATAAAAACTCGCCTTTTAATGTGACTTTTGCGAATTCTAAAACATGCCTTTGTCATTTAAGTGGCATATTATCTGATAAAGTGAGAGAATTGATGACTAGACTCCAAAGCTTTGTCTCAATAAGAAACAAAGTCAGTATATTTACTTCCAACGTGGAATTACCTCCGAATGTTTCGCGCACATCTCGACTGATTTTAATTCCACTTGATAGGGCAAATAAGAAGGTTGAAACACCTATCCTACAAAACGGGTGACTACGCAAGCCCCAGTTCACCTTTGTTTACTTTTCTTTATTAAAACGAATTCTCCCCCCATCACGGTTAGTGCAAAATTGTACAGTAAAATGCAGAACCTTCTGCCCCATATACATTCCAGCTTTGACAGCGCTTTATCATTCGTCAAATGTTTAACGTTCTGCCTCTTGCAAAATTTCCCTAAGATAGTGCTTAAGTAAGGCCTGAAGGTCGTATTTCTGAAGGCCCTATCAGCCTGCGATTTGTATCTTGCTTCCAGTTGATTATTCGCCGTATGGCTTGCATGTCGTTTTAGACTTAATGAAGCAAATTCACTCGACGCCCTTGATTAATGCATTTTGCAGCTAAACCCCGTGCGTGCACACACACAGACGCAGAAAACTCCCCCGCCCGTTAATATAGTTGAACGAATTGAAAATCCGCTACTTATTTTTGAACGCCCTGCGCCCACAATTTTAACTTTAAAATCTTTTTCCGCCCGGAAATGTTATGTAGGATTTCTGGCGCATGAGGCGGAAAAACGGCCTATTAGTAAAAGAGGCCTTTCAATATTGGACATTTGTACGGGCCGACTATCGTAACTTCCGGAGGTTTCTGGAGGAATTCCGCAGTGCCGTTTTTGGAATTAGTGTAATGGTCAGACGCAATTATCATCAAAAGGAAAGAGATGCGATCATTGAGACAGGAATTATTTTTTGCTTAACGTGTCGGATTTTTACTAAAGTCCATCGTCAGAGACAGCAACAGATGGGGCAGATGATGCATTCGAATGTGAATCTGAAACTTCAGGCAAATAAATTTCCGGTACCGGCGGTTGCATCTTTGTCCCATCGGCTGTTTTCTGGTGCTCGTACCTTAGCGTTCTGATAACAGGCCATGTGTAAAGGGTAATTCAAACAAGCAATATGCGCCGCTTGCTATTAAGGCGGCTGAGAGTCTCTCAGAAAAAGTCAAAAAACCCTTCTGAGTAGAACAGTCAGTCCGGCAGGACAACACTTTTCATTTTAAGTTTTTCAAAAAAGCCCGAGCACCAACTTCCAGTAAAAGTGTTGGTCACTCGCAGATGTATGTTCTACATATTCAGGACCACAGTTAAGTCCTTGGAGTGCTGCGTCGTGTGCTCTCATTTTGTTGTACTTAGGCCATGCCAAAATATGGCCTTTCTAAACTGTTTGCCTTTAAGGTAGCTTTATCTCTTTGCACTTATCCTAAATCTGACGTCAAATCCCTCATGTGAATCCTTCAGCTGTTAACCGAAATAAAGTAAATGCGATGAGTAAGGCAGTTTAACATTTTCCACTGAGATGCGACTGAACAGCATACCGGGGTGGGAATGAAAACGCCGTATGAAATACTGCATATACCTCCATACTATTTATCCCCCTATTTCGTCGGTTCTTTATAAGCTTCGTGACTCTTGTGCCTCGGGCAACTTTATTCATCGGTAGCTCCATAAGGCACTTCGTCCGGCATCCCTTCATATAAGAGGTGTTTTGAAGAGTTCTGATGCAACATTGAGTGGCTGTTCATCGCTTTTCCGATGCCATCAAAGAGGAGCGTCTCCCTACAGTGAGCTAAGCTAGTGGCAAACACAGGCGTTTAAACAATGTCAGCTAGCTCATATTTGCGAGACAAGTTTTGTTCGCCGTTCCGAAGTTACCGAAGCAAAGCTCGTACGTCCTCTGACGGATGAAAAATTTCGCATAAAGCAGGATTATGCAAGAGATTCCGAAAAACTGCCAATATGAGAAAACGTCCAGTTCTGCATTTTCCGCACGCAACAGGGCTTATGGCTTGTTAAGTTTTTCAGAACAGTGACGATACATAATCTGCTGGTACTTATTTGAGAAATTACCAATAAGCTGGGAAAAATTGAAACCCCAATACAAAACAAGCGAAAATGTGGCGCACAATCGATCTTCCAGGTAGGTAACTGAACAAGAACCGAGAGTACTTAGTCGTGAAGCCGACTTTACTACGGCGGTTGCTAAACAAGCCGAATTCGACGCTGCATTCGAAGCCATGCTAGTATGAACCAACGCAACCGACGAAGCTTAACACGCTGTGCGCCCGAGAAAGTCACTACCCTACTACTGAAGAATAGGCCCACCAGTAATATGTCGCCCGCAGAAATAGAAGCAGTAAAGAAATTAAAAATGGACAAGAATTTAATAGTGCTGCCAGCCGACAAAGGAAACGCAACCGTCGTGATGAACCGCGTTGATTACAACGACGACCAAAAGTCCTACAAATCCACGCCTTCCTCGTCAGCTAAATCGATGATTGATCAACTAACCGGACTGCTCAACCGACTCAAACGCAACAATGTGATATCTCTAGACGAATGGCGACAGATGAAAACAACGGATACAACGTTGGTCCGGTTTTATGGATTACCCTAAATCCATAAGCCCAATTTTCCCCTTTTATCGATCGTTGCCTTGAAAGGCAGCCCCACTTACAATCTAGCCAAGTGGATGGCCCGAAAACTTAGCTTTCTCTGAGAAGGCTCGAGGACTTCCATCAATTCGACCTCTCAATTCCTGGCCGACATCCGAGGAAAAGTTGTCCAACCTGATCGGATTATGGTGTCCTTTGACGTGGTTTCATTATTCACATCCATCCCACCAGACCTGGCACGCGACGCTCTACGCAAACGACTCGCAGAAAAGTAAGACGAAACGAGCAGGCCTCTAAAATTGATCATTTACTGCAAATCTTTGCTTTCTACCAACAAACCTTTTTCACCTTCAATGGCAGAACATATGAGCAGATTGAAGGAACACCGATGGGTTCGCCAATATCCAGTCTGGTTGCGGAATTAATCTAAAAGGAGCCGGAAAAAGTTCCCCTCGACCACTGTACACCTGCGTTTTGGAGCCGTTACGTAGATGACACGTTCGTAATAATTGAAAGTAGCGGACTAGCAGTCTTTCAAGACCTGCTTAACGGCATCTTCCTGGACATTCAGATCACAAGGGAAGAAGAAAATGCCGAACAGTTGCCTTTCCATGACGTTCTCGTCACACGCACACCCAACGGCGAACTCGGCACCGCGGTGTATAGAAGGGAGATAAACACGACTCAGATACTCAATTACCATAGTAACCACCCAATGACGCATAAACGCAGCTGTGTTGATACACCCACTGCAGTGAACCAGAGGGACGAGTATGAGAAGTACGTCATCCTCGAGACCAATTGGCAAGGGATGGGTACCCGAACAGCTTCGTCAGCCGCCGCCGCCTTCGCACGCACCCACGGCAAACAAACGGAGGAGAGCCGCCAACACGCCGGTACTCTCTACCATATTATAAAGAATGCGCCTGAAGCGACGAAACGTATCGCTGGAGAGCTCATCGTGGGTATCGCTCACAGTCTGACAGCGACGACGTGCAACGAAATCATGCGAGTGAAGGACCGGCTAGACGTAGGAGAACAATCGGATGTCGTTTATCCGATCCCATGTCGGATCTGCCCTCACCATTACACAGGACAGACCGGACGACGGCTTAGCTCGGGAATAAGGAAGCGTAGAAGAGCAGTCCGAAGAGGCAACCCTTTGTCTCAGGTCGCCACTCACACCCTGGAGGACGGCCACGAATTCAACTGCGCGAGCACGCTGATGATGGCACGAGCTAGAAATAAGACAGGGCGAGAACAGGAGGCCCGGGTGTCTGAAATAAACTCCATAACGCGCGCCGTTTCCGCGAACAAGAGGCGAGACCCAATTCCCAGCCAAGGGTGCACGCAGTCACTCCGCCGTGAGATGGCGTGAACTCAGCCTCACCGCGCACACCACCCCGTGCACTCCAATCCCCCCCTTCATAGCTTGACTATATGAACTGCTCATTTGACGCCGCATTCTCATAGTCTCTGACGATGGCCTCCTACACGAGACCGAAAGCTCAGGCTAATACATGTACTGCCCCAGAGGTGGCGTGTTCATCATCTTCGTATTAGAAATAATATAATAAGCCACAAACGCAGTTGTGTAAGGACGCTCTATCGGCGTGTCGAAACGCACTGCAGTGAGCCGGAAGACAAAATTGCCGAACTACAATACCTCCGACGGGTCTTCAAAGCCAATGGCTACCCGCGCAACTTCGTCGACCGGTGTATACGCAAAAGGGACGAAAGGTCTAACCGCACGGACACCAAGTCTTGACGGGCACTTCCGCATGTCAAGAACGTTTCGGAAGCTGTCGGCCGCCTTCTCGCGCCACTTGGGGTTGGAGTGGCACACAGACCGTAAGGCAACCATCAGGCGTCTGGTCATGAAACCGAAAGACCCACTGCCATGGCTAGAAACGTCTGGAGTCGTTTATCGGATCTGGTGCAGTTGCGGACAAAGCAACTACGTGGGAGAAACCAGAAGACAGCTCCGAACGAGAATAGCCGAACACCCGGCAGCGGTGCGCAGAAATGACGCCAGCTCTCAAGTTGCGGCTCATTCGACGAGATCCGGCCACACATTCAAATTCCATGAAGCCGAAATTCTCGCAAGAGGTGACAACCGAGTGAGCCGGGAGCTACTGTAATCATGGTTTACTGGCCCCCAGTCCATCAACAAGTGCAACGAGCTTCCCACTTCATACTGCGTGCTACAATTTCGCCTAGGCGGAGTAACAAGCCATGTGGGGAGCGCAGAGGTGAACACTTTTCCCAACGCCGGGGTCGGTGCGTCAGATGGTCGAGCAATCATCACGCCAACATCCAACGCATGTGATGAGATTGCAGCAATTATCGACTCGAATGTCGGCCATCAAGCAATGATCACACCAAGTGCGACGATCCCGGATGAAGGGGGGAGCCGTAAATTTTCATAGGTATGCGGTAGCATGGCTACTGCATCCTATAAATACCGTAGCCCCCTGTGCAACAACCACCCGTTTCTGCTTTTTTGTCTCTGATAATGGATTCGAGTAGAAATCCGAAACGTCAGGCTAATAAAGCTCTTGTCCCTGCGATCGTGTCTCCTTCTTCAAGACTACTTCCTGGGACTCGTCTCTTCGCTTTTATTGGCAATAATAAGCCAATTGTCTTTCGTAAATCTGATGGTTAAATCTGTCAAGAAGTTAAAGGCTTGAGCTTGAGAAAAGGCATGGAAATTTCCTTCATCTTATAATTACGAAACTTGTACTAGGGTGTCTATTTATATTCGTCTGCATTTTGACGAACAGATCGATGCAAATCTGCCTCCTTTTGCGATATTTTATGTTGAGTTCATTAGACACGCTTTTAAACTGCGACGGTACGCTAAAAGCCGAGAATTGGACGGTTGTCAACCGACGGGATAAACCAGTCCTCCCAGGATGAGGGATCAGGTTTCACTGGTTCCTTTGCAATTTGGCCTCTATGGCGCTCCCGCACAGAAGAGACCCAGACCGTCCGTATCTTATCTCTGTGATACCCTGTTTCATCATGCACAGACCCGGCTTGCGTGGCGCTTGCAGACAGGCGAATTGCCTTTATCAGTCACTGCCTTCTGTTCTTATGATGCTAGTATGAAACCGGGCTCAGCCGGCGGAAGAAGGTGTGAGTGCAGTAGGCACAGTGCAAGTCTGCCATCACCGGCGCCGTGCTTATTACACTTTAGAACGCACCATGGACATAGTCGTTCACGACGGTCTATCTGTCGTCATTTAAAAAGTAACTTATTCGGTCAAAACTGGCTCGACTCAGCGCAATTATCCCAATAATTTGAAACAACAGAGATCACTGACTGTGTACGTCGGCAGGAACACATAGCCTACAGAACAGGCAAGTGCGTGTGAATGTAGTCTATCTACAACACGTTCTCGTGATAGTTTCGGTGGCTAAGCGTTTAACTTGTCATTGATTCAATTGAACAAGTTTCCTCTCTAAAATACTTTATTTCTGGGTTCACCGCATCGAACTAAATGTCTATTTTTTCGCCACCGTTGTCTGACTACAGTCTAACTCATCGTGTGTATCTTCCCTTACACTTCACTGTTTAGCCGCATTTTGATGTGATCTTTCAATGTCCGGTAGACAGCATCGTCTCCCTTCTTTGATTTATCCCCAAATTATCTTCCGGAAACACCCGTTAAGAAGACGGATTTCTTTAGCTATTCAACCTATCCCTTAAAACCGGAGTTTTGCCTTCGAGAAGGCCGCTGCCTTCAAAGGAATTCCCCCGTTCTAATTGCAGAGTTTAATCACAGACACTTTATTTCCGCCCTGCTTTCCTGTCTTCCACTCCCCTCATTCCAGCTCAGAATCTTTGACAAGAACAAGGACCGACGGTTACAGCTCAGTGAGATGGCAAGGTTGGTAAACTTTCATCTAACGAAATCGAGCATCCGGCGTGTCGGTCTCAGAGAGAACTGAACAGTAAAATTATCAAAACATCTCCCTTGTGTGTTTTCCATCAAAATAGGGCTCGGAGTTTTTTGCCGTATTACCTGTTGATGCTTTTTGACTGGAAGAGGACATTGACGTAGAGTTGGGAAACATCTAAGATAAAAGTCTTACGACTATTCGTCATGCGTGGCGCATGGAACTACGTGTAGGAAATCGCGCTCGCACGACTAACTGTAGAAAATGCAATAAAATCATTGCCTCAGGTTCAACTTTTGTCTTAAATAACACTAATGGACGTTTGAATTTCTTGAATGGACATTTTCTACTGTAGATGTGGTAGTTGATGCATGTTAGCTGAAATTCCGAAATGCGTTTTCTACTCAAATGGTTATCTAGGCGGGTTGGAATATTAATCACTGTGGGCCACAGCCTCACAATACTTCACTTACTTCAGAAGATCGGCCTTTGAATGAACGTTTTACGGCCGTCTGCAATATCTACGTTCTGTGAAAAATGATTTCTAAGTTAGCACGTTTTCTTTTCATTTATTCTCGATGCCCTTTTGAATTCGAATATTCCGTATGAAAAACATGAACTAAAAATATTCTTTCTTTTACGCCGTTGATAGACTATAACGTCTTGGAGGAAGAGCATAATTCGAAATTAATAAGCGTTTACACTTTCCCAGTAATTTTGAACTCTTCCGGTCGTTTTACTTGCATTCAGGATTTTCGAGCTACAAGCTGCATTTTTTATGTGTACGGAAAGTCAAAAATTTCTATACATTATTAAGAAGAGACAAATTGGGGTTCATGAAACTTAGCAGTTAATTTAAGCTAAAATTAAACCTTATCATCAACGTCAGTAAATGCAGAAACGCGATGTCTTATGAATGGCCATTTCATGGCCTTAAAAAGTCTCATAATTTGAAACTTCAAAAATTGAACTATAACCTTCATTCAAATATGAAATTTAAAGATGATTCAGTCTCCAAATAAGTAAAAGAATGAGTATTTTTATCGCATTTTTTTCTATTAAAAATAGTCGAATTTATAAGGGCATTGTAAATCGGAAATCAGTGAGAAACATTCATGCTAACTAAGTAGTCACTTTCACAGAACGCAGATTTTGTAGACGGCCGTAAAACGTTTGTTCAATAGCCGACATCCTAAAGTAATTGAATTATTTTGGGGCCATGGCGCACAGTGATAAATATTGCAACCCTACTTAGGTAATCCATTTAAGTTGGAAGCGCATTTCATAATTTTGGACAAATTCTGCTGTAGAAGGGTAAAAATACTTATTTGGATTTCAGGATATTTTTGAAGGAAATTACACAGTGCTACTCTTTTCAGTGCTTTGGCTGTCTACAAGAGCTTCGCAAAATCCCCTTATTGTTTAGTTGTTTAGAGCTATCTCAAATAGTTATTTTATATGAAGTTCGATACTTGGTAGGAGAGGGTATTATATTCCACCCTAGCAGATTTGGTCTCGTGCT
This sequence comes from Spirometra erinaceieuropaei, assembly GCA_902702965.1. Lineage (NCBI taxonomy): Eukaryota > Metazoa > Platyhelminthes > Cestoda > Diphyllobothriidea > Diphyllobothriidae > Spirometra > Spirometra erinaceieuropaei. Next base: position 928,772 of record CACRXP010000019.1, on the reverse strand, counting down.
CAATTCCAAGGGACCGGAGTTAGGGTTTGGGTTACATTTATGGTACGGAAATGTATACCCTCTTAAATTCGGCACAAGACCTCCTGTTGTTCCGGGAGGATGCCTATTCCCGCTTCCAACCTAACATTTGCTTTGCTACTCATAATCCTACCAAGTCTTGGACCGTTACAACGATCCCATTTTTATGCCACGTAGCGTCCAGACCAAAAAAACTTCTTTAAAACACAAGTCGCACAGATTTAAAAACCATCAAGTAGAAAACGAACTTTATGTGACCTAAGTGGTTTTAGTGATTCTATTTCCGGATCATTGGACAGAGTGAAAGAGATTGCCTGAATCTGGTGGGGAGTTGTGACGTCCGCCAACTGGAATCATGCGACCTTTGAAGAACGTGAAAAATAGGAGTCAATTGATTGTCCTAGACATATAAAAAGTGGAAGACGACTGCACCACCTGACTACAATTCAACGATGTATTACATACAGCTGTTAATTTTGTCTTCTGTTACTTAATATCGATTGCTTTATACATTTCAGACTGCTTCCCGTCGAAGAGAACTTCTTGAAGAAGCCATTTTTTAAGAATATGGAGAACATTACCATAGCGGACATCAATAAAGTTTTCTCGTATTACGATGAGGTAAGCCACTATTTGATTAAATCCCCATAATTTGAGTCACATTGGCAATTTTTACATTCCTGCCTGTTTCAACGTATTAAAATACAAAAGTTGCACGGAATGCATGTCCAGACAATGAAATCTACAATCATTGGCAAATATAATGAACTATCAACCGCATTTAGAAATGTCAGCTTTTTAAGGAATTTTTTTGTGGCTCTCTGTAAAAACCGCATTTGTCAAAAATGACTACTGCCAAAGCATTATTTTTTCCATGCGTTTTCGATGATCATATAGATTTGGCTATATTCTGTTGAAAACATTTTCAAAAATTTCATTTATTGTGCTCATTTAATAGTACCTCAGGACCTTTTTTATCTTTATACACGACGAAAAGGCATCCCTAGAATTTAAATAAATCAACATTTCAGTAAATTTTTAAGACCAGAAAATGTCTATTTAAACAGCGTGGTATTTGCGCCCTTTTTTATGCTTCTTATGAAGCTAGCAGCAAAAGCTGCATCTATGGCAAAAGCTTATGAGTCTCATATAGTATCTGTTTAACAGCCCAGGGGAACGTGTGATTTTTCATGTATGTAAATTATGCGGTCTGCAGAATGTGAAATAAACGTTAATGCAACGGTAGATCTGGTTCAAAATTTTTAGAAGATTGAATGAATTTTTAAAATCGAAAGATACCTCATCCTCGAGCATGGAGTTTAAGGGCAACTTGAGTTACTGTCGAGTGGGTATAATGAGAGAGAACCCGTTAGGCACAATGGAACTGTCGAGTTCTGTAAGAACGATTGGTGATCGCCCCTCCGATATTACATATATACTTCCGACGAGCCCTCTATCTTCATATATATAAATGATTTGAAATAACATGCACTTCGGAAAGTAATGTGTAAGTGCATACGTACCCCTTTTTACCGACGGCGATTTCTGCAGGCAACCGAGAAGAAATGCCTTAAAAACGTGACCATTGCGTGACCGAAGTATTCTGAGATAAAGCTGCACGATACTCTGTATCGCAACACCACTGACATAGTCCTTCTAAATCTAAAACGCATTTCACAATTTTGTCAAACGTTTTCTGAGATCGGTCACCGACTGTACTCGTGATGCGAGAGTTTTAGTAAGCTCTAAAGACGCTATAGGTAGGAGATGAAAAATTTTTTGGGCAAAGTTGGAAACTGTTTTGCTATTGACTTTTACCCTGACTATACGGAAATAAGCAACGTAAATAATTAATCCGTTCTGACTTGCAACCAATCAGGCTTCGCAGACGTTGCCAAACGTAATTTATACGACGCAGCTGATCGTTTAAAATCCGTTTTCGAAGGCCCGTCAACTGGCGGATTATCTCGGTCAACCACTGCATTTGCTGGGTCCTTCTCGTCATGGTGAACTCAAAAATTGAATCGGTCAGGTAGTGTCTGTCACGCACAGAGTAAGGAAACGTTACCAGCTGGGCAGTCGTAGGGAGCAAATTGCTGCTAGCTCAACCACGGATACCGTCAGCGCCCATCTGCTCCTAAAACACGACTGGTCTCTGTACAGACAGCTGGGCAGCTGGTGTCAAGATAACTCAGACCTCGCGTCGGTCCAGTGTGTGTGTGTTTGTTTGGAATGGCAGACTGAGAGACTGAGATTCAGGCTGCAATGACTCTTAATGTGGCCTCTATAGCACCCTTCCCCCCCACCCAGTGGGTTCTGAACCGTCCCCTCTTCCCCTCCTGCTTGTAAAATCCCGGTCAGTTTTCGTTGTGGATCAAGGAATTTGGTGGTAGGTCTGGGTGCCGGTTTGCGTCGTGCCAGCCAACTACGCCCTCTTTTGCCTCTGGTATTCTTGTCTCTGTCTAGACAGCTGGCTAGGCTGGGGGAGGAGGGAGTGCGGTAGATGCAGTGCAAGTCAACCAGCACTCACTCTGATTTGGCCGAGAGGATTTTAGATTAAAACAGGTGTATGTCATTAAACACACTGCTATGCCATTAAAAAATAACCATTCAGTAGTCTTTATACTCGTTTTGCTCTGGTCATACTAGGTATTGCTGAAGACATATAACGCTATAGAAACGGAAATTAAAATTTCACTGAATATCCAGACGTTTCCAACTCGACGATTTGTTTGAACATTGCAGTTGTCTAGGAGTGCCTAGGCGATCTTCCACGCAGATGTCAGCGATGGACTGAAATATCTTGATGCAATTTAAATTCCAAAAAGACGGTAGCTCACAAATTCCCCTTTTTCAGAAATGGTTTGCGTCTGAGCCAAAAATATTTGTATACTGCGTATACGGCTCATTTTTTCTTGCTAAGTGCATAAACAGAATCTTTATTTAACACTCGAAAATCAACTCGCCTATTTCTAGCAGGACTGGTAAGACGCGAGGGTAACAAAATTGCGACTTTTAAGGCTTAAACGGAGTATTCTTTGACCAGTTGATTGAAACGAAACTGAGACGCGGAGATTAATTTAATGTCTTCCTCTTCTCTTAACAGGACAAAAACGGTTACATGGAGGGCGAGGAGCTGGAGGCATTTTTCAAGGACCTGCTGGAACTGGCCCAAGAGGTAAGGCTTAAGCTCAGTCTAGTGCAACTTTCGTTGTCTTTGATCGACAGTTTCATTCCCATGCAACGAAATCGATTTGGATGACGTTGTCGGCAGTCCGTGTATTGATTATAGACTTTGTAGTTCTTTTCACGAGGCAGGAATTCCGTAATACAAATACGTTTTTCCAGCTTTTGTATTTTGAATAGCCTTGGCTGACTTTAGCCACAGATAATCAGTGCGCTATGCTAGAAGCGCAAGCCAAATATTCGAACTGAATTGCATGTTACAACACCTATGCAGATTAATGACATCTAAAAAGAGACGACTCCATTTGCTGACACAGAATATCCAATCAGGGTAAATCACATCGCCAGTAGGCATTAACTGCTAGACAAACTTCTACGCCTCCTTTGGATGTTGCACCGTTAACGTGAAACAGCTGTGTTCCCCTTGGGACCAATTCATCGATATTCCCACTTTTTTGCGCTACATTTCTCTCTGAACAATTGAAGGACTGGCCATATGACAGTTCGACCGTCGTTTCCGACAATGTCTACCGTGTGCTTCACAGCAGGGTGAAAGCAAGGATGCTGACTGGCGCGCGATTTAGTTTACAGTGAATGTGGACTTGCAATGCATCCACTGCACCCTCCCCCCTCCTCCCCCGCCTGGACCTGGTGTCAGGTCAGAGTCAGGAAGACCGGAGGCGGGGGTGGGAGCAGGTGGATGACGCGGTCGAGCTCGCACCTTGACGCTCTAATTCACACACCCTGGTCCACACAACAAATGACCAGGTTTTTGACCAGCAACAGCAATGAAGGGGGACGGCAGGGGTCTAAGTGTGCTCGACGTCTGCCGACAACAGGGTCCGTCACCGCATCCCAAAATGTTAGCATTTGTTGTGGGATGCAAATCCGATAACTCCTGTCATAATTCGATATGACCCTCCTGTTGATCCTGCGCATCTACTACGTGTCCCGTTTTAGGCGATTATACACCCGCACGAAAAAGGCGGTACTGACTAAAAATTTTTCAAACAGCCAAAACGATTGCTGATTTGGTAGACCCTTGAAATTTGCGCAGCGAAAAATCACCCGCTGAACACCAATGCAGCCAGTGGGAGGTCAGCAGACGTTTTTGTCACAAATTATGGCCAGTTCGACTGGCTTTTCGGTTGTTTTGTAAGTGGGAGGTGAAGCATTCTCAAACAATTGTTTGAAACGCCGAATTGGTCTTGGACAACAAATGCAAGACAGTCGATTTACTGGGCGCGATCGCGTGCCTGAGTGCTCCAACAGACGTGTGGGTGTTGTGGTTGAGAGGAAAGTTTAAAAAACCCGGCTTTTATTGTGAAGTTACGGTAATTTGTTGGAAATTAAGCATAAGAGAGGCGAATATGGGCGAGCGATTACATGACCGCGTTGAGAACTGGAGAACACTTTTCCCTAAAATATTCGTCAGATTAAAGACGAAAACTTACTTTCTATGAATTACTGCTAAAACCAAAAGAGAAACGAAACAACATTCAGAAATCACAGAAAAACGAAGACGTCCAGAGTGACTTTCAGTGCGAGACTTGACAAATGCGAATGAAGACGAGGGACGGTCTTTGCGATTTAACGAAAGCATTTTCAGCATTTATTCAGTCAGAATTGCAAGCAAAAAGAGATGTCCATAAAGGCCCGGAAGACCATTAAAATATTATTATTACAAATGGGTTAAATACTGATTATTGTTTTCTAAACCCCAAATATTCCAAGTAATCTGCTTTAAAATGTTTCCTCGCCGTAGCTGAATTTTGACATGTTATAATTAACTTTGGACGATGGTGGTTCCCTGCGTGACACTGTAAGCGTCGTTTGTGTACCTCGATCTTGGGAACTCTTTTTAGGACACCCGTTATGGACAACCTATTTTGAAGGTGTTAAACTTTAATTCGTTTGTTGCGAGTGGTACCAGCATAACCAAACGGCAAGCATTTGGTTAAAAGACGGAGCTTTGTGTAGGCCGTCCAACCACTAGAATTCCCGCAAACCTACCGTAGGAAATACAGCCGAAATTTCGAAATGCGTCGTCTTTTCGAAAAGATTCATTAAGTAGGGTTGTAAAACTTGTCGGCATGCCACATAAGTTTATAATGATCCAGGTATCGCGAGGTGTTTTCTTTCAAACAAATGTATTTCCGACTGCATGCAATAATTATACTCAGCAAAAAAATAACTTCTTATTTAGCATGCACTATTCTTATTGATTTTCGATACCCTTGAATATTCAATTATATTTCATGGAAAACATGCGCAAAATATTCACTCTTTTACCTATTTGGTAGAACATTTGGTCTTCTTCCAAGTTTATACTCAAAAATAGTATAATTTTGTTTTTAAAAACGCTGCTAATTCCCGATTAATTTTGAACCCGACCTGCTGTTGTACTTGCTTTCAGGGCTTCCACACTACAAGCCGTATATTTTCTGTGTACGGAAAATCATATATTTCTCTACGGTATTAAGAGGGGACCATATGAATTTCATAAAATTAAGCAGTAGACTTGGCCACATTGTTAACTTTACAAGCCACATTGGTAAATAAAGATACGTGACGTTTTATGAAAGACCATTTCACGCTAGTAAAATACCTCACTTTTGGAAACTTTTTGAAACCGAATTGTACTTTCCCTTTGAGTTTAAAAATTAAAAAAAACGTGATTTTCTAACGAATAAATAAGGAATGACTATTTTTGTGCATTCTTTTCATGAAATATAATAGAACTTTTAAGGGCTTCGAAAATCAACGAGAAAATTGCATTCTACCTAGGTAGTTATTTGTTTGCAGAGTATAGTTCTTGCATGCAGTCGAAAATACGTTCATTCGAAAAAAGACACCCTGGGGTAACTGGATCATTATAAAATTATGGAGAATGGTGATAAACTTTACAACCATGCTTAATTACTTTTTTCGAAATGAGAATTCATTCCGAAATTTCGGCCGACCTTTCATGAGTTAGCCCACTTACTGTAATTATTCAGAGCAATTATGTTTTACTTACCGAATCATTTGTAAAGTGGAGACTTGCAAATTTCTGTAATTCCACTTATCTTTCCTTTAAAATGTAAGACGCTGACCGATATAATAGGTGAACGGCGAACATGTCCGCTATCCGGGTCTGCCCAGGCACAAGATGACTGATTTTTGGCAAATAAAATGCTTTGAATGCTCTACAAAGGCATTACAATTGTGTCTGCAATGGCAACTAGCCAAGTGGTTTGTGACAGGATTTCCCCAAATGTTTTCTGTCAACTGTAATATTGAGTTTTTAATAATAAGGGGCGGTTTACTCTGAACAAAAGCATGCAACAGTGCAGTAAACAGCCCGCCCAAGGATGGAGGTAACGCCGTAATCAAAGCGAGTAAAGAAATTTGGTTACAATAACCCCAAGGCTTAAGCCTGAGGCCTGGATGATTGTTGGCTCATTCGCCTTCCTATGACCGTCCCTCTAAATTCTGGGAAACACTTTGGCTGACAAAACATCCTAGTTGTTATTCCACCTTTCAGCCGCTTTCCTAATGTTTTTTTGGTGACTGCGGTTGGACAGCTGAATGGAACAGGTGGTAACATAGAGGGTTTGAGATGGAGTTGTTTTTGAATGCATTCCCCAAGTATAAGAGAGGTTAAATTCGACATTCGTTTTGGCCGAAAGGGTGGTTGAGGGGTTCCAATCGATGGTCCTCGAGGCGTTTAGCGTTCAAGAAGCCCTTTGATTCCCTGCTGAATGGTTACACAGCGTAGGCTTAAACAGAATTAGAAGACCGGATTGCCGTTTCTCTGTCAGATTCTGCTCTTCTATCAAAACTGAAGGACAATATTGTTTCACGAGGTTTGGAAATGAAGCAAAGTGATTATATGAGATTAAATGTTAACCAAAAATAATCTGCTCTTCTCCTTGCCTGTCAAGATGTCTAACTACCACATACGCCCCATACGTTCTGCTGGCGTTCGTGCCTGTTCAAAAAGTCCATGTTCCACGTCCAGATTCCCGTTATCATGGCATGCCATCGGAGTCCTTTTCTGTCGTGTCGCAGGTAAATCAGGCGGGGAATGCACAGATTCCAGTAGACTGAATACTTACATGGGGATTTTCGCAAGTCTAAAGCCAGGAAATGTTGCATTTGGCATAATTTTCAACGGACGGATTAATAGAAATTTTTCAATAAAGCTGCTTGAAACCTGTGCGGTTTCATCAGCGTACATCTGCACGTTCGAAAAAAAATCATTTACACGAGCGGAGGAGAATATACCAAAAGAAGTGCTTCGTCTCGGATGCTTGTCTCACTTACAGACAGATCTCAGATGAAAGGGGTGAGACAGCTCTATGCAGCTCAATTTAAGCGGTTTTCGCTGCCTTCTTGGTGAGGTCAGGCATCTCGAGGTTAGTGCAACAGAGTTAATCCCTGTAAATTTGGGAATTTTCAATTTGCAGCATCAAGGAAAGCACGCACCTCAACGTTCGCCTAAAAATATCTCTTCGATTTCAAGGGAATTACGTGGCAATAGCACAGGTAATCAGGCAGAGCGGTCTTATATGACATTGTGGAAGTAATTTTAATAAGACGTGTCCGGGTTCGCTTACCGCCAAATTATTAAAAACGGTTTCATCAGTGGAATGTCAAATTCCGCGTTTCGGTTAACGGGTTGTCTTGAAATCTTATTTAATAGTGGTAAATTAAATGTCTATTTATTACGCATAATTTACGCCCAACCCCTTATTTTCTTTCGGGAAAAAAGGACTACGATGACGAGGACTTGGCCTACATGAAACGCGAGTTCCTCAGGAATTGGGATGTCAACAACGACGGCAAAATTTGCATGGACGAGCTGAAGATGGTTATCCTGGCAAAGACGCATCTTCCACAAACAGAATAATCAAGTGTACTTTTTTCAACTGTTGTGAAGACGATCAAAGGCCCAACGCACCAAGTCCAGAATTAATAACTATGCCTATCGAAATGCTATTTCCCTACTAAATCCTATTAAATTTATGCCATCTTTCATTGTCTTACTATTACCGTCTGCGACGAAGTGCGTGACGGTTACGCTAGACCAGGTCAGGTTGTGGCACGCGCTATTGTGTGGCAAACTGATAGCAGGTGCCAAACATGGGAAGTGTGGCAGCACGTCTAGGTTCAGGCTCGCGCCGCGCCAGGCACCCGCACCCGATCCCACCTCCGGTGTTCTTGACTTTGCCTTGACACCGGACCGGTGGATGTTAGGGTGCAGCAGGTACTGCGTAAGTCTACTCTTACTTTAGGCTAATTCACGTGCAGGTCACCGTCCAATCTGATATGGGGCACACGGTGGACATCATCGGAAACGACGACTGGGCTGTCATAGCAATAACATTGCGATGACGGTTGGGTGAGTGTACTTAGCAAGACTGAGTTAAATAACTTTTAGGTTGCCCATTGCCGTGAGTGACTGCTCTCATAAAATGCTGTCTGGAATTCTGAATTGCGTTTTCAATCAGGAAGGATTACTTAGGCGCGGTTGTAATACTGATTATCTTGCGGCATAATCCTATAATATTTCAGACTCGGTAGGATGTCAGCTTTTGGATACTTTGCTGTTCAATCTGCTGTAGAAAGCGTATTTGGAAAAAATGACCATTCGTGAACCATGCATTTTTACATTGATTTT
>CACRXP010000019.1:868023-917368 GCA_902702965.1 Spirometra erinaceieuropaei | reverse complement strand
GCGACGGGGATGATAGAGTTGGTGCTGGTCGAATACGTCGGCGGCGTTTGGCATCAGGGGTGGGATCACCGATCATGGTGATAATGGTGGTGGTGCTGTTGTTGGTGTTGGTGGTGGGCTGCCACCCAAACGAGCCACGTTGTAGGTGCGCTGAACCAACAGGGGGCCATATCGGATTATGGCAGGCGTTATGGGATTTGCATCTCATAACAAATGCCAACATTTTGGGTGCCGGCAGGCGTCGCGCACACTGAGCTCTCTACCGCTCCCCACCCTCATCGTTGTTGTTGGTCAAAAACCTGGTCATTGGCTGTGTAGACCAGAGGGTGTGGGGTGGAGCGCCAAGGTGCGGGCTCGACAGTGCCATCCACCTGTTCCCACCCCCGCCTCCGGTCTTCTCGACTCTGTCTTTACACCGGGTCCAGGTGAGGGGGGAGGAGGGAGTGTGGTAGATGTTGCGCAAGTCTGCTATCACTCTAAACTAATTCACGCACAAATCACGTCCCTACTCTTCCCTTGCTGTGGAGCGCACAGTAGACATAGTCAGCAGCGACGGTCGAACTGTCGCTGGTGGTGGTGGTGGTAGTTGCCGTCAAGTGCACCCTGGGATTTGGTGCAGAGTCGAAGATGTGGGCTATTATGGAGAAAACAGGTGGAGTCGTCGGTTTGTTTTTGCGTTGAGGTCGGAGACGTCCGATCCGGCCGATCCGCGCGCGAAATGTTCGTTTGCGGAGTGGACACGTTGGAGGGCTTGAGTACCCGCGCTGTTGGTCAGAGCCGCTTAAGACTTTCAAGTAGCTTTTTGGCTTTGACAGCGGTGATCCGGTAGGCTTCATAAATTGCCGCTCAAGTCTTCACTGCTTTCTCAAGACCGGTCAGCACTTGGGGTTGATTTGCGGTCGCATGAGAGATGTATTCAGGGTGATCTTGCAGCGTTGTTTTTTGCCGCTCCTTCGGCGAACACCCGCAGTAATATCCCCGTTAAGGAGCAGCTTGAATAGGCGCTAGCCATCCATCCTCGCGAATTGACCGCTTCACTGCAATTGTAGTTGATTACGCATTACGTAGATGATGAGAATATCGTTTGGCTCAAGGACTTCGGCGTCCGGGATCCCCACTTGCTGTTTCACGTTCCGTATTCTCCGCATGCAGCTGAGATGAAAAATATATGGGTTCCGCGATTGTTTTTCAAGATTGCCCAGTTCTCTGCTCCATACGGCAATGTCGTCCAGATGACTGCTTTTCACATATGGAGTTTGATGTGAAGATGGTAAAAATAGCGATTCCACATTTACTCCACATTATACTCGTTTCTTAAGTATAAAATATAAAGAAGACGTGATTCTCTATTGATTGACTAAAAGAAAGCATATTTTTGTATTTGGTTTATAAAAAATATATTTGAATTTCCAAGACCATCGAAAATCAATGGAAAAAAGGCTTGCAACATAAGTAGGCATTTTTTACCAAGGACGCTTTCTACAGGAGATTGAAAAGGAGTGCATTTAAAAGCCGACATCCTGCCAAGTCCAAAATGTTATAAGAATATGCCTTATGATAATCAGTTTTAAAACCGCGACCAAGTAATCCTTCCTAATCGAAAACGCATTTCAGAAGTTCAGCCAACATTTCATGAGATAGGTCACGCACTGTATGCCTGTGCGTGGTCAAAAGTCTATCTGGTTTTGGAAATCCAGCTGTCAGTTTTGATGCTGCGTGTGAGTTCACTGTCTAAATAGACAAAGCTGTTCACGGTTTTTCAGTTGGGTGCCATTGACAGTAATCCGATGATCGTCGTATTCAGTGTTGGGCGACGACTCTTACATGACAGCCGTTTTTCCCGTGTTACTGGTGGCCCAAGCTTTGCGCAGCGGGGGATGGGCGAAGAGATTTATGCTCCGCTGCGGTGGTGTGTGCGCAGCCGTTCGCGAAGAGTCACTTTTTGCTAAAAATGGCGTGACCATCAATTTTGCCACAGCCCATCGGGCCAAAGGTAAAGTATCAAGCAGATGGTAGGTAGAAGCACGCTGCGCGCTAAGTAACGAAGTTATTTGGAGTGCGCGAAATGCATTAAAGAGGTGCCTCCTAGGCCAACTAAATTCAAATGGGGCATAATTTCGTCCAAGCAAACATGTTTGAGCAAAAAGAATTAGAAAAAAAGACAGCCACTCGAAGTCCCCGCTGCAGTCAGTTTAGAAATCACGGCCCCCTGACTCCACAATGAGAGCAATAAGAGGCAGGACATATTCTTTTCAGATTATTTTTAAACAATAGCAATGCGCCCGTCGTTGCAGACGGTTTCCACCGCGCGCTCCACAGAAAAGTTGGGCAGGCGTGGTGACCTGCGCGTGAATTAGTTTATTCGTGAGAGTGGACTTGCGCTGCATCTATCGCACTCTCTCCTCCCCACTGGGGTCCGAGGTCAGGCCACAGTCAAGAAGACCGGAGGTGGTAGAGTGCGCCGGTGGCTGGCACTCCGGACCCTCACCCAGGCATACTACTACATCCCCTGGTTCTCAACAAACACTTGACCAGAATTTTAACCAACAACAGCATCACAGCGGGTCAGGAAGGACGACAAGGATGACTGAATAGTCATTCTCATGACCTGTATATACTCAGTGGGAGCTCAGGCACATTTACTGGCAGGAAACCAAGTGCCAAAGAACTGCCAGCGCACTCCTGGTTTGGTGAATCATGCCAGGGCTGCCCAACACGCAGATATACACAGAGAATGGTTACTGCCACCAGTTTACCGCCCTACATCCTTCCAGAACTTCTTGAGCAGCAATTTCATGCTGTTCGTTCTGGATTCAGGAGACATTCGTTAAGCGAACACGTCAAACTGGAGAAGGCGAGATGGATGACGACGTCTCAGTCATGATTAAGCATAAACCAGTAGGCAAACGGAAAGGCAGCAAAGCTCACACAGGCAGTAAATAACTTTAAAAAAATATTGCCTATTGTTGCACACAACTTCTTAACAGAGAATGCAGAAAATTTGATAACAATCCTAAAAATGTATTACGTTCTACTTGCTGTGGCGCCAGGCCTGCAAGACTTCTAGATTGTCGGAGTTCTGGTCGCTGTTTCCCAATATCTAGCCGTTATATCCAGGATCCGGTTATTCTAGCACTGCAGCACACGTCAAAATTCTGACAATATCTCATCGGATGAGGCGCATTAAGATCATCTGCTTCCTACAGCCGTGGAAGGGATCGTAAAATTGTAGTGGAAAAAAAACGTCTCGCAACAACCGGAATACTGCAACAGGAAGCGTACTTAAAGGAACAAAAAACATCCTATTGGCGCCATACACTCGATAACTAATACTGACAGTCCGAAAGTCGCCTTTGAATCAGAAGCATTGTTCTGCAGTCGCTCTGCATGTAAATTTCGTGGCACTCCATGTCGATGTGTTTATCGAGTGAATGGAAACTACCCTTGTCGGTAACAGTGGCTCTCAGCAGCTCGACCTGATTTCAGATAGGAACACGACCGATTTGCTTTGGCTTTGCGTCTCAAGCCGTCAGCCGCTTTCTTACTCCACTTGTATTGGGGTTGCGCACAGGCCAGAAGCAACCGTCAGGCGCCAATTCATGAGGCCGACAGACCCGTTGGCGCATCCGGAAACGTCCGCAGTAGTTTACTGGATCTGGCGCAGTTGCGGACAGAGCAACTAAGTCGGAGAAAATGGGGGGATTACTCTGGACACGTATGACTGAGCACGCAACAGCGGTGAGGAGAGAAGACGCCAGATCTCAGGTGGCAGCTCATTCCACGGAACCCCTCCATATTTTAGAGTTTCAAAATACTGAAATCCTTGCAAGGGGTGACAACCGCGTGGACCGCAAGCTGCTCGAGTCATGGCTCTCAGGCCCGCAATCCACCAACAAGCGCAATGACCTCCTGGTACCACATTCAGTGATGAAACATTCCCTGAGCAGGAGAATCAGTCACGTGGGAAGGGCGGGGGCGAGCAACAATCCCGGTGACAGCGGACCAAATCGCCGAGCCATCATCACGTCAACATTCAACACAAATTATGAAATTGCGGTTATTATCGACTCGGGCGCGGACTGACGAGTCATCATCGCATTAATTACGACCTTCAGCGGTGGTCGCAATGGCTGTTAATTATGGCACACATGTGGCACCACGGCAGCTACGTACTACAAATACTGCAGTCTTTGTGCCTCCACTACCTTCATTTGCGATGGGTTTAAGTGAAAATCCGAAACGTCAGGTCAATAAACCTCTTGTTCCAGTGATCGCACCTTCTTCTTCTGAAACCTATTAAGGCACAGGTACCAGTTGACGACAAGGAGGATCACAAGGATGATGACGGGATACCTTGGTTGGCACACCAAAGACGCAGCAAGACTGGACTGGTGCTAATGGGTAAGCGTTCAGCCGAAAAGGTACTTCATTTACTGAGCGTCCAAAACTTTTGCAGAAGATCACAGCCAGCCCAGCACGTGGAGGTTTAGTCACGATTACCCCTTGGGTTACCGTTCCCACTTTTTCAAGGATAACGTCCTTTCTGACATTGGCTTTGCACTGGGTTTCCAAAAAGATATGAATTTCAACATGTTTTTCAACGTCGCTTTTGAACTTCCTCAGAAATTAATTATGAATTTGGAGTAGATCAGTTTATTCGAGGTCTATAGGCTCAGACCGAGATTTTTATTTAAAAATATTTGGGCCGATGTTCATCAGCCACAGCGAGTAACCGCTTAATATTCACTAACTGCGGACAGGCAGCTAGTAGTGTACTTTAGGGTAAGGTGATACCATACCTTGGGTTAGTGCCTGTGCTGTGAGTATGGTATCACCTTACCCTAAATGTCCCTCATCCTCAGATCTCACAAATCAAACCCCAAACTACTTCCAAAGCATTTCTCAAATTACGGAAATTTCATTCAAACTGAGAGTAGGATGAGGGTTTAATTGTCGGCGCAAGGAATGTGAGAGAAGTTGGTTTTTAGAAAGGCGGAAATTGCGTCATTAAAGGTTTGGAAGGATCGCAGTTTCTCTAACCGCAAACCTTGCGTTTAATCAACATACTTATCGTCATAGGTGGCAATTTATGTTCTTCCTTTCTTCCTGATCGGTCTGTTCGGCCTCCATGCAAGCATGAGGGGCGTGATATACGCTTATTTTACCCAGTTCATCGCAACCTTGTTGCTTTACATAGTCACCCAATTACAAAGGCACAATATGCCAATTTTACTTTGCTCAGGGGAATAGGGATCAACATAGATGGAAAAGATTCTTTCAACAATCATTGTCACCCACCAAATTAAACTGCACGGTCATTCTCCCCAACCTTCCTCCCGTTTCGAGAGCAAACAAATTCGAACTCTGGGAGAGAGTATTGATGCTACTCGTCAAGCCAGGCAGCACTTTTGCTGCCGGCACTGGCAAAACAGCTGGTCGGATGTCATCTGATCTGGTTTGGTATGACTGCCATCGCTCGGCTGTAATCAGTATCACTGTAATGAGGGGAGGAGGAAGAGAGAGTTGAAAATTTCCAAACCCTGTTGTTTAATCATAGCCGGTCGCACGCCTGTGGCCGATCCAGTGCCGGGGGTTTGCCAGGCCTTCAGTGCCTTCTTGATCGTCTGGCCGGTCACTCGTTCTCGAAAATATTTTCTCTTCGGAGGTCAGGCAGGCTGCAGTGTGGAGCGGTAAGTAGGAAATAATCATTCACCCAGCCCCCCTTCCTTATCCGCGTTCAGCCTACAGTTTGTTTAAATAATCCGCCAGGGACGCGCGAAATTTAACCGAAGTAATTCGAGTTTTAATTTTGTGCCTGGAATAAACGGTCATCGTTCAGTGGTCACATACGCACTGTTTCGGTCGTGAATTCGTTTAAACACCCTGGGCTTAACTTTGGCCATTTCTGGCAGTTACTATTTGTCCAGAATATTTCCACTCAAGTAGAAGGTGGCGTTTTGCGTTTTACCCCAAGGCTCTGCATTGATGACCTTGTGATTCCGCAGCACTAAGTGCGCACAAGTGGCAATAACCCGCGGAGTCAACGAAATTATCGCTGAAACTTTTGGCCTGGTAATTAATTGCATGCTCAATGGATTCTACCGTCGAATGGGCTGGGGGGGGGGGAGTTGTTTTAACACACATCTCGCAGGTGGGGGAGGGGGGTTACGGCTGCTCCATCCAAAACCGAACAGCAGCAGCTTTCTTTTTTTCCTCACGCGCTGTTCCGTGACATGTTTGAGACTAGTAAGCTACTGAGGTGCAAAGGCCTCACGACACGGTCGCAGTCGCCTGCCCTGCCAACACCAACACCCCGCTCACAACCTGGACAATACCCCTCTTGTTGGAGTTTCTCCGTGATAGAAAAAACGCAGTTGGACTGGAATGTGAGCACCTTCCCCCACCCCTCTTTCTTCCCCGCATATCAACCCCCCTAGGCCTCATTGTATCGCTTGAACGCAGCAAACCCCAATGCAACCATTTTAACGTCATTGTTGAATGCCGTTCATACTGCCCGCGAAAATGATACCAGCCGAACCAACAGCCCATCCCCCGTCCCCAATAATGTTAGTTAATATTCATGCGCGCATCTCCAAATCGTTCATTGTTCGACTGGACGCTGAATCGTCTAGGTACTGAAATCTTCATTGCGATTTAATGTTGTTCCACGAACCAACAGAGGTTAAGCCCATTATACTGCTGGGTAGGGATAGAACTCCTCTTTTTTTCTAAGGCATGACAACGTACAGTAGATGTGCTTAATCATGAAATGTTAACCGAAATTCTGCAATGCGATTTCGGCTCGAAAAGATAACTCAAGAAGTGTCGTAATCTTAATCCCCGTGCAGGAGAAGCTCAGGATAATTCAGTTACTTAAGGATGCCGGCTTTTGAATGAATTTATTTCCGGTCGCCTGCGAAAACTATACTCTGTAAAAACGAGCACTTAATCAGGATGCATTTTTCTCATTGATATTCGATGCCATTGCAAATTTAAATATATTTCGTGGAAAACATGCATATAAATACTAATTCTTTTACGCATTTGGTAGTAAACTGCATCTTCTTTAAACTTTATACCTGATAAAAGGGTATAATTCAGTTTTCTAAAAACTTTTCAGATTCCCAGATAATGCCAAACCGGCCTTCCCGTTAAACTTTCATTCAGGATTTCCAATATGCAAGCTGTATATTTTCCGTGTTCAGAAAATCATATATTCCTATACGCTATTAAGAGAAGGTCGTGTGGGGTTTGTATAATATTGCAAGGGACTAGAGCCATGTTGTAAACTTTGTAAACAACATTGATGAATGCGGCGACACGATGTTTTATGAACGGGTCTTTCACGGTCTCAAAAAATAGCATAATAAAGAACGACTTCTTAAAACCCGATTATACCCTTTGATAAGGTATAAAACTTGAAGAATACCCCTTTTTCTACCAAACACGTGGTATAATGAATATGATTGTGCGTCCTTTCTATGAGATATGCTTTTGAATTTATAAGAGCATCGAATATCAATGACAAAATTCGTACTACTTAAGTAATGATTTTTGCAAGCGACTGGAAAAGAGTTAATTCAAAAGTCGGCATCATGTAGAAACTGACTTATTATGAGTTTATGCTGTAATCAAGCAATCTTTCCGAGTCGAAATCGCATCTCGGAATTTCGATTAACGCTTCACGAGTTAGCACATCTACTTTACGTTGCCAAAAAGCAAACAAATAAAATGACCGTATTGTGAAATGTATCACCTGGGTGTTGGCTGGACAAACGCTGACTGAACAGTGTAGCCCGTGGAAAAGAATAAACTAAACACTCTGTCGCAAATAGCATTTCTGGGTTGATTATCAGATACAGACGCCTATACAATGAAAGTTAGTGGCAGGATTATTTTATTTTTGACTTGTCAAACACATTTTTAAACGGGACACTCTACGTCCCTAAGGAGTCTTCTGGCGACCCTTAAGTAAAACATCTAAGGCACTGGAATGACAGTAGAATTTTATGTCTTCCCAATTAAATGCGGAAACGATATTTCTTTTTGAGAGGAATGTTTTTTAGATGAGCCCTAGTACTAGATCAAACGCAAACCGACATTCAGTCATCCTATCGTAACAGCGATGAATGCAGTGTGTGCCAGAGTCTTCTTGTTTTTCTATTTTGTTCTCGTCTAGGTTATCATCTGAAAACTAATTAAGTCGAATTCTGATTGGCTATTTGCTTATTAAGATCGACCAATGCGCAAAGGCTTTTAGCTTTTTTCTCATAAAGGACCGCACAATTAAGGTACTAGGATTGAAGCAATGTTTCCCGAAATGAATTTTAAACTGGCATGGAGAGCAGAATTTATTGGTACCAGTAGCGTTCGTGACGGCTTATCAAATGAAGCCTGTAGTTTCATAACACAGATAACAAGTGAAAAAGATACAGAGATTTGAACTTCCACAGAGAAAATCAATGTAAAATAACAAGGTCATCGTATACTGCACGTAGACTAATCAATAAAACGCAGCATAGGAAAGAAAATGGAGACGTAAACACACCGAAGGATTTCGAAAATCAAAAGGGCTCAGGTCTACCAGGGCAAGCTGAGGTTGACCACGTAGTCTACCTGTTTGCATAGGTCGGGTTTCTCCCGCCACATGTAGGCTGCCTCCAGGTAGCGCAATGACCGAGTTGTTCTTGCTCGAACTAATACTCGAAAAGACGTTTTGGGGCCAACCTAATGGCCACTATCAAGGAGATGTTTTGTAATAGAAGACCGTGGAATCTTATTCTCCTACTTTAGGCAGGTGCTCAACTGCCCTGGCTGCCAGTTGCTTTTGCGTTCGCTCAATGTACTTGCATCCACAAGTAATATACAATGACCTTGCTGTTTTACATTGATTTTATCTGTGGATGTTCAAACCTCCGTATCTTTCTCCCGCAACGACTGGCTGTAGTTCATAAGCCGTCGCGATATTAAGTGGTACTAGGATTGGTTGTTTTAAAATCACTGAAATGCACTTGCTAATACTGTCCAGTATTTGTGATGTCAAATGTTCTGGCAGAGGACTGTTTAAATTGAGCAATTAAAAATAAATGGTTTATAATTAAGAACTTTTGTTTAGGTAGTTATTTTAAGTGTTTTAAATAATCAGAAGTATCGACTGAATAAATTTTTTTCCTTGAAGGAGACAATGAAAATACAAAACAATCAGTTCCACACATTCATGGTCTGCTGCAGTAAAGCTCATCATTATAAAAATAGACAATATGTTGATGTGCATCAAATTTCCTGTATACCCTTTTATCCCGACTTGAACCATCTGACACCTGGTATGTTAAAAACCTGTCAATTAATATTTTCCTAGCTAGGTAGCGGAGATATTAGTGCTGCATTGAGTGGGTTTAAAAAGTAGAGGGAAGCCTGTTTTCACGATGAGTTATACAGTTGAACATTAAAGACATCACTTGCCTTGCAAGGTTTAGGAGAGCGGAAATGTGCGATGTTTAAACATGGACGAGATTTTTTTCCCAGAGTGCAACAGTGACTTGTGTGTGACGTCATTTCTAGTGAGTTGGACTTTCGTCGCATCTACTACACACACCCTCCCCCACCACCTCCGCCCCGTTCGCCTAGCAGGAGAAAGAAATGATGCTAGACGTTGATCATGCGCGCAACGGCAGGCTAAGCTAGACAACGTGTCTACGCGTGTGGATTCATTACTTAACAAGTACCCGGCTTCAGTGGAAGATTTTTTTATTGCCAGGGGATATATCACAGCTTGGTCTTTAACAAGGAAAAGGTCCATGTTATCAAGTCAGGGCTGCTAGCGCGCCGGTTCAAGGCCCATGTGACCGTTCATAGGAAAAAACATTAATTCCTGGATTAAATCGACCACATGCTCCCTACCCTCTCTATTTCAACAGGGGCTTCTCTCAGCCAAAACATTTGGGAATAATATTCGACTCAGTGACTGGCATTCAGTGGTGCTTCTGCCTTACACGTTCCACACACACACACACACACACACACACACACACGACAGTTCGACCATCGATTTCGATGATGTCCACCGTGTGCTCCACAGACTGCATTGTGGGAGAAGGGACGGTGACTTACGCAGGGGTTTATAGTGCCAGTAGACTTGCGTAGCATCTATCTACACTCTCTCCTCCTCCCCCGCCTGAGCCCGGTGTCAAGACAGAGTCAAGAAGACCGGAGACGGGGGAGGCCGCAGGTGGATGGCTCGGACGGATCCTCGCCTTGGCGCTCCACTCCGCACCCCTGGTCCACACACAAATGATCAGGATTTTGACCACAAAACAATGGGGTGTTGACAGTGGTCCAGTTGTGCGACGAATGGCGACAGCAGGGTCCGCCAGCACACCCCGCAAATGTTGGCATTTGTTATTGCGCACAGATAACGCCTGCCAGAGTCCGATGTGGCCCCCGTGTTGGTCCAGCGCATCTAACACGTGGCCTGTTTGGAGGTCACACGCACACACACGGCAGAACAGTTCGACCGTCATTGCTGACGATGACCACCGTGTGCTACACAGCAAAGTGAGAGCAGGGACGGTGACATGCGTGTGATTTAGTTTACAGTGAATGTGGACTTGCACAGCATCCTCCGCACTCCCTCCTCCCATTTTCGACCCGGTGTCAAGACAGAGTCACGAAAACCGGAGGCGGGGGAAGGCACAGGCGGATGGGGCGGTCGAGGCCGCACCTTGACGCTCCACTCCCCACCCCCTGGTCCATACAGCAAATGACCAGGTTTCTGCCCAATAACAATGGGTGGCGGCAGGGGTCTCTGTGTGCATGACGTCTACTGGCAACCGGGTCTCCCACAGCATCCCAAAATGCTGGCATTTTTATAGTGTGTAAATCCGATAACGCCCGCCAGAATCTGATATGGCTCTCGTGTTGGTCCAGCGCATATACCACGTGGCCCGTTTTGGGTGGAAATACACGCGAACGAATAAGGCAGTACTGCCTAACAATTTTCCAAACCGCCAGAACGATTGCTTATTTGGTAGACTCTTGAAATTTGCGCAGCGACAAATTACCCGCTGAATACTAATGTAGTCAGTGGGAGGTCTGCAGACGTTTTTGTCACAAATTAGTGCGGAGTTCGGCTGGCTTTTCAGTTGTTTTCTAAGTGGGAGGTGAAGCATTCTCAAAAAATTGTTTGAAACGCCGAATCGGTCTTGGACAACAAATGCAAGAAAGTCGTTGCACTGGGCGCGATCGCGTGTTTGGGTGCTCCAGCAGACCTGTGGGTGTTCTAGCTGAGAGGGAAATTTAAAAAACCCGGCTTTTATTGTTATGTCACGGTAATTCGTTGGAAATTGTGCACAATTGAGGCGAATATGGGAGAGCGATTAATAACTGGAGCAAATTTTTTTTCTAAAAGATTCGTCAGATTAAAGAGGAAAACTTGCTTTCTAGGTTTACTGGTGCAACCAAAAGAGAAACGAAACAACATTCAGAAACCACAGAAAAACGAACACGTCCAGAGTGACTTTCAGTGGGAGACTTGACGAATGCGAATGAAGTCGGGGAGCGGTCCTTGTGACTGAAATAAAGCATTTACAGCATTTATCCAATCAGAATTGCAAGCCAAAGGATAAGTCCATAAATTCCCGGAAGAGCATTAATATATTGTTATTACAAGTGGTTTAGATACTGCTTAATGAGGCTGTATAGTTTTATGAAACCCAAATATTCCAAGTAATCTGCATCAAAATGTTTCCTACATTGGGACATCTTATAATAAACTTTCGACGATGTTGGTCCCTGTGTGCACTGTAAGCGTCATTTAATTACCTCGATCTTAGGAACGCTTTTTACGACACGTGGATGGAACACATCGTGTCGGTTTCACTCGCTTCATCCTCGCCCATGCAGCATTCGATTTTCAAGCCCCTCCATCAACAGGTGATGCGATTGTACTCGGTGTTCGACGAGGCATCTAAACCTACGTTTGAGGCGTACGACACACACGGACGCAGAGAAGCCTTGTCGGCGCCTCCTTTGAGCCAGTGCAGCCTCCATCTTTAATTCTTGCATGGGGAATCACTTCGGTTATGCGGGCGAATGTAGAGGGATAAAGTGATGTGACTGAATAATTAATTGGACGTTTTTTTGGAGTTGTGTAATCGAATGCGTGAAACGGCTAGTAGGTTATTTCATGCCTACGTTTGTTGACGTGTTATAGCAATCCGCCGGGCAGCAACAGGCTTATGTTGACAGGTATATAATAGCCAAACTTAATACTAATTATAATCATGATTATATTGTTGTTGTAATATATTGATATAATAATATTATATATATAATTATATATGACAGAAATAATAATATGATGGTAGGGGACACTCACGGATCGTTCTTACGGAACTCACTCGTTCCGTTGTGCCTTACAGGCTCTCTCTCAAGCCCAACCAGCAGCCGCACAGCGGCACATGATATAGGCAGAACGTAATTACCGACAAAGACAAGGAAGACTCAGAAGATGAAGATGCGATCACTGGGACAAGTACACCTACCACAAGGAAGACTGGAATGACCAGTTCTGGCTTATTAGCCGTCGTCAGCCAGTCATACCCATGTCAGATCAGTGAGGCCAGTGGCACCGTTATCTGAAGCTATTCACCGAATTGGAACTACGGAATGATATTGCCGACAAAGGCAAGGGAGACTAGAATGGCCATTTCTGGCTAATTAGCCGTCGTCAGCAATTCATACCCAACCACGAAGTGTGGAACACCCGAGTCTCGAAATCGCGACCTGTTTGTTAGACGTCAACGTCTGTAGCCACTGGGCCACGTGACCGTTGCCCTGTTATTATAATTATACAAAAATATAATTATATAATATGTATGTACACATTATTATAACACTTATGGCCTGTTTTTAAATGATGCTGAATGACGCTTACGATTTATTTCAAGCGGATGTGTCCGGTATTCGCTTTATGTTATAATTTACACGACTTTAAACATCTTATTTAACCATTTTAGTCTCGGTAAAAGTTTGAAAACGAGTGCGCATTAGGATTTATTAATGTCAGCAGATTTTCCTCTCTCATCTAACGGCCTACCGTTGCTTCGTAGTAAATAAGCTTCTGCATGGAGCACCGTCGTTTAAATCGGCTAAAAAATTGACATGAATACGGTAATGACGGGGCTTGACACATGCATTTTAAATGAGGAAAATCTTTCTTAAAACGAGATATGAATAGCAAAGGAAAATATGGCAACGTAAACGTAGGTGGGACATGTTAGAGAACTGAGGGCTTACCCGAACCCAGCCAAGTCTACCGCCTGATCCAACTAGCTTTCCCAAACCGGTCGTTTTTTTCCCTTGCGAAGACGCACTGTCGGGGCTTCTCTTTCAAATGCAAGGTCTAGATGGTTTGCTTTGGGTCGGAGTAGTGTCTGCTGTCTGGCAGGTGTTTTGTGCTGGAACAGCGCAGGAGAGTTTTTTTCTGACTGCGAGCGTCGGTTAGACTGGAAAACCTCTTTGTCTTCGAAAGCAAAATGTGCATGGGTCAAAAATGGAACAGTCATGCAGTCAGCTGACGGTGTGTGTTATTCGCAACTTCGTTCCTGGGGTTTCCTACACCGGATAGTATGCAACCCGTGATTTTAAACTAAAACTTGTCTTTTCTTTCTGCTTTAGTCAAAGGATAGTCCTCAAGAAGAGGAAGACAAAACCGTATAAGCAGAAGGAATGATAAAAAATTAATGTCATAAGGAGAATACGAGAAGGGTAAGGACCAATGTAAAAAGTAGAAGAAGCCGGCGACTATGAACGATGGGGGAATAGTAATGATATGAAGAACATGATGAAGATGGGTAAAAGGGTGATCAATAGAAAATTGAGTGGAATAGTAATACTAGTTATACAGGGGCGACGTGTTATTTAGTATCTGATAATAACAGGCAAAGAAGCATGGAAAGTATAGGAAAAGCGGGGGACAATTTACCTGCAGGCAACTTCGGCTGGTTTTGTTGACCTTACAGTTCCACGCCCGCATCTAAACAAATTAGACGAAGATCCATACAGCGCAAGTTTCGAACTTTATCCGCCAATCTAACCTCGGCTTCTGGTTCTTGCACCCGTGGCTTAGTATTATGCAGGAGTTGACAATGACCGTTTATGTTCTTAAAATGTTATTTCTTATGACAACCCGGGCATATGGGAGCAGAAAGCTAGTTAATCTGGGCTGACTTTGTCCTCATCCTTGAAATGAGCTGTAATTTTAAAAAAATATCTAGGTAATGTTGCAGGTGGGGTTACAGAAGAAGTTGGATGGTGCAAAAGCGTGCACGATTGAGAAAAGAAAGTACGTGGTGAATGGAAAGGACAAGCAACTTGCCACAGTTGGGCAACAGCCAAAAGGAACTTCAACTGGTTATTCTAATACGAAAATATGTATCAAAACTCCCTGCTAGCACGTGACGCCCTGTCAACACGCAACCCCGTCATTATGCTGGACCAGGGCTAGGCCCCACCCGTTAATATGCCCTGAAATGTGAAATGTCATTTCTGTGCGCACCTTATCCCCTTAAGCTTGACTACTTTTAGTTAAGTCTACGCTGTTTTCTCTATCCAGAGAAGTTAAGGTCGGTTAAATAGTTAATAGGTGCCCCTTCCTGCTGACTGGGCCGAATCAGGACTCAAGGGATCATGGAACAGTCCAATGGGTCACTCGCCTTGTATTTTTAGAAAAACTGTATCATACTACTGTTGGCTTTCCTAAGCACAGGTAGCGTGGGTACGTTGTATGCAAAGATCGTCCTCCATAAAAAAATAGTATTTCAGACATATTGGCAGATTTTGAATAATTCATATTGACCCATCTGTGAAAAACTCGGCGCCTCGGTGGGATTCGAACCCAGGACGCCAAAACCTCTAGGAATTAGGTGAGCCTGGTAGTCATCTGGTGGATTCTAGGTGAATTGCTTAGGAAATCCTGCTTGGGCGGTCAGCTTTCTGTATCAGATTTGGTGGATTCTAGACGTTGCATTAGGTTGGGCGGGTACCCTGACCCAAATGTAATTAAACTCGCGTCGTCCGACGGGCCCTCGTAAATCAAGTGCTTAGATCGTTGGCTGTATTAAAGCCTCCCCCTTACTGCGTGGGTTCGAATCCCACCGAGGCGCCGAGTTTTTCACAGTTGGGCCAACGTGAAGAAAATAGTTTATTAATTGAAAAAAACTGGTATCTTAGGTGATTTAATTAGGAAGAGGAAATTCTTAGCTAAACCGCTTTTGGTAGTTTGCTTTCGGAGGGCTTGGATGGACTGAGCCACATTTTCAAATCGCGACTGTTTTTCCTACCCCTGTTTGTCTCTGTCCGTCACAGCCCAAACCGGGAGACCACAGATTAGGGTTTAAAAAGATGCCCTATTCCTTTCAAATCCCCTGAAAATCGCCGATAGGAAGCAGTTTTGAATTCCAGGAATGGGACTCGTCTCTTCGCTTCTGTTGGAAAGTAGTTTGTTCTTACGACTGTTTTGGCGGCTTGATCCACGCAAAAGGAGTATTTCTGATGTATGCACTGCACAAAACGTGCAGTATTATTAATTACTTGGCCGGAGGTAAGGCTGCCTGGGTAGTCCATGAATTATTCCGACAACAGCTGCCGTCTTCGTCTCGCTGTGTCGTTCACAGTCTAACTTAATTACTTCTTACGTTAAGATCGCCGTTGATAGTCAGACATTATACGGTGATACTGTCGACGAACGTACTTGTTATCAGTAGGTGTGCCTACCTTGTCTAGGGAACTTGATATCAGTAGCTGCTCTCGTTTCGGTCAGGCTGTTGGGCTTAGTGAGGGTTAGAGTTAGGCGTAGGTTAAGTTTTATGATTAGGGTTTGCATTTTAGGGGCAGGTTTCAGTGTTAGGGTTAGGGTTTAGGTTCCCGTTAGGGTTACAGTTAATGTTAGGGTTAAAGTTAGGTTTGGGGTCAAGGTTAGGGTTAGGGTTGTGGTTAGGTTTTGGGTTTTAGTATTTTGGTTACGTTTCGCTTTTGAGGCTTAGGGTTAGGCTTTACGGTTTCCGTCAAGGTTGGATTTTAGG
This sequence comes from Spirometra erinaceieuropaei, assembly GCA_902702965.1. Lineage (NCBI taxonomy): Eukaryota > Metazoa > Platyhelminthes > Cestoda > Diphyllobothriidea > Diphyllobothriidae > Spirometra > Spirometra erinaceieuropaei. The sequence goes on along the minus strand of CACRXP010000019.1, from coordinate 901,286 downwards.
GGTTAAGCGTAGGGTTTAAATTTCTACCATTTTTCCACCTACTTAAAACTTCCCAGCACTTTCCCTGGCAACTTTACTTTTACCCAGAATCTCCAGCATTCCTCTACCAGCTCTTCGATTTACCCCACCCATATAACCCCCTTTCCCACCATTCCCGTACGATAGGGACCTGGCTGTCCGCCTCCCCATTCCTGGCTACCAACTGCGATCTAACCCTTCTTACTTACAGGACATGGCACAATCAATTTTCGGAGATAAATTGGGTAGCTTACTTCATGTGACCAAAGACGGCAGTGGAGGCTGGTAGCATACGAATGCAGCCCCCAACAGACCGACTTTCTACAGAATCGGTCAACAGAAGAAAGACCAACTAATACGCGAAGGCATAGCTATCTATTTCTGTTTGGATTTCAGTAATTAGACTGATTTGTCCCAGAAGCAGATCACTGGGCGGCGGTCTTAACAGTAATTCCGTCAATTGTAGACGAGCAGGTACTCAACGTTTGATACACAACCCATAGACCCACTTGCTTTGAGAATATCAAGGCATGCGCAATGGACGCTCCTAAGTTTGAACTTCTGGCTGAGTGATACGGTGGAGGGTTTATCCTCACTCAGGTTTCCCGTACTTTGCCCAACTTTTTCGGGGTTTGTTAGCTTTTTCGATGTATGTTGCTGTTCTATCTCATATGACCCGGAGGGAAGGTAGGACAGGAAGAGAGCCGGTTCAGAGGACGAACACTTTATTGGCAACTTACGAACAGGAGGGGTTGCAACACGTCAGAAAGATGCGCGATCTATGTTGGTCCCTGTGCGTTCTGGAACATTCCACCCAATGGCCTGCCAGCCTTTGAGGGCGTTCTAGAACGTTTCTGCTCGGGGCGTGCTGGTCGCTGATTGGCCACCGTGTGCGCGATAGTGCCCCGCGGAAACGTCTGGAATGTTCGGCCAGCCATTAGTTGGACCTCATACGGGCTCGGCGCTGCAGTGCACGCCAGTCAGCCGACTAACTTCGCGCGACTCACGCCGCCGGTCTGATGTAACGGCCGAGGTCGTCAAGGGTAGCACACACCAACGTAAGGAAACGCCGAGAAGAGATTCTGACGGAGATAGATGTGAACAGAACTGTTGTATATAATATATGTGAAAATATAAAATATTTATTATAATTTTATGTAATTATATAATATGTACGTATATTTTATTATAACAGTTAGGCCCTGCGTTACAAATGATGATGAATGATGCTTACGATTTATTTCAAGCTGCTGTGTCCGGTATTCGCTTTATCTTATAATTTACACGACTTTAAACATCTTATTTGAGCACTTTAGTCACGGCAAAAGTTTAAAAAAGTATGCGCAAAAGAATTTATTAATGTCAGCAGATATCCCCTCCCGAATCTAACGGCCTACCGTTGCTTCGTAGTTAATCAGCCTCTGCATGAAGCACCGTCGTTTAAATCGGCTCAAAAATCGACATGGAGACGGTAATGACGGGGCTTGAAACGTGCATTTTAAATGAGGAAATTTTTTCTCAAAACGAGATATGAATAGCAAAGGAAAATGTGGCAACGTAAAAGTAGGTGTGACATGTTAGAGTACTGAGGGCTTACCCGAACCCAGCCAAGTCTACCGCCTGATCCAACTAGCTTGCCCAAACCGGGCGTTTTTTTCCCGTGCGAAGACGCACTGTCGGGGCTTTTCTTTCAAAAGCAAGGACTAGATGGTTTGCTTTGGGTCGGTTAGACTGGAGAACCTCTTTGTCTTCGAAGGCAAAACGCAAATGGGTCAAAAATGGAACAGTCAGGTAGTCAGCTGACGGTGTGTGTTATTCGCAACAACGTTTCTGGAGAAGAAAGGAGAAGAGGGTACGTCGAGTAGGGGACATAGTATAATATAAGGAGATGGGCATGGCAATTACATATAATAAATGGTGTACATGTAGAATGAGAAACAGCAATGAGCTAACCTGTCGGGATGGAGAAGCGACCCTAGCATACTAGCTAAACAGCCGGTGGGGATACACAGCGCTGTGGGCAACTGCAGGGAAGGGCCGAGGGGGGAGCCGACGTTGAGTGAAAGAGGGCGACGAGAACGGCGGTATTTTGTGGGACGGGGTGTCGGCGGTAGCGAGAGTAAGGGAGACCGGCCGTCTTCACCAGCACGCAGTTACACCGTCACCATTCCAGGTCCGCGCCAAAAGTGTTCCACCATTCAAACAACCCTGTGCAGGTCAAGAGACATTACACTGGTACCCTGTTTAGGGCCTTAGACCGTGGCTCTACGCCGCTTACACTCTCCGTGCTATTAAATATACCTCTCGGTTCCAGTATGTTTGTGGTATGGCGTATCGCGTAGGGCATTATCTTTTTGAAGAAAACTACGATAGACCGTATTGGGAGTCCAGAATACAGGAACGTTAAAGGATTCGCGCAGTTGACTTGCATAGCTGGGATAGTGTGACAGATTAAACGCCTGACGTGAAACCCCCGGCCCGATATTCATGTTCGTCTTAACGCAAATCCGTCCCTTCTGTATTTGGTTCCTTTCCATCATAACCTGCGCAATTAACTACTTAACCCAATTAAGTACTATGGGTAAGATGTAGTTATGCAGCCGCACCTGGTGGACACAGTACTGTTGGTCTACTTAATTATTTTAAGTTGGTGTGATTACGTTGGCATGCTGTTGCTGTGCGTTGCGGTGTGTGTTCTGTTGAGCGCCTTGTTTCATTATTGACGTATCTACGTTTTTTGTCCCAGTGTCAGTGGTCTTTCTTGACTTTCAGCCTATCGTCTTCTTCCAACTTTCGTATTGGATGTTTCAGGGTTAAGGTTTGGGGCTGAGGGTAAGAGTTAGAGGCCAGGGTTAGGGTTAGGGGTAAGAGTTGGGGTTTAGTGTTAGGGGGTTAGAGGAACTATTTCCTAACCACTCAGAGTACAGTAGGTTGGCTAACTCATAGAATGTCAACCGAAATTCCGAAATACGTTTTCGTTCCGAAAGGATTAATAAAGCAGGGTTGTAAAACTAGTTAGCCTTCAAAATAATTTTATAATACTTCAGTTGCCTCGGGATGCAGGCTTTCGAACGGACTTCTTCCCGGCTACATACATAAGCTACATTCTGCAAAAAATGACTAATTATGTAGCAGGATTTTTTCTCATTGATTTTCGATGCCCCTTAATGTCCAATTATATTTCATGAAAGCATGCAAACATATTCATTTCTTTGCTTATTCGATAGAATACTACGTCTTCTGCCAACTTTATTGTCGAATGAAGGGTATAATTCGGTTTTTAAAATCTTTTCCAATTCCCGACTAATTTTGAGCCCACTTGGATTCAGGGTTTCCAAACTACAAGCCCTACATTTTCCGCATACGGAAAACCATACATTTCTCTGCGGTGATTAAGGGGGATCATATAGGTTTCATAAAATTTAGCAGTGGATTTGATCCATGTTGTTAACTTTACGAGCCACATTGGTAAACGCAGAGGCATAACGATTTATGGTATTTAAAAGTCCCACAATAAGAAACTTTTAAAAACCCCAATTATATCCTTCCTTCGAGCGTAAAATTAGAAGAAGACGTAATTTTCTACCGAATGAGTAAAAGAATGAATAGTTTTATGCATTTCTTCCTTGAAATATTATTGAACATTTAGGGGCATCGAAAATCAATTAGAAATATTCATGCTACTTAAGTAGTCATTTTTTTCAGAGTGTACTTTCCGCATGCAGCTGGAAGGAAGTCCATTCGAAGGCCGGCATCCTGGCGTTAGTGAAATACTATAGAATTATGTTTCAGACTTACCAGTTTTACGACCCTACTTAATTAATCTTTCCGAAATGTAAAGGCATTTCGGAATTTCGGTTCACATTTCATGAGTTAGCCCACCTACTGTACAACTGCTCATTCCCAATAGCATTTATTTTGCACACAATTATTTGACATCGTCTTCTGTGCGTTCCCGGCCTCACATGTAAACCAACTATTGCCACTGGTACAGTATGACAGATGTGGGATGTTTTTAACTCAGGTGCGGCTACATAACAACATCTGCCAGTAATATGTTCCCTATCATCATCCCGCCATAGATCCACTGGAGGCCAACAATAAAATGAATTTAGGTTTATCATTTCTGTGAGCGGGGGTCTTGGCTTCCCTTGCAACAGGTGGTCCTTCTGGCTTCTACAACATTTATACAACTGCCTACTTGTTAAAAACCGCCAAAAAAGAAAGGAAGATAATTTTAGGGAATTTAATAACAAAGCGGCCTGTTTTTTCTAACAGGTCATTCGCTAAAGCTTTGAGTTCTTGAACAATAATTTACTGACACCGTCTTTTGTGAGTGAACTCGTACTTTGAAACTCACGTTTGTGTTTTTGGAATCTGTAATTTTTTGAAGTCCTTGCAGCAATGCTCGGCAGTCTGTTATAGTTACACGGCAGAGCAAAGCTACTCACTGCTTCCTACGATGTCCTGCATATCAACTGAGTTAGTGACTAAATAGCCTTTGGCAGACAAAGCAGGGTTGATAACAAAAAGTCACCTTTGTATTATGTACTACTTTTATCTTTCTTTTGTCAAGGCGGCGTTTAGGAGGATGAACAGGAGTAGGCGCCGGCACCATCCGCGGTAATTTCAGCAGGTAACCGAGTCATTTTCAGTCCTTCAAGGAGTAGCCACCTCCACACGAAACGTAGTACACACTTTGCCTAAGGTTAACCTCGCACTTCAGACGGGGCATGTGCCAGCGGTTTATCCAGGTATTCACTCCGTCACCAACGGTTAAGAAGATTCAAAAGGCCGCAGACTTGGCAGCCACCAATCCGACGTCCGCGTTATCCTTTTTGTCTTGAGTTACAAGGCAAACTACTTTTCCTTCTGAAGGCCAGCCAGATCAGCGGACGAAATTTCTCGCAGCTGGTCCTCATTCGGTCGCCTCATCCTGGGTCGGATTTCACCGGAAGCTTTCTTTAATACCTAAATTTGTTAGGGTCAGTCCTTCCTGTTTACAGCTGAAAATTGGGATAGCCGTCGAGGAAGTGGCTGGCGCGCAAACTCCGCACTAGCAAAAGCAGATGTGGGAAAAAAGTCACTCGAAGAAATGAAAGGAAGCGCAGAAGGCCAACGATCAGGATTCCAAGCGCTCCATGAATGCAGACAGGCATAATTCCGGGGTGTGTTTGGAAAGCGAAAAGCGATTAAACACACGTTTGAGTCTTAGCAAACTATGCCTTTCTTTGTCGTCTGCACGACATTTGAGGTATCAAGTATTTGTTTGTTTCGGACAAATTAAAACATACTAATATGTTTTCTGCAAAACTATTTGCCTTTATGTACAACCGCAATATTATTTGGGTAAAAGCACTGACATGAAAGTAATCTTGCCTTTGGTTGACTAGAGACGGCTAATAAGCCAGAAATTGTCATTCCAGTCTCCCTTGTCTTTGTCGGTAATGCTATTCTGCCTACATCATGCGCCGCTGTGCGGCTGCTGGTTGGGCCCGAGAGAGAGCCCTAAGGCAAAACTGGAGGACTGAGTCCCGTAGCACGGTCGATAAGCGCCTCTCTACCATATATATAATGGTAGGGGGCGCTCACCGATCGTTCATACGAAACCCACTCGTTCCGTTGTGCCTTAAGGGCTCTCTCTCGAGCCCAACCAGCAGCCGTACAGTGGCCCATGATATATAGGCAGAATAGTATTACCGACAAAGACAAGGGAGACTGGAATGGCCATTTCTGGCTTATTAGCCGTCGTCAGCCAGCCATACGCAAGCCCGAATTGTGGAACACCCGAGCCTCGAACTCGCGACCTGTTGGTTTAGAAGTCCACGCCTCTACCCACCGGGCCACGAGCCCGTTGCCTTGTCGGAACGAGTGGGTTCCGTATGAACGATCGGTGAGCGCCTCCTAGCATTGTATATTCCCGATGGAAAACCGACAGGGCAACGGGCTCGTGGCCCGGTGAGTGGAGGCGTTGACTTCTAAACCAACAGGTCGCGAGTTCGAGGCTCGGGTGTTCCACAATTCGGGCTTGCGTATGGCTGGCTGACGACGGCTAATAAGCCAGAAATGGCCATTTCAGTCTCCCTTGTCTTTGTCGGTAATACTATTCTGCCTATATATCATGGGCCGCTGTACGGCTGCTGGTTGGGCTCGAGAGAGAGCCCTTAAGGCACAACGGAACGAGTGAGTTCCGTATGAACGATCGTTGAGCGCTCCCTAGCATCATATATATATATATATACACATATATGAAGTGCAAGTAATTCACCTACGCTCAGCTGAATTTCCTGCATCGGTGCCTTGACGAGAATGTCTTAGCCGAATGCCTCAGATACAGACCGCCTGTGAACACTGACCTATGCCAGTGAACGATGGGACACTTCAAAAATACGACGATTAGAGTACTTATACAAGACTTCCACTTTCGTATTCGCAAATATCGCCAAGTGATGGAACAACATTTGTTGACCTGCCAGTCGAATTTGACCGCACCCGAGCCGGAAGCCTTGAGGGCGGTAATCCTCAATGGGACACAGCGTCACCGAAAGTTATGCGATGACCAACTGTTAGAGAAATTTAGTAAAATAAGTCCGCCGAAACAGCCCTCCTCCGATGGGACCCTGGTTCACAACCATCGTCTCACGCAACAAGAGCTAGCGGTTTTATCCTATGACGCTAAGTACACAGTGCGAGAGATGCTCGACCAGCAGACTTCATCGCATCCTTCGAATCAGCGCTCCAGAAGTGGGAGGCAGATGAGGAACGCAAGCACGCCATGCGGCAACCGAAGTCGTCCTTACTTCTCCGGCACAAACCCCAAATGATGGTTTCCGATGCAGAAGATCGAGGACCTTTTGGCTCACGAAAAATAAAAAAATATCGTCATCCTGCCTGCTGACAACGGACGCTCGACGGTCGTCATGGATAAGACTGAATACAGGACTAAACTGGAGAATCTGCTGATGGACAAGGAATTTTATGCGCCTTCGGATGTCAGCGAGTTCAAAAAGCTTGTAAACAACATAAACAAGACGGTAGGGAGGTTAAAGAAAGCGAACGCCCTCACGTCCGCGAAAGCCACTGACACCGCGATGGTACGCTCCTACGGCCTGTCCAAGGTACACAAGCCAGGTGTGCCCCTCCGCCCAGTCGTTTCTTTACGTGGCACACCAACCTTTCGGCTATCAAAGTGGTTGTACCAGTAACTTTGTTTCCTCATCAAGGACTCAGAATGGACAGTAAAGTCAGCCGAGGTGTTTTTCGCTCGCATCCGACATCGTAGAATGGAGGCAGACGGGGTGGTGGTGTCCTTTGACGTAGTCTAACCGTTCACTTCCATCCCACCCGACCTGGCCACCGACATTCTCGACGGCCTTCTCCGAGAAAAATACGACGAGACCGACCAACAGCTTAAGCGAGTGCAAATCATCGAGCTCCTGGAACTGTGTCTTCAGACTTTCTTCACATTTAATGGCCAAGATACGAGTAAAAGAAGGGAACGCCAATGGGCTCACCTCTGTTTGGACTTATTGCCGAAGCGGTTTTTCAGAGGTTGGAGCGGCTGGTATTCAGCTCTTTCCCTCCGAAGTTCTGGGCCATATATGTTGACGAAACATTCGTCGTGACGAAAAGCAACCACATGCAAAATTTTCCGACATATAGTTCACTATGGAAGAAGAGGTCGAGAATCGATTGCCCTTCCTAGACGTACAAGTCACAAAACTGTCGGACGGGAATATAAAGACGGCGGTCTACTGTAAGGCGACTAACACTAGACGCATCCTCAACTTCAGTAGCAACCACCCCGTCGGTCACAAACGTAGATGTGTCAGGATCCTTTCCCAATGCGTCCAAACACACTGCAGTGACAACAATGACAGGAAGAATGAGGTGAAGTACTTACGTGCCCTATTTGAAGCCAACGTTACCCGAAGTCATTCATACGCCGGTGTCTCAGGGAGTCCCACTCTGTGCGGTCGAGCGAGGAGAAACCAAATTTCTGGCTCTCGATCCCCTACGCTAAGAACGTTTCAGAGGCGGCTTCGAGAAGTCTGAAACCGTTGTGAATTGGTATGGTTCATAAACCAGCATCAGCAATCCCACAGCAGATCATGAGACCCAAAGACCCGCTGCCGGTGACAGAACCATCAGCGGTGATCTACAGCATCCCATGCCAAGATTGTGGTGCAAGGTATGTTGGTGAAACGGGAAAACGCCTCGGCACAAAATTGCACGTGCACCAGTTTGCAATAAACCGCAAGGATAAGCTGTCGTTGGTGTATGGTCACACACTAGAGCTAAACCACAGTTCCGCCTTCGAGAAAGCGAGGGTGGTCGGCTGAGCCAATGATAAAATGGCTGGAAAGTTGGTCCTCGCCTGGCACGCTCGACCGAGCCATAATCCTACATCCCGCCTACAACAGAAAACAGGCTATCCAACGTACGTGCGCTGGGCACGGTTATAATACGAAGCAGGCGGCAGGGCTGAGCAAACCAAGGCCAGCAGGAGATGTCAGGGAACGACTCTGATGAAGGAAATGAGAGAGTCTCCGAAATGTCAGTTTGAATACAATCTGGTCCATGAAATCGCCTTCTCTTTTTCGTCTTCCTCGGGCGATGATAAACACGATATATGGATATATATGGATATATATCATGCGCCGCTGTGCGGCTGCTGGTTGGGCTCGAGAGAGGGCCCTTAAGACACAACGGAACGAGTGGATTCCGTATGAACGATCGGTGAGCGCCCCCTACCACTGGATATATATAATAGATATGCTATCTCATAAAATGCTTACCGGAATTCGGAAATTCGTTTTAAATTCGGAAAGATTGCGTAAGCAGGGTTTTCATGTTACTTATCATGTTGCATAACACCAAAATATTTCAAATGATGCCGGCTTTCGAGAGAACTACTTATCAACCGCCTGTTTAAACTGTATCCTGCATAAAATGACTACTTAAGTATTGTGTATATTTTCCTGCTATTTTCGGGGCCTCTGTAAATCCATACATATTTGATAGGAAACATGCACGCAGATTTTTTTCTTTTTCTCATTTGTTAGCAAAATACGTCTTTTCGAATTTCATACTTGAATAAAGGGCACCGCTCGGTTTTTAAAAAGATTCTATTTATGAGTTTTCTCATAACCGTGAAGTGTCCAATCGTGCAGCATCGCATTAAAATTTATTTATGTTGCTTATGAAGTGATCGTCATGGTCCGCATCCATTATGACCTTTTATGGGTCCTAAATGTCCTCTTTATAATAGCATATAGGAATATTTGATTTGCCGTGCACGAAAAGTACACAAGTTGTGGTTCGAAAACCCTGCATTCGAGTGTGACGGTGAGTCGAATGGAAGCTTTATAGCCGAGAAAGTACTCTTTTTTAGAGAATAAAACTTGAGGAAGACATAATTTGCTACCAACTCAGCAAACGAACGCCTATTCTTATGCATATTTTCTATAACAGCTGTTAGAATTCATAAGGGCATCGAAAATCAATGGAAATAAGTTGTGCTACATAAGTATTCATTTTTTGCAGAATAAAGTTTGTACAGGTGGCCAATAGGGAGATCTTTCGAAAGCCGCCATCCTTACGCGACCGAAGTATCCGAGAGATAATTAATATGGCAACCCCTCTTAGGTAATCTTATGGAATTGAAAGCGTATTTAAAAATTTCAGTCAACATTCAATAGGATAGCGCATCTACCAGCGGCATTATATGGGCGAAACACGTGTCTGGGCTTTAAACTAGTGACTCTTTCGGGAGTATCAGGTAATACCCGTACCATACATATATATGCATTGAACGGAAGGCATCCTATGGCATTTAATTTGAAGGTAGTGTGTTCGTTGGGAAATGTAGGACGTTTATTAGTACATTTTCCAGCTGAGGTCACGACGCAAAAATTAGAGGCTATGGCTCTGCAATTATTTAACCCCAGACTACGGGGTACGCCACATAGACGACACCTTTGTTATTGTCAAAAGGGACCAACTGGTAATGCTTCACAGCGTTATCAACTTAACGCTCTCAGAAATCACCTTCAGCTCGAAAAGAAAGCTGACAGCAGACACCCATTTCTTGATGTTCTCATACAATGAAACACCGAGGGGGCATTCCACACATCAGTGTACCCCAAAGAAGCTTATGCGGAAATTAGTCTACACTACGAAGGCAACCACCGAACTACCGCATCCACCGTACTCTCTCTCTTCCCCACTCTCCACCTGGACCCGGTGTTAATACAGAGTTAAGAAGACCGGAGGCGAGGGAACGCAGGTGGGTGGCGCGGTCGAACCCGCACCCTGGCGGCCCATTCCAAACTCCCCGTTCCACTAGCCTGGTCCAATAGCCTACTTAATCGAGCTAATACGCACTTCTCCGATAACGAAGGTTATCAACCAGATATTAATTATATTTTCAACCTGTTTTCACGAAATGGCTGCCCTAGAAATTGTCTTCGTCAATGAAATAGACATTAGGTATCGAAAGAAACACATAAGAGACCGTGTCTTTGTTGAACAGACGCCCAAACCAAAAAACTGGTAAGCACTTTTTAACATTGAAATGCGTGCGAACTCGTTGAGAGATACCTGAAGGAACACCAAATACAAGTGACGCTTAAACTGACGACGGCACTACGCAGCCAGCTTGTACACCCTAGGGATAAGATTGACTACTTGGATAAAAAAGAAGTCGTACACATGATTCCATGACATTTTCAATGCAGTGTATTATGGCCAAAGTGGGGAACCAACCTCTACACACCTACATGGACATTAATTGGCAGTATAGAGACGAGACCACTTATCCCAATTCGCCACGCATACGCGTGAAACAGGGCACAAAGACGCTCTGGATAAGGCGTGCATTGTCGGTTTCAGTCCATATAAGAAAGGTCGAGAATTTCCGGAGGCAATTTACTCTTATTATTCATGCATTAATCGGCACATCGATTTGGGCATCATGTACACAAATTTCCTAAAAAAGTGGAAAAGTCGATAGCCAATCAAAACATGGTGTCAGCCCGCAACATCGACCTACTGGAAGCAACGACGAAGCTATATCGATCTTTTCAGGCGTGCTTGAATTTTACCTGTTTTTCACACTTACTGTACATCTGACGACGGCCTGCGGGATCGGATTTGACGATTTACGAAATAAAGGTTTAGTCTCCCAAATGATTGATTTCCACTAAAGTATGTTTTCCGGATACCCATCTTCCAAAACATACATATGTTTGTGAATGCATAAACTGATTAACGGGCATTATAGTTAATTTAATTAAAAATAAATGAGATTTTTGGGAACGGACTAGCCGTTATGGCCTTAGTTTTCGAGACTGAATAAGCAACTCGTTCTTATCGGTCATGTGCAAAACAGTTACCTATTTAACCATGTCTAAAATGTCACTCTGCGGTTGGCCGAAGATCCCGCCAATGCTCGTTAATTGTATTTTTTCATACCATTGGCACTGGCTATGCTTCCTTTGTTTGTCCTTGAAAACCTTGTACCTGGCTTCTAAATCGATACGACGATTTATGCATACCACTTACAGTAGATACGCTAACTCATGAAATGTCAACCAAAATTTCGAAATGCGTTCTCGTTTCGAAAAGATAAATGAAGTAGTGTTGTTAAACTAATTACGATGCAGTATAAATCTATAATGATCCAGTTACCTTAGGGTGTCGACTTTCGAAAGAACTTATTTTCGGCTGCATGCAAGATCTATACTCTGCAAAAAATGACTACTTATGAAGTATGCAATTTTCTCATTGATTTTCGATGCCCTTGAAAATTCAATTATATTTCACGAAAAACATGCATAAAAATATTCATTTTTTACTTATTCGGTAAAAAATTGCGTCTTCTTCCGATTTTATACTCGAAAGCAGGGTATAATTCGGTTTTTAAAAGGTTTCTTATTGTGAGATTTTTAATATCGTGAAATGGCCGTTCATAAATCGTCATGTCTCTGCACCTACCAATGTGGCTTATAAAGTTAACAATATTGCTCAAAACCACTGCTTAATTTTATGAACCTCATATGGTCTCCTGTTAACGCCGTAGAGAAATGCGTGGTTTTCCGTACACGGAAAATATACAGCTTGTAGATTTGAAACCCTGAATGCAAACGTAACAGCAGGTCGGATTCAAAATTATCCGGGAATTAGAAAAGTTTTTTAAAACCGGATTAAACTCTTATTTCGAGTATAAAATTGGAATAAGACGTGATTTTCTACCGAATAAGTAAAAAATGAATATTTTTATGCATGTTTTTCGTGAAATATAATTGAACTTTCAAGGGCATCGAAAATCAATGAGAAAATTGCATACTTCATAAGTAGTCATTTTTTGCGGAGTATAGATCTTGCATGCAGCCGAAAATAAGTTCTTTCGAAAGTCGACACCCTGAGGTAACTGGATCATTGTAGATTTATGCTGCATCATAATTAGTTTTACAACACTACTTAATTTATCTTTTCGAAACGAGAACGCATTTCGAAATTTTGGTGGACATTTCATAAGTTAACACATCTACTTTATATGACTGCACTGCTTCATAGAATTCGCGATCTTTTCGTATTGGACAGGCGTCAGTAATTTAAAACCTCTCATATGTAAGAAACATAACTATGCACGTCGAAAGGCAGTTGAAAAGACATCAGGTATATCAGGGACGCAGGTCACTCTTAGTTAAACTGTAGACTAGGAATTCGCAGTGCGTGACATGTCCCATGCAGGTGCCCAAAGTAAATACCTGGCGAACCCACCCTTACATTAAAAATGCGCCCGAGCCCCTTGAGAGAGACCTGAGAAAACGTCAAACCCAAGTGGCGCACGGGCCAGTGACTGCGTTACGCAGTCCGCTTGTACATCCTAAGGATAGGGTTGACTATCTGCGGAAGAATGAAGTTGTCTAGAAGATCCCATGTAAAACGTGCGATGCCGTATATTGAGGCCTGGCAGGAAAGTGTGTCTTCACGCACACATCCACAAACATCAGTAAGCTGTAAAGAGGCGAGACCACCTACCTCTCGATCGGGAATATAAGTTGTGGCAGATGAGCCCCCGATCACAAGCGACAGGTCAACGGGCCCATGGCTCAATGGTAGAATGGCAAACTCCATGACCAAAGATGCAGGGTTCGAATACCAAGTGATCCACACCTGAGGTTGGGTGTGACTGTCTGATGACAGCAAATTAGCCAGAAATTGCTATAGTGGTCTCCCTTGTCTTTGTCGGTATCATCGCACCTACTTCTACTACCAATCGCTGTGCGACTGTCTGCAGGTGTTCTAGTATGAGTCACAAGGCACAACGGAACGCGCATGTTGCGTAACCTGATCGGTGAGCGCCCATTTGCCATAATATGTATATATATATGGCCGTTTGAGAGAGGTGGTCTTGCCTCTTAACTGCCACTTGGTGTTCGTGGATGCATGTAGAGGCACATTTTCCCGTTTGGCCACAATATAGACATCTCAGGCATTGCATGGGATCTTATAGACGACTTGCTTTTTCTCGAGATTTTCAACCATATCCTTAGGGTGTACAAGCTGATTGCGTAAAGAAGTCTTCGGCTTGTGCGCCACTTTTATCTGGTGTTTTCTTAAGTGTCCTTTAACAAGTTCAGACACATTTCTGATATAAGAGAGGATTCGCCAAGTGTTTAATTTGGGCGCTTGATTGGAGCTATTTAGTTCCTTTGTTTTTATCTCTTGTTGTCTCATACATCGACGTGCGCAATCTCTAAGGTAACCATTCTGGGAAAATAATTCAAACAGGTAGTTTAGTTTAACTTGGTAGCTGTTTTTATTAGAGCAATGTGTTTTTGCTCGATGTAGCAGACTTTGACAGTACTCCGCTTGAGAGACATCGGGCTGTTACTCATATAGTGTATAATTATTTCCGCATATGATTATTTGTGGTTAACGGACGTGTGTAATGTTCCGCCAGTCTAACGAGGTACGAGAGCATCCAGAAATCGGAGTTTATTGTCAGCTCCTCCTTCGAGCGTGAATTTAATTCCGGGAATGGTTGAGTTTATGGTGTTGTGTAGTATTACCAGTTCATCCGTTTCGATGACGACAAATGTATCGTCTACATATCGTGCCCACACCTTAGGGTTAATTAATGGGAGAGATACAGATTCCAGTTTGTGCATTGTCGCCTCAGCAAGAAAGCCAGATATTGGTGATATCATTGGAGCACCTTTAAGTTGTTGATAACATTGGTAGTCAAACGAAAAATTGGTTTCTAAACAAAGGTCCATAAGTTCAAGTAAGGCAGCTGCGGGAAAATCCGTGTCATAGGACTTTAGAAGTTCATCTGTGCATTGCCTTGCGAAATCTAATGGTATGGAAGTGAACAAAGAAACCACATCAAAGGAGACCATTATCTCATCTGCGGGAATTGTGATTCCTCTCAATTTCTCTAGAAACTCTATAGAGGTCTGAATGGAAGTTTCACAATCTCTCGTAAGTGGGGGGAGATGGTGGAGTAGCCACTTAGAAATTTTATGAGTGGGTGCACCGATTAATGATACTATCGATCGCAATGGTACCTAAGGCTTGTAAACTGGGCAATCCGTAGGTCCTGGCTATGGTTGGCTTGGATTGTCTCAGGGCTTTCGCAATGTCACCTGGCAGTTTTTTCACTCCGGTAAGGCGCTTCAACACTTTATTAATCGACAAATTCTGTCCCTTCGTTGGGTCTGCGGAAAGAGGCTTATATGCGAACTATCTTCTAGAAGCGACAGCATCTTCTCATTGCAGTCTGATGTGTTCAAGATCGCAGTTAAGCCTCCTTTGTCTGCGGGGAAGAGGACAATGTTTCCGTCAGTTTTGAGATTTTTCAATGCCTTCCTTTCTTTAAACGATGGCGTTAAAAAGTGATTCCGATCAGTAAGGGTCTGTATGATACTATTCCGGATTGTAGATCGTTCATCTTTTGTAAGATCTGTTGCAGAAATTATGGACTCCAAGTTTGCAAGGAAGTCCAAGTAGTTTGAATCAGAATGACTGTATTTTATTCCTTTGGAAAGTACCTGCTCTGCCGTTTTTGTGGGGACTCTCGAGTAAAGATTCACGATCTTTGCTGAAGACTTTTGACTTGCATAAGCTGGCTGAGGAATGGCCTGCTGCTGCGGCTGAGAGCAGAAACTCCTCAGCCTTTATGAGGATTGTTTGAATTTTTTGTAACTTGTGCAATAGTGCGCTTAAACTTGATGTTGTGTAAAGTCACAGCAGTGAGAATAAGTGCTGTTAGCACTACAACCACCAGATCGAATCCCAATTCGTAAGGAAAAGACAGAAGGCACCATAATGAGGGGTTTATTGTGCACAGAACCCGGACTTGTCCTCTCAGGCTGCAGTGGCCAATGGCGAAGTCAGGGCTGGTGTTGACTGCGTCCAGTCATGCCTGGGAGTCCCAGAGATGGAGGTGGCAGCCGCTTTTGTAGGCTAGCGGGCCAAGCTCAAGTGGTGGGCAGTCAGTTTGTGTTACATTTGCCGGGGGGTGGTGTCCTAGTAGCCTGTCTTGCTGGTTTCAGGGGTGGTGCGTTCAAGTGACGCATGGGTTGCCGCGACGCTGTGTTGACGCAATTGTGTCCGAGCTGAAGTCGGTCGAGTGGCTTCAGGTCAGCTCGTCTGTGACGGCTCGCTACAAGGGTTGAATGGCCTTGAGGCAGCGAGATGTTGAACAATGACACCCGACCGGTCATGATGGCTGCCCGCTGCAGTTAGTCACGTGGACTAGGAAGAAGAACTTATTCAATTTTTGGAACTGGACCGCTACTGGAGCCATCGCAAATCAGCCCTGACTTTACAGGTGTGAGATAGAAGCAACCAAAGGGGATCTCAGCGAACTAAAAAGGTCTCAGTGCACTTCGAAAATACAGAGAGGGTCGGATATGGGAGTAGGATTTGGGTACACCTAAAACAAAATAGCGCCGCCAAAGTTGACGAATGACCAAGAGATCGTAGTAAACGGGGAGTCATATGTTAGTACTGCCGAGTCAAACCGTCCTAGATCAGAGAACGGCGGGGACCGGGATAGCCGTGATAGGGTCTTTGCGCATAAGATTAAACCACAAGGCCTCCGAGTTGATATCAGTAAATGCATTGTTTTAAATCGTCTGCCCGAATTTGCTTCAGGCACACCAAAGGATAGAATACATTATGACATAGGACCATTCCACCCATATCTCAAATCGTTCTTAAAAGGATACGAGAAGGCCATCATATTAAAATTATCAGAATGTACAGAATAGCAGACACAAACAATGAGTCAGACCGACCCAAAACCAATAAACATTGTCTTTCAGAATGAGGAACAAGAGCAGGCAATCCGCGCTCAAAAATACCATCCAACAATTTTTTCAGCGGACTTTTCGGACGCGGAGAGAGGAGTGAAGAGGGCTTAAATTGGAAGTCTTCCGGAGTTCGAGCCCGGGGTGAAAATATCTCAGAATACTAAATGGGAAAAGTATACACGTCTAGCGGCCATTTCTCTGAAGAAAGCTCATAGCCCTAACTGATTAGGCGTTATGGACCGCAGTTAATCCCGATTAGCTCCGGTCGGCTTTTGCATTCAACCTCATGAATTGGACAGACAGATTTCGATACGAGCTTACCAGCTCTTTCGCAGAGATCTTCAAAATGGACAGCTCGGCGAGGTAGTCGTATATGTATGGGCAGGAATTTCGGCACTTGAACGAGTCCGCACTATCTCCCTTTGATATGAATTAGTCTGTGTGGATAAAGTGAAGAGTGAGACCCGAAAGCTAGAATTCCTGACGGTTTAGGGACCATCAAACATTCCGAGCACAGTTGACTAGTTTCTTATCTATTTTGTCAAGGAAGTAACTGGCCACCAAGAGATTCTTATTGCTGAGGACTTCAAAGTACCTGCAATAGTGTGGGAAAGTATGGCAGTTGATGATGCGCCAACTTCCTTCAACCATAAGATGATGGCCATGACACTTGACCTCTGGGACAGCATATAAAGGCACCAACGAGGTTAAGAGACAAGCAGAAAGCCATTTGCTTGAACCTATTTCTTGATGAAGACCACTCTAATAGTTACGAAGAGCACTCCAATGCACCTTTTGGAGAGAGTATCATAATACGATAATATGGGATTATCCGCTCGTCTCTCAACGGCAGAGAACAGAAGGCCCACCAGAAACACGGACGACAAATTTTAACACGATTAAAAACGGATCGATGTCCGCGAATTGGGACTGTTTGCACAAGGTGTATACGGAGGACGACTGAAGATCATTTAAGACGACTTTTGCTCGATCTAATTCGGCCCGATTGTCCATTGAAGTTAAAAAACGACTATTCGACATGTCTTATCAATTAGAAAACAGAATAGACAGTTACGGAAAAGTAAAAGATTGAAGATATTTAGGGAAACTGTGTCATTAATGCAGCTTGAGGAGTCTCGTCGTCAACGAAATGCAGTCAGATAATTAATTCGTCAGACAGGGGAGGAGCGTGTATCCAGAATTATGTGACAGGCTGAACAAAAGCCCAAGATTTTATTCTACTATGCTAACCATCGACTGTAAAACAAGCCACCTATCTCAGTACTGAAGAATGCCAGTGGCGTAGAAATCGTTGAAAACGGCAAGAAAGTCAAATGCTCGGAGTAATACTTTACCTCGGTTTTCACTGAAAAAACGAAATTTCGGAATCACAGTGTCATCAATGCCGTCGTGACCGCCATTGCCGTACTTGAATCCATAATCTTCCCGAAAATTGTCACGGAAAAATAGCTACAGAATCTCGGTGAAGCAAAGTTGTCGGGTCCGGACAATATGTCGGAACAATTCTTGAAAAAAACGTCAAACAAACTCTCCAAACCACTAGTACACGTCTTCTATTCGTCCTTCTAATTAAGGAGGTTGCCATCAGAATGGAAGACAGCAAGTATCTACGCGATCTACAAGGGTGGGGCTCGCACTGGTGCTAAAAATTACCGGTCCATTATCCTCACCTACATCTGTCGTAAAATAATGTAAACCATACTTAAGGAAGCAACAATGAAGTCCTTGTAGAAGAGCCACTTACTCTCAAGGCTCCAATACGGCTCCAGATAAACCGCTCCTGTATGTCGATTTTATTTCTTTCGAGCGAGCAGCAGACTCACGCACTGGACGACAATTATAGGTTTGACGTCATCTACTTGGATTCCAAAAAGGCGTTCGGCAGCTTCTCACACAAACGCCTAATCTACGAGCTCTCTGAAATTGGAATAAGAAGATGGCTGCTGGCATGGATCGCAGATCTTCCCCCAGGGAGACCACAAACCGTGTGTGTTGATTCCTCGAAGTTAACTATCCCCGTTCTAAATGATACCCCCATGGCTCAATCTCAGGGCCGTTGCTATTCCTAGGTTACATCAACGACTGCCTCGACAACCTGGAATGCAGCGCCGTCACGTTTATTGGCGGCACTAAACTGCGGAGAACCATCAGATATGACGCAAATAGGCACGCACTTCAAGAGACTTAGCCGCCTGAGCAGTTGGTCAGCTCGTTAGCCCCTAATTTCTAATGTGGACAAACGTGTGGTCCTCAGACTCAGCATCAGAAGAACCACTGTAGAGGATGATTTCTTTCGATACCTCCTTGATAGGCAACCACTTTCAACTGTTGAAGAGCAGAAGGACCTCGGCGTCCTAGTGACCTCCATACCTAAACCATCGTCACAGTGACAACGGGTAGCCAAACGTGCGATACGGGCGTTATCTACGCTGAGGCGAGGATAACGGAGGTCGATATGGAGCCGTTCGGGAAAACTTACGGAGCATTCGTTCGGTCTCACTTAGAGTACGCCGTCCAGACCTGGCGACCGCGGTTTAACGGGGATTATCAACATCCGGAAAGAGTACAGAGGATGGCCAGGAATATTGACCATCGGTCTTACAAAACCACACTGGTTGAACTAAATTGGTTTCCCCTAAATTGCAGGTAATTGCACGACGACCTCATTCAAACCTGCCGGATTGTGAGAGGCCGTCAGTTTGTCCACGACTTTGACGACTACTTCGATTTGGCTGGGACAGGCCGTCTGCGTGGTCATCCCTTTAGTCTGCAGAGGAAGCTGGCTCACACGGATGTCCGACGGAATACTTTCTCGTAGAAGGTCATTAGAACAGGGAACAAAGTCCCTGTTGTGTTGGTTCTTTCCGAAACTGTTAAATCCTTTAAGCACAGCCTAGACGCTCATTTGCTGCGAAGCTATTGTGCATATAATGACGATTGCGTTAGCGCGCCTAGTCCACACCTACCGCTAACTTTTGAATTTACAGAATCGCTGATGCAACAAGTGATTCTGTTGCTGTTTTTGAATATGAATAGGGTGCTCAAGGGCGAAAGCCTCATTTCCGTACTAAATTGACTTATAGCTTTGACACTTTCGCTGTGTCCCTTTCAGCCACTGCGTGTCCTTCAAATCGGTCTACACAAACCAAGCAAGCTTACTTCTTTCTTTCGCAGAATACCCTCCTATTCCAAGCACATAAATAAGCTCTTTGGCATATAACTGCTTTGATGCGACCCTGATGAATCTTTAATAAAAATTATTTTTTTATTTTATTTAAATCGCATCCTAGGAGAATTAGAGGTCCTGAAAGATAATAATAAAGAGCCAAAGTCTCCTGGACCAGACGATAATCCCTACAAGCTACCCACAGTATTCCTCAGTGAGCTTTACATGCCACTTTCGATGGTCGTTCAAACGTCATTTAACACTCGAATGCTTCCTATCGATTGAAAGTCGGCGCATATAAATGAATTACGCAAACGCGGTTGTCAGGCGTCGCAAGCCGGACCCACAAGCCTGATACAGTCTCAAAAAATTAATAGGGAGGATCATAAAGAGCGAATTGGTGCAATTCCCAGTAGTCCATAACTTGCTACCGAGTTGCGAACACGGGTTCAAAAAAGCAGGATCCTATAGGGCAAATTTTCTGCAAGCACTTTAGAGTTTGACCCATACTCCCGACGACAGGTACGCGGATTTACTTGTCATTACTGACGATCGAAAGGCGTCTGGCGCTTTACCACACCGAAGATCGCTATCCAAGCTAAAAAAAGGGGGCATCAGAGATGACTTCCTTAAATAACCAAAGACTTCCTTGTGGGTCTAGAGCACGTTGTGCGCTTCAATCAGGAGAAATCAGAGCCTCGTATGATTGAGAGTGGTGTTGCCTAGGGTTCTGTACTGTGACACATTTTGTTCTTGATATACTCGGAAGATTGCGCAAGAGATTAAGACTATGAGGCAGCGATAGTTGTCGACGAGTGAAAACATGGCGTGTAATGGAGATACCTGCCGACGAAAAAAGACTCCAGATCAAGCTCTAGAGGCCGAAGGTGTGATCAAATCGTTGGCTCATGCGATTCAACGTCGCCAAGTATCAGCAGATCCAATAGCATTAGAAAGTATATTCGTGATGGTGCAGCTTTACAGGACGTGGAAAAACAAAAAGAACCTCGTTTTGCTGCCGACGAACTCCTTAAAATCATCTGCTTGAGGATGGCAGAAAGCGCAACGTCAGAACTATAAGCCATCAAAAGAGCATTTCGGATTCTCGTGAAAACTTCTTTGCCCAGAGCTTCGGAACGATCATGTGTCCGCATGTGGGTATACGGTATGCAAACTTGGAGACCTTGTGCAATCCAAGACCAAAATAGCTCTGAAGGAGTCCAAGGGAGAACTTCAAAAAAGGAGTAAGCAAGAAAGTCCCTTTCCCTGTGCAACCCATCTAACCGAACTTAAGCCCTTTCAATTCAACTTCAGGCAACTGTGCGGGGATCTCTTACGAGCATTTCATATTGTGAAGACATAAGATTCCTTACCGCAGATATTATGATGTCCCAGTCGATGAAAAGGCTTTAAAAGGACGCTCGATTGATTTATGCCCAAATGACTGTGGTAAATGATAGATTGAAATCAACTCTCAAACTTACAGGAAATTTGCCACACATATATAATTCATGTTAACTACTTAATCTCACATAGTTACTCTGTACACTGCACCCAACTTCATGTTGCAAATAGTGTCCACATTACCACGCCTATTTAGATCAATATCCTGAACTGAACTAAACTGAAGTCCTGCACATAACCATGCTATGAGCACTCTACTACTCAGCTTGGATTTCTCACTCCCGCAAAAATTCCAAAGCATTCAGAAGTCTATGATTCTAGAGTAAATAATGCACCATTATTTACTATTACTGCCTAATTTACCAAACCCTGACGTTTTTGCTATTCGAACTGTTGGCAGTACTTTCAAAGTAACCAGTCGCTTGCGGCCCTCTGGTTTGTTATGGCAGGCATACGCGTCCGCTATGCAACCCTTGCTATAATTTTATTCATCGTCTTTCTACATGTTTTCCGTCGTTATTACATTAATTCTGTGGACTTGCAAATAGGAGATAGGCGTTTTCCATTGGTGTACGACAAGGAGGACTCTCAAGGAAAATATCCCCATAGGTCTGTTAACTTCTCTCTTATCTTTATTTGTTCTTATGCTACGTAATCTCACATACCAAAAATTAATAATATCTCGTACCTCCTCGACTTCCCCTTACACTTGCAAGTCGGACACAGCGTGACAGGGTCTGGCTATTAGGTTGGGTGAATTCACCCCAACTACACTCTCACTATTACCTGCCCAACACGTTAACTGTAAATTATTTGTAATACGGTCTGGCGTATGCTTTACAGTAAGACTCCAACATGCGCACATACAGAGTGGACCCGGTGACCAAAGGAGCCATTTTTGCGGGCCTTCTGTTTCTCAATGTCTCATGCAGGTGGTCTTTGTCTTCGAGGAGATCGGAGACTTTGTGTCATCTTTATCTATTTAACCTTCATATTGGCCCACGGTCTTTCTAACGACTTCTATGGAAGTAATTTGGACGATCATGTGCATTAGTATCTGCTTTTATATTTTCACATCCCTAATAACATTTCTGCTCAGAATCTAAGCGGAGGTTTAGAATAATTTAGGCAGAATCTGCGCCTAGGTTGTCGCTCAAGTCTGTTCAGCATCTACGCCGAGGCCCTACACAGAGGCTGGGCACAGAATCTGCGCAGAAAATTCTAATCTTGCGTCGCAACCGAGCAGAACCCCCTCCCCCCTTTTTTCTCAATAGCCCCACTCTAAAGCCGTTTCCCTTTCTTCATGCACACAATGCTAATCTACTATCCCGTAGGCAGCAGAAGTGAAGAAGCCAAATGTGATTGTTGGTTATTATTTTTTTTAAATAATACGTACAGTATAGGCATATAGTAAAAATTGTGAGAAATCTGGTACAAAATAGTTATTATGGAAAAAAGTATAAGTGTCTTTGTTAATATGTCCAAACAAGCCGTTCTACGGCTGTGATGAGGAACCAGACGGTCCCGGACGGGGAGTATTGTCGTCATCGTCCGCAACTTCTAAAAGAAAGTGCATTCAACTTAAGTTGTACAGTATAAATATGCATTGCAATAGGTCGGCTTATGAAGGAGTAACTAACCGTCCACTTGGCATGACGTAGGTAATTTATTGGTCTTTTTTGCAGGCGATCATAAGCCCTTCTGAGTGCGATTCGGAACATTTTCTCCGGTTGTTGGCGATCCGAATCGAGGTAGCCATTCCATCTGGTAAAGACATCTGTTTGGACGTTAGTTAATTGCGGAAAATAATGCTTGTAATACCCAGGACTACTGCGTAAGCAGTGGAGCCAGAGAAGGCGCGCTTGCCCTGTTGTCGTCGTCGTCCATAAAACTTTAAGTGATTCGTGATTTCGTCCTCAAGCAGGGCACTGAAAACTAGATCAACGAATGCGCTTAAGTTCTGTCCTCCAAAACTGGATAAGTGACTAACCTATCCGACAAATCTGAGGGTCATAAGAAGCTTACCACCTGCTGCCGAAAGGCAGCATCTGACAAACTACTTGTACATATTTCTAAATCTCTTAAGCATGCCATGCGTTTGGAAAGGGCCCCCTCGGGCGTTGGAGCGGACGAAGAAGTTGCTGCGGTCGCTTTTCCTACAGCTTGGGCGTCCAACTTAAGAGCAAGCTCCTGCAGCCGTCTGGTGTTTTCTTTACTATTTTCTATCAACCATCGTAGAGCCGCCCTAAATTTGGACCACATTTCGCGCGACAAAGCATGTCTTCTTCGATGCGCATGCTTACTGCTCTTATGCCCTACGAACGACGTATTCGAATGAAAGGTAACTGCCTTTGGATTTGGGAGACATCACCAATGCCAAGGTGGAGCTCGATTCGGTATTTTCTGACTGCGACTACTATAGATAACGGAAATAATGTAATTTACAATCCTACTGATGTTGATGAGGTGCAGATCATTACCCCATATCTCGTCGTCGTAGGGATTCTTGGCTGTGCACCTCGGTCTCTTTTTCCTTGGGCTGTTTTCTTGGGAGGACATGATACTCTACTATCCAACAGAAAAGGTAAAGTGTGGGTAGGGTAAAAGTATTTAGCTAATCACTGCCCACGAAGCAAAATCTGAGGGACTGTCGGGTTGTAGGTTTCGTGGGTAGACAAGTTACGATGAGAAGTACAGTGAGAACAGAAGCAACTTGCGTGAATATGAAGAAATGGTCCCGTCCAACTCAGTCATCGGACATCCGAAAATTTCCAGTCATCAGTGCCCCAACGTTCATTGATTTCAATCAGGACGAAGTGATCCTCAAAGGGGAAGCAGACATACCCAAAGAGGATATCCTCTTTGAGGTGCGCATGTTCCCGAATGTTGTCCTTCCTGGGGCGGAATATTTTCCGGTCCCGCCATGTTCAGTAAAAATAAGATCAAACTTGGCTATTGAATGTGCATTGTTAGTTGATGTCTTATCCTCTATCATCGTTTCTGAAAATGATGACTTGTTCAGAATTTCCGATATATCGCCTGCATCTTTCACCACCCTGTGCCCCACAGAATCACGTATTCGTTGACATTTGGATAACTTCACCAGTGTTACTTTTTTAGCCTAAAATCTCAAAATGAGAAATTTAGGAGAAGGTAGTTGTATTCCAACAAAGTTTGGAAGGGATAATGGTTGGCTCTTGCTACCGCTTCGTAGGTGACTGGCCAGTCTAATCAGGAACTGGCGATCTGGCATAGAGAGGCGTTTTAATAAGTTTTCATCCCATCAAGTGAGCTGGCCCCCTTCCAGGCGCCTCACAGAATTTGCCAATTACGAAATAAACTGCCACCTGCAGCTTAACCGAAGCATGTTCAGTTATCTTCAGGGAGACTGTAGTTGTCCTCAAAGAATATACGGGCTTTGTAAATGACGACCGAAGGCATAATTTTCCTATGCCCATCATGGGCCTGCATTGCCTCGTTTCCTAATACAGCTCTATAATCCGTCAGTGTTGCCGGACGTGTCACTTTACTACCCTTTTGGAATTGCTATCACCGGACGTTGCAGTGTTAAGTAATCGGCCTACCCATGCACTCACCGTCCTTCGCAACCTGCTTTTTCCGGCTTTGTCCAGTAAGTAAGGACGACCTATGGCAAAAATGCCCGGCAGTCCAGCATCAAGTTCTCCAGCATTTCTTTCAATCGCTCTGTACTTGCTTGTGCTTCATACAAGCATAATCGTATCTGATCTAGTCGACCTCAGTGGTGTCACGGGTAGTATCTCCAACAGCAAATCTGGACAGCCCAACCCAGCCCAATAGAAGCGAAGAGACTTACTTCTCCATCACCAAAGATCGAATACCGAAGGTCAAAAAACCACTTGCGTGTCTTGACGAACCTCGTCGGCCCAGGTTTTGAGTCGACCTCGTGGGCGCCTTTACGTGGTCAACGGTACTGCATCGAGGGCAGTAACACTGAGCTCGTGAGACAGATAACGAAGAACGTGCCCAGACCACGTCGGTCGTTTTTCTAGGATGGTCTGAGATAGCCGCACAATGTTGTCGCAGCGATTGCGGACTGTCTTATTTGAGACGAAGCCAATTTACTTTAAAGGAGGATGGTCCTTCAGCAATGGTGGTCGAATGCCTCCAATTTCCGCGCATCTTCTGCAAGAAAACGCAGCATTCGTAACCGTAGAGGAGAACTGACTGGATAAATGTGCGACACACGCGGATCTTTGTGACGATGAAGGTGTCGCGTCGGATCCATTGACATCTTCTAAAGCGTGAGGAAACCCTGCAGGCAGCACTGCCTCGGGAGACAATGTCGACCCCTCCTCGAAGTATTTAAAACTGTATACATCACATTTAAGACCAGTATGCCCGAAGGATGCCCTCTCCTGATCAGAAGTGCAGCTTGAAAGTACTGGTTTTCCTATAGTTTATGGATAGGCCGACGTAATTCGCGGTTTCATTTATTCGTGACCACAGACTGTAGATCACCAAAGCTTGGCCTAGCAAGCCATATCGTCAGCGTAGTCGGGATCAGTCAGCCGGCGTCAGTGTGCAAACTCAGCATCATTCAAACCGTGCAGGACCCCTCCGAGAATCCAGTCAATGAAGTAGCTGGACTGGACGGGCCACAGGATGCAACCTTGTGGCATCCCCGGTCAGATATCGAGCGGTTGAAGCAGGTTTTTTATCAACCAGAACTGGCGCACTGGTGGAGCGATAGTAGGCCTTGTTCATTTCAAGGATTGTGGTTAGCACACCATCTAGTTTTGTTATCTGCCACTGGGACTCAGGATGGACGGAATCGAACGCAGCGACAAAGCCAATAAAGAAGACGACTGTTGGTTGCTAGTAGGTAGCCATGTTGGAATTCCAGAACGCGTCTCGATGCGAATATCTGGTCTACGTATCCACGTCCAGTTTGGAATGTGGCATGGTTGGGCCTAGTTCGAAAGTCACGCAAAGCCTGTAATCGTCTAAGAAGGACGACAGCAATGTCCTTCGCAGCAACATCAATGGGGCTGATGCCGCCGTGGCTATCGCACTTTTTCTTATCTTCCTTCTCGAAGGCAGGCGCAAATATGCTCCTACTTCAGTCGTCAGGGACGACTTCATCTCTCCACGTTTATGACAGATGGGCGCTCACCGAACAGGTTGTGGAACATGCTCGCTCCGTTCTCTTTGTCCGTACTATCTCATTATGTCTACTACTAGTCGCTGTGCGACTGCCTGCGAGGGTTCTAGCATGAGCCCCAAGGCACAACAGAACGAGCATGTTCCGTAGCCTGGTCGGGGAACGCCCATCTGTCGTAATTGGTATTGCCGATCGTGACCGACAGGACAACGGGCCTGCGGCTCAATGTTAGAGTGTCAAACTCCATGACCAAAGATCCCGCGTTCGAGTCTCAAGTGATCCACACTTGCGGTTGGGCATGACTGGCTGATGACGGCTAATAAGCTAGAAATGGCCATCTCGATCTCCTTAGTCTTTGTCGGCATCATCCTCCTCCCCACGTTTGTTTAGTTACTCCATGGAACCAGGTCGCCAGAATCTTGACGCAAGGCTTGTAGATTTCATCAGGGCGCTTTGTTGTGCGGCCTCTGTATTGCATCGGCAATTCCTCCCTCAGAAACTGGGTCTCATTACACTGCATAAACTTAAGAGACACAAAATTCCGAGACAGCGGAGAGCGAGTGTGTAAATGGTTTTTCAGCAAAGTCAGTAAGGTTTTCGAAGTACTCAGGTCAGTGACTCACCTCGGCCGCGTTGTCAGCAGTAAAACCGCCATTCACATCGCGAACATTCAGTAAGTGCCTAGGGTTTACCATTAACTTGACCGATAATTTGGTAGTTTTCGAGTGTCACCAGTGTGTAAGGCCTTCTCAACGGAGGTCGCTGTTTCAGCCCTGGCGTGACCTGGCTTCAGCCTTCTGGGCAGACAATTGCAGGGCTTCTCCGCCGACCCCGTCAATGCGGCGCCGCTGGTTCAATCAAAGAATTTTTCAGCTGCCCACAGACTGATGACTATAGTGCTGACTGTTGGCTGCTATCTTCTCCGTTGGCTCGGGTTGTAAACGTGACTGGATTTCTGTGCCCAGGGCCTCGATGGTGTTGACATTTTGCAATATTAAAGCGTTTTGCACGTGGCATTTTGAGCGCAGATGAGAGGTGCATTTTCAGGCTTGTGCGAACGATAATATAGTCTGACTCACTGACAGTACCAGTCTCGGTTCTGAGAATGGGTGGGCTATCGCGAGCTCAGCTGGGGAACCTTGGACCAACTAAAGTATAGTCGGTCTGACTGGCCGTACAACCATCGTTTGAATACCGGGTCAGTATATGTTAACGGTGATGGCGAAGCGCGTGTTGGTGCCAAATAGTCGATTCTGGTCAACAAAATTCAACATTTTCTCACCATTGTCATATCGGGCCCAAAATTGCCAATATGGTGACTGTCTGAAAATTCGCAGGGTCCAGTTCATCCATTCCATTCCCCCGCAAAAATCAGCAGATCACAGCGAGGAATTCTGTAAAATAACTCTAGCTGCTGCGATTAGAGGGTATCTTTATCACGCTCTTTCGCAGACAATGTTGGCGCGTATACGGAGACGCCGGAAATGTTCGTAAAGCGACCCTTCAGTCCCACGTAAGCTATCCGATCATTAAGTGGTTCGTATGCAAGTAGTACGCAGTTAGCCTGTCACAAGGAGGCGATCGACATACCGTGTTTACCAGAAGAGCCGCGGCGGTCGCTGTTGTACAGGATGAAGTGGAAGTTGACTGTTGGGATCTTTATTTCTCAAGCGTCTGAGTCGGGAATTAAAAATTCACACAGACTACGGACATCCTCATTGTATTCGTGAAGACTGCGCACCGCCAGACTCTGGGTACCAGAAACGTTCGCACATTCCAGCACCCAAGACCAAGAATCTGCTCCCGATCGTGTAGTCGGGCTCGGACGCCGTTCGCTCTTACCATCGGACCAGGGTTGCAGAATGCGTCGGCTCCCCTGGACGACGTAGCATGGATCGTAATACTGTAGTCCGACATGTTTTTATGACGTTCCTCGAGAATTATGCATACAAGTGGATCGCCGGCAGCTGCTCAGCTTGTTTATTCAAGGTTGTTTCGTCTAGCGCTTTGGCTCAAGGACCTAACTACAAGGCGGCGATGCTAAGCAAGCGTATTTGCTATCGGTTCACGGTCGCCATGTCACAGACCCGTCTTCCCAGTTCTGCCTGTGAACCCTGTCGGAGAAGCTGATTTACATTCAAAAAGGGAATAAAAAGGAAACGCTCTCGGTCGCGTGGTTCTCATTGCTACCATGCCTGCTAACGGCACTCCTTTCAGTCCATCGATGATAAACTTTAACAGTGTCGCGCCCCATACTTCCAGGCGTAGTATGTCATATCGATGAAAGGAGGCTTTTGAAGGCTGCCGGTTCAGCCATACGCCTCGCGCACAGCGACTAGTAATATAGGAGATTACCGACAGAGGGAGACTGGGATGACTATTATCAGCCGACTCTTTCTCAAATTCTTCTTCTGCCTCTCGCTGTGAGACCATGGAGAGGTCGTGTCCGAAAACAAAGCGCCAAGTAGGCTGCGATTATCCTACATTCAGTGACCGATCTCATAAAATGTCGACCGAAATCCTGAAATACGTTTCCGATTAGGAAGGATTACTTTAGTTGAGGCTGAAATATTGATTGTCATGCAGCATAATTCTAAAATATTTCAGTTGCGCCAGGATGTTGGCTTCTGGTTGCACTTCATTTTTGGCCGCCTGCGGGAACTTTAATCGGCAAAATTTAATTCTTAAGTAATATGGAATTTTCCCACCAATCCTCGATTGCGCGCATAAATTAAACTGTAATGTGTAGACAGTATGCACCAAAATATCCTTTATTGCATCAGTTTCGTGACAAATCACTTCTCGTTCAAATTGTGTATTCAGAGGAACGGTATATTTGGCTGTTTAAAAAATCTGTTGGACCTTTTAAGCTCGTGCAATGTCCACTCAAATAGCATCATATCTAGCAGTTTATTAATGCTCCGCATGAGAGGCACAGCATAGCCCACATTATTTGCAAAATTTACGGGAAGTATACAGCATATAGACTGAAAGCCCTTGACACAGATCAGACTGAAAATTATTCGGGCATTGAAGAATTTTTTAAAATTTCACTACACTCTTCCTTCGAGTATGTACTTTGAAGAAGTGGTTTGCTCCCAAGTTGAGAATACTTCTGTGCCAGTTTTCCAGTTTATTCGGGTATCGAAAATCGGTAGGAAAGTTTCCTACTACTTGAGCATTGATTTTTTTGCCGAGCGAGGGTCCTGCCGAAAAGAAGTGCCATTCAAACACCAACATCTTGGCGCTTCTGAAGTATCAGGGCATTGTGTTGCACGATAATCAGTATTACAACCCCTCATCCAAAACACATTTTGGAATTTCGATCAACATTTTAGTAGGATCGCTCATGAACGATAGCCGCATGCTGAAGTTGATGACTGACTGTACATCCAACGTCGGACTGTTTGTTTTGACTAGCGTCAAAGCAGGTTTTTTCATGATTCTGGGAATAGTGCAGGTTGTGAAAGTTAAGACCGTTAAGATATTTTTTGGGATCATGCTGATTTAAGCTACTACTCCACCAGAACGAAGGACAAATGACCTAGTTGTTTTCCTATTTATTTGACCCCGTATGCGACCTGGCAAAGTCCTCCACCTCGAAGTGTTTTCTCCAATTGACTCTCAAAGAGGGTATTCCAATCATAAGACTTAGCCACGTTAGGCGAAGCTTGACCAGTGTCAGCACAGACTGTCGGATGAAAAGTTTGTAATATAGGCATGATTGTCAACCCAGCAAAATAGTTACCATTCGTTTCGCCGATTTCAGGCTTTTCTTTTACGTCCCATTTCCTTTTTCTTCTCCAGACTGCCTCCTTTAACATGTAAAGCCCGAAGGCCGATTCAGGATGCTGATATAAAGGTAAGGCTTGTACGCCCTTCGTATGCTTACGGTTTTTTTGATTAACCCGCGGCCTGCGTCCTTCACTAATCTTTACTTACTACCCCACTCTCCACTTCCTCCCCCCTCCTCCTCCTATAATATATATGTATAATATAATAACACATTATAGTATAATAATACAATATGATAATATAATAATAATGTAATAATAATACAATATGTACACATAGTAAATTCCTTACCTTTCCCGAGGGACCTACTGTCTGCTAATTGAGGGTATGAATATGAAATTACTTCCGATAGAATACAATTATGCCAATGTGCTTAAAACTGTAGTGCGTATTATATGAGATTTCTCAATGACATGTGGAGCCTATATTTGTTCGTAGTATAGAAACAGTGTAGTTACATGCATAATTCCATCGAACCTTGCCTAATTTCTAGTGAAATATGAAGGCCTTATGCTGTGCGACCGTGTAAGAGATGCTTCTAAGAGTGCGGGAGAGTCAATAAGTGCATACAATATGTATGCAGTAACCATAAAGGTGTGGTTTTTGCATCGCGGACCTTCACTTTTCGCAGGGGATTCTGAAACGTAACCCCCGCGATCGAGGGTAGATCACTGTATGGCGAACTAATTACTGCCCTCTAGTAATATTTCAGGTTTTGACACAAACTGTATGATGTCTTCCGTTCGTAGCGCTTTTCTTGCGAGGTGTTGATGACAACCCGTCATTATTTTCATCCCCTTTTATGCCAGTAAGTCACGTCGCTTTGTTTTCACCAGAGTCCGTAACTAAGAGGCGGCTGCAGGCAGGTGTTTTTTCGCGGTCATTCGCCCCTTTGCGTCGTCGGTAGCCTACGCCTTTCCGCCCTAAGCTCTGTTCCAACTCCCTGCGGTCTGTAAACGAGTTGTCGTCAAGAAATGAGTACGTTGTTGCTCATGTTGGACCTCTTGGATGTCTGGCAGGACTTCGCGAACTTCCCTCCTCGACCGCATAAAATCCCGATCAAAGCACAGTTGGTCAGACGTTTTATGCAATGCGCGTGTTTCGGTGTGAATGTATCCCCCGCGGTAAAGTAGTTTATGGCTCCAGGAGTGTGTCAGAGGACAGCTAAAACCCCATTGAATGGCAGGTATAGTTCACCTCGTTGTAATGTCTCTACAGTTTGTGACTGTTGCTGATTTTACTGTGGCTTGAGAGCACTACGACCGCGTTCTCCACATCGCATATTCACCTGGCTTGAGAGCCTGCTTGTCGCATTGTCAACGCTCACTAAAGGTTTTTCTGCTATCCGCTTCACCTGTTGACCCACAGGGCAGCCAATAGGTAAATTAACTGACAGACCCCGTCTTCTCGCAGTTTCTGTCGCCCCAGGACGCCCTGCTGATCGACCAAACATCTACTCACAAGTTAGTCCATAAACATTGATATGCTGGTTTAGCGTCCTCCTGAGATTTAACACCCGACATATAGGGGAATTTCGGTCTGAGAAGAAGTGTCAGTCAATCCTGAGGTTTTCTTAGACTTTCACCTAAAGGTTGTCACCACCGTAAGTCCAGGGGTTACTTACGATTGCTTGCGAAAAGTGCAACTTCTTCACAAAAAAAGCACATGAGACTGTATATCGTCTTTTTTTAACACCGATCCGCTCCCTCCCTTCCAACTGCCAACTTCTCTGAGCACATGAATCTCTCACAAGATGTGGGTGTTCATTGGTGTGGAGGTGAGGAAGGTGGTTCTGATGAGTAAGTCGCAGAAAGCCAATCTTTGCCAACTGTGAAATGTGCTTTTTGGGGCCGTTGTAAACCCTTCAGGACTGTTAATTTTCAGCTCTGTGATAGTTATTTATAGCACGTAATTGCACTTGTAGTCAAACAGAAACCTGTCTACTAAAACAATTATGTTGTTTCGGGACAAATTGACTTGTGTGAAATCGGAAGTAGTACTTTTTTCTTGAAGAAAAAAGACATCGCTTATTACACTTTGTCTCCAGTGGTCTTTGCAGGCGGGAAGGTTGCCAGCTGGCGCTGGAGGTCAGACCCCCTAGGTAATCAGGTGTGTGTGTGTGTGTTTGTGTAGAGTTGCCGACTGGCGGAACGAGAGTTAGGCTGCAATGGTTCCCTCTTAATCTTGCCTCAATGACACTTCCACTCCGGGGAATCCGAGCTGCCCTCAACCCCCCTCTCCTGTCGTTATGTAAAATCCTGGACAGTGTAGTTGTGGATAAAGGGATGAGGTGTTACACCTCTTGGCAGGTTTACGCCGTGCCAATCAGCTGCGCCCTCCCCCGCCTACGGTCTTCTTGACTCTGCCTTGACACCGGCCCCATTTGGGGAAGAAGGAGGGAGTGTGGTAGATGCAGCGCCAGTCTTCCATCACTATAAACTAATTAATGCGTCAGTCTCCGTCCCTACTCTCAACCTGCGCTGGGGCACACGGTTTACATTTTCTGCAACGACTGTCGAACTGTCCTGAAGGATAGAACTGCCGCTCTGTCCTCGAAATACCTCCACCTAATCAGGTCTCCAATTACAGACTCTAAGTCCAGCCAGGAACAAGATCTGTCAAGTGAGACATTGTAGCTCGACGACTGAGATGTTTGGACAATGAGCTGTGCTAGCACAAAGGCGAAGGCGACCAGGATGACGTCTTGCCTGTGACAGGCCCTGGCTAGTGAAGGTCTCGAGATAACCGACTGAAACTGTGAATGGATGCGGTGGCAGCTGACCTCAAAGGCGCCTCTGGACCTGCCATCTAACGCATGCAAAGCTGACTTGCCAACCGGCCCGACTACGGCCGGACGTTCGTGATGGGGATGAAATTGCAAAAGGCAGACAGCAGAGCCAGTATTGATGACTGTCGTCAGGTGTTTGGGTGAATACTAGTTATTCAAAATGGTCTAGGTAGGAATCACTATAAACTACTTAATGAGCAAGTCATCGTGGTGGGCGTCGTCGACCGCCAAACTGTTGTCATCACGTTTTGACACCTATCGAACAGTAAAGCCGGATTGCGTCGCGATCCGACTTCCGTCTTGGGCTCCAACCCATCGGTGGTTAGATTCATGCTTCGTAGACTGCGTCGCTGTACTGGCTGCCGGCCGTAAATATGTCGACTTCACAGTCCCATTTGCTTGTCCGCCGTCTCTGCCTTCCGTGGTGGTGGTGGTAGTTCACGCCATTCTGACGAATAAATTTGATGCGAGAGTTGCTACCCTAGATCTTACACCTCTGACTGACATGTGTAGGTTTTTTGCTTTTTTCCTCTGTCTGTCGACCAACTGGCGTTTCCAGTCGGCTACGCGCTTCATGCATTTGCCTGACTTCGACCATCA
>CACRXP010000019.1:841498-861161 GCA_902702965.1 Spirometra erinaceieuropaei | reverse complement strand
GTCACACCTTGCCTCCTCTCATCATTTGCTCACCTGCCTCTGGGGAACCTGTAGACAGCGCCGGACGTGTCAACTTCTTGTAGCAGATGTAGGGTTACTGGTCCGGTGCTGCCTCGGATACATGGGGATTTGTTGGGCGAAGGTAGAATTTGCCCGGCATCTGTCCCTAAGACCCTTCAGGCCAACATCATAATGTTATGCCAGGGTAGTGCAGAAACACTAAAACAGAAATGCGGAGGAGATGCTCTCAAGGATCGGGCAGGAGTATGAAGTGGCTGCCATCACCGTGGGCGGGACAAAATCGACTGTCTAGACGGTACCAGGGCAACCAGACTGCAGGGCGTCCGGGCTGGTCTCAAGGCCGTCATCCAGGAATGGTGGCAAAGTCCGAACGATCTTGCCTAACCACTCAAAGTTTCGCATTTCGTAGCATTCACCCTCCACCCATACAAGTATGTAAAATGGTATTACCGACAAAACAGAAGGAGATTGGAATGGTCATTTCTGGCTTATTAGACGTCGTCAGCCAGTCATACTCCACTCCGACGTGTGGTACACCTGGGGCTCGAATTCGCGACCTGTTAATTAGAAGTCCAACGCCTCTAACCGCTGAGCCACGTGCTTGTTGTCCTGTCGGTTTCGATCGGGAATATACAATGGTAGACAGGTGCTCACCAATCGTTTCTACGGAACGGGACGAGTGAGTTACAACTGTTCTACGCTTCGGGGTTGGGTATGACTGGCTGACGACGGCTAATAAGTCAGAAATGGCCACCCCAGTCTTCTTTGTCTTTGTCGGTAATGCCATTCTGCCCATATCATGCGCCGCTGTGCGGCTGCTGTTTGGGCATGAAAGTGAGCTCGTAAGGCACAATGGGACGAGTGAGTTCCGTAGAAACTATCGGTTAGCTCCCATCTACCATACAAGTACTGTTAGTGACCGAACTCATGAAATGTGCCGAAATTTACGAACGATTGCCAATCACTCGCAAACCGACACTATTTAATGAGTTCAATATCTATGTTAATTACGTACAAGTTTAAGAGAATTAAAATTGTAAAATAAATATTAAAGGCAGTGTTGCGCTGTTTATAAATGCCGATTTATTTTTAAAAGCGCGATAAACTTCGTTTTAAAATGTATTCTCCATGCCAACAAATAGAACACATAAAATAACGTCTAGTAATAGTGTTTTAGTGTTTTTAAATATCGTTTAATAAGTAGTGTGATTTCATATATGACAGTTTGTCAAATACCTGCATTCTGAGTGTAGATCCCAAAACAGTTTTCCAGGGTTTCATGTTATCCTTGAGTCTTTTGAGTTAAATGAGATGGGGTTCAACAAGAGAAGCTGGAATTTGCTTGATTTCACCAATGGGGACGTCGTAGGAACAAAAGTTTCCATAAGGTGACATGCCACGAGGCCGGTCGGTGCCTAATAAATAATTAGGACTGACAGGCGTGGTCGTAAATACACCATTTTGTGTTTACAG
The DNA here is from genome assembly GCA_902702965.1 of Spirometra erinaceieuropaei. Lineage (NCBI taxonomy): Eukaryota > Metazoa > Platyhelminthes > Cestoda > Diphyllobothriidea > Diphyllobothriidae > Spirometra > Spirometra erinaceieuropaei. Next base: position 859,667 of record CACRXP010000019.1, on the reverse strand, counting down.
AGACAGTGTTTCTTCCGTTAAATTAATTTATACTTCCTACCTTTTTGGATTACGTTGAGTTTCAGGTCGGCCTCGAAATATTTGACATTTAGGAATTGATAAAACCTCTGGGTTTCTTAAAATGATCTTTGTGTTTGCAAGTTGATTACCATGATTAGCATCGGACTTAAAACAAATTTTACATTTCGGCTTAAGATGTTTATTATAACTGTTGCGGGCACATTACTATCCTTCAAATGTCAAAGTCGCTCAGATGCGTAACCGGAGTCTTGGACATGTATTAACATAGGACATTGTACAAATATATTCCGACGTCCATTTTCGCTAAAGTGTACTGATATTTTAATTGATATAATTTCGTTAACACCATTTCTGCTCAAGAAAAGGGCATTTCATTGAAGGAAGTGGATAAGCGAACAAACTGCTCAACGTCAAAGACGTCCAGAAATTCTCGCATCAGTTTCGGTGATCAGATTTCATGAAATAGGTCACGTACCGTATGTTTACAATTTTTACGTACAGTAGTACCCCTACTCGCCTTTCGGACAGCCGTGGTTGACTGATCCGTGTCTTTTTGTCCTATACTGTAAGCCCTGCGCGTACTGAAGGCTCCAAATGGGGCGACTGCCGGACTGCTGCCCTTTCACTCTACTTACTCGTACTTGTTGCATCTGTGATCATGCCTTGATGTCGCAAGCACTGGGGATTTAGAGAGTATCGGCTGGTCGCCAACACCCGCTCGGCCGTCCCTCCTCTAGTTTTTTGGCTCAAGAATCAAGCCACGGGGCAGCGATGACTAGCGAAGGCGCCTAATGACGGTTCACGTTCGCCAAAGCGATCGTTTCGGAGTTTCTGTTGAGATTTTATGAGTTAGCCCACCTACTCTAAGTTAGTAGAGGCATATTCTAAGGATTTCGAGTGCTATTTTATACGTGTTTCGTAAATATCATGGAAACGGTTCACAATAGAAATCATAAATTGTGCAACAAAGCCCTGAAACGCTGAATTTGCATCTTTACTGGTCGAAAAGTCGATTTTAAATAGTGACCATATAAAAATACGCATAGTTGTAACAGCCGATTAACAGAAAGGGTTTTGCACAACCAAAAAACCTGAAGGACAGCTATTTTACAGGAACTTAAGTGATGCCTAAATAAACCAAGCAACAGTGGAATGGAATGCAGCATGAAAATCAAATAGTGGACAGCATTAAAAATCGTAATTTTGTTGCCGCATTTCTTCAACGCGCCAGTCCTTGAAGCCAGCACCTTGTTTCCACTGTCCTTTTTTGAACAGGAGCTTGAGTTTTGCCTACATGGCAGAGTTCATTCTCGTAATGTATCACCTTCTAATGATGAAAATGAAGAATTTGTTCACAGAATCTAAGTCGGTATTCCATGGAAAAACGGAAAGAAATGTGACAGAGTTTCATTCAAAAGAGATGTCCACCCATACGCGTAGCTGAAATAAGGTTTTAATGGAGTAAAGGGAACTTTTCGTTCAGCTTTTGTGAGTGTTGGTGAGCCCGAAGGCAAGCTTCGTACTTGCGATCAATGCATTGTTATTTATAGCGCCCATCACTCTTCAAACAATGTTTTCATCTTCGGACCATAACAGCTGAAATTTTTTGTAGACATGGATAAGACTTGTCTTTTGCAGGTAGCCTCATCGAACTTATCCATTTGCTGTTTATCAAACCAATCTGATCACAACCGTAGATGCCTTTTCCGATTAGTCCCCATCAGACACACTGGTACAATTGGGCAATAATTTATCCTACTGACAACGTAGGTGCTAGCTAAACGCCCAGAAACGCGTGTTTCCCCGATCTTATGTCGCTGTCTGACGCAGCTGATCGGGGCTCGGCTCATCAGTGGGTCCCTCCGGCAGAACCCGCGTGTCTGTGTTTTTAGTACGGTATATAATTACACGATTCTATACTACTGGCTGCCTGATGGCGGTTTGTTAATATTGCGCGGTTATTCCGCACTAGGTGATGGATTTCAGTTCGGCTAGTCATATCAAATTTCTAACCGTGCCTGAGAAGGTTACTTCTGAAGGATTTTCTTGGAAATTTAACAAGGCGCTGGGGGCAGGAAAGCATCTAATAATCGCCGTCAGTCAGTTTTTAGACTAGTGTTTGCCTATGCTCCTTCTGTAATAATTTTTCACGACTCCAGGTTGGACCGTTAGAGTTAAAACGGCGACTATACTCAGGCCTTTCACTCGCTGTCATGGGTTCGAACCCAGCCTTTCCTGTGTGTTTAGTGTCATAGGAGGTTTAGCCACGCATTAGTTTGCTATCTTGGAGTAAGTTCTGGGAAATAAACCGTTTCAGGCACGTTCTGAAAATTGACATGAATATTTGAGCTGAAATCTGTCAGTCACAATCTTATACTGCTGGATCCCCGTTGTCGGTTTGTAAATATTGCGCGGTCATTCCGCAGTGACCGATGGATTTCAGCTCAAATAATCATACGAGTTTTCGGGTCATGTCTGGATGGGTCTGCTCCTAAAAATTCACTCCAAGTTCGTACATTTATTTCCTTGGAAATTAAACGCGACAACATGCTGGTACGTTAATTATTTCCGATGAATAACATAGCCGTCTGTTTTGCTAATGAACTATTTCATCCGTCCTGATTACTTATAGAGAAGAGTCACTCATTAGTTATTCCACGCAGAAAGACCATTTTGTATTAAAACCCCTAGTGGCTTACTGGTTAGTAATTTTAAGATAGTGTAAATATTCGCCTTCGTAGTGTCTTCATTAAATAACGCGGTTGATGGACAAGTGTTAAGATGAGACCTGTTTTGAAAATAATCATGTACTGATCACTATGGTAAAGCAAGTCATTGGCTGCGAGTCTCACAACTGAGTTTTGCGAAACACAGATTTTCATGTGATCACTGATCACACCTTACCCCACCCAGCCTACGTGAGCGGAAACCTGTTTTTTAAGTTTGCAATGACAGTTTACACAAATGTTTTTTTCCATCGTCCTGCTCGCCTACTGTAGTGAACGCTTACTGATCGGTGGCCCCGGCATATGGTAGTTTCTGACACTCATGATGTCCTGTTTTTCAGTAGTAGCATAAGGCGGCAGCCACCAGGCCAATTATTAAATCAGATCTTAAACACTACGTATCAGGTGTCTTGCTGTCTACTTCAAGCAAAGCATGTTTGCCACATTCAATCTCATGGACTAACCGTATAACACTTTCGACAGAGATCTATCAGCAATGTGCCTTTTGCACATCATGCGTTAATCGCACGCTGTTGCCAGGTTTTTGGTTCCATATGAATCCGGCCCAGTGAAATGGCGTTAATGAAGCACCCTCTCTCTCTCTCTCTAGGACAAAGTGAAATGCATCATGGACATTGAACTGCCAGCAAATTTGGGGACCTGGGGCTTCTACTAAAATTCATATTGAATCCGTTTTTGAATTAAGTGCCACAGAACTAAGTGTTTTGTATAGTTGGCAAAACTGTGTGTGGAATTCCTTGCTAGATGAGTTACGCCTATAAGCCAAAACAGACTTCGGCGTACATACGGTACTATTTATAGAATACAGGTAATAATGAAAAAACGTAATAACCGCAGTAATGGATACCCTAGAAAAAGAATTCTTTTGTGACTGTTCGAGCAAATCGAATTGCCAGCTGAAGGTCAGAATACAAAAGCTAGTTAATTAAAAGAACGCCAATCACGCTCAAAAGAGCATTACAAAAAGGGGGCAAAGGGAATGTCAACAGGGGGCCAAATGTGGGAGCACTTGCGAAAAGGGCGTGGAGAATTCGAAGCGTTGACTAACTTAATACAACACCAATGCTCTCGTAAAGTTCCTTTTTAAAGTATGTTTTGTCAGCGCTGGAGTTTCATCTGAACTGCTGGGGTTCACCTTATGCCGAAAGCTTCCCCTTCTCCTGACGCTGGCCCTCCAAATGTTTGGCAGTCTTCAGGCCCTTTGAAAGCCCGATTAAACCATAGCGTCTGCGAATGAATAATTTATTTCAATGCCTGTACTGCCGTATTAGCATATGCATCTATCTCTCTGCGGTACAGTAGATTCTGATTTCAGGACTACGTCATGTGACAGCTAAAGCCCTATTTGAGGGCGTACACAATCATGTCGTACTGTCTCGACTGTTTTGTGCCTATTTGATCTGCTGTGGTTGGGTCCTGGACCACGCATTACGGCTGGCATCTGCCTGTTCATCTAACTCGGCGGGCGGCTACTGTCATGGCCAGCATCCGCCGAAGGTCCTTCCGCTATCCGTTCCATCTGTGTATGCAACAGGTAGCCCGCGGTTAAGTCAACACGTGCAGTCAGTGACCGATCTCGTGAAATGTTGTTCGAAATGCTGAAATGCGTACTCGACCAGGAAGCATTGCTTATGTGGAGTTGTTATACTGTGTATCTTGGGTCATAACGCTGTAACATTTCAGACACGCCTGGGTGCTGGCATTTAAATGCACTTACATTCGGTCACTTACAAAAAATGTTTATTGATTTTCAGATGCATTTTGTGGAAAACATGTTTAACAATATCCTTTCTTGCACTCATTGCGTAGCAAATCATGTCTTCTTCCTGCTCGAAGAAAGGGTATCTTTCGGTTTTGAAAAAAGTTTTTGAATTCTAGGATAATTTTGAGCCCGATTGGTCGTTTCATTTGCGTTTAGGGTTCTAAGTCTACCAGCTGCATACATTCCATGCAATGAAAAACAGGCATTCCTCTATCCCACTAAGTTAACACAACCGAAAGCTCATAAAATTTGGCAACGGGCGTGGACTGTATTCTATCGAAAGTTGCAGTATGAAATTTGAGGATGTGATTTTCTATCAAATGAGTGCATGAAAGATTATTTTTACGCATGTTTTCTGTGAAATATATTTAAATTTATAAGAACATCAAAAATCAATACAAACAGCGCATTTTGTTTAAGTGGTCATTTTTTACCGAGTGTTATTGCAGGCGGCCAAAAAGAAGAGCGTTTGAATGCCAACACCTCCGGCACGTCCAAAATATTACAGGATTATACCAAAACATAATGTTACAAGCGAATTAAATAATCCTTCCTAATCGATCGCACAGTTCAGACTTTTGGTTAACATTCCATGAGATCTGTCACTGGCTATAGACACTTCTTCCTCACGTGGTGATTGAGGAGATGGGGTGGGTATTTTTGGCATCTTTTATATTAGAGTAGTCTTCCCCACCTTTTTGTTTTAAACTTTTGTATTCTACACCTTAAGCCTCCTCCTCGTATATTTATCAGGGTACTATCCTAACGTCAGCTGGGCAATTGATCCCTTTGGACACAGTACCTCGGAAGCCTATCTCTTGCGCAAGGCCGGTTTCGAGCATATTCTCATCCAACGTACGCACTACGAGATTAAAAAGAAATTTGCCAGCCAGAAGACCCTGGAATTTCGCTGGCGTCAGCCGTGGGGTGCGTAGCTGCCGAGTCTTTTAATTTCCCTGAGTCGCGCGTATTGCCATCCCTAGTCCCTTTTCGCCGTGTTTGTTCCGCCCTCACTAGATTCGTCAGGATCGACGGAGGTATTGTGTCATATGATGCCCTTCTATTCGTATGACGCACCTCACTCCTGTGGACCCGATCCTGCAGTGTGTTGCCAGTTTGACTTTGCCCGGCTGAAGAACTACCACTGCCCGTGGGGTCAGCAGCCTGTTCCTATCACAAACGACAATGTTGCCTCAAGGTACTTGTGCCGCTGGACCTCTGCGTCGTATTTTATTCGCCTACTAACAATAGCCAGTAGTACGTATTGTGTCATTTTTTACACTTCCTTGCCACTTTTAGAGGCCTACTATCTTTAAATGACGCCGGCCTTCGAAACCTACATCAGTCACTTGTTTCATCGAGACTGACTAGACAACGGGCCCGCGGCTTGATACAATATTAAACTACTTACGTTCACTGACTAGAGATTCAGAGTTGACATCTCACGGTTAAGTTCTGTCAGCCTTAATAGCCTACATCACACTGATTTTTTTCGTCGAGACGGACTTATTTTCAGCCATAGGAGCAGTTTCCGATGTCCCACCTTTCTGGTCACTACATATGGAACCAAAAGGGCAAAGGTATTGTGCTGCAACCTCGAAGTAGGGTATTAAGTGTTCTGGTGGAACATGAGCGTCTTGTTACACCTGGGAACTGTGGTCTAGATAAATTAAAGGTCTTAACTTCTATGTTTTACGGTAGCTGATTGCGCATCGTATACTATGCAACTATTCTCCCAGAGTCCTAATTGATTTCGAGGCATTCTAGTGAAGCCTTGTATCGTTTCCACTGTCCTCATCGGCGAATGTCCTTAGCAAAGTCCCATAAACTAGTAGTTCCGGACGGCGTTCAGCTGGAATCCCCTATAGGTGGTCACCTCGTCAGGGTTGGATTTTCCTCAACGCCGAACGCTTGAGCCAATTCTAGGAACCACCTCGGCGGAATCAGTTCCCTCACACCTTGACGTGGAAGCGTTTAAGTTTACCCCCCGGTATAGAGTTCAGCTTTCCGTGCTGTCAGCATCATGGAGCGGATGTTTTGAATGGTGTCGTGTTGACTCCATGTGGAATATTGCCGCCTACTTACTGTCTGGCCTCCTTTTCTAGACCTAGGTTGTGCTTCCTTTTAGTGGATTTTGATACTCCTTGTGAGGAGATTTACAGAGAAATTCTTGTACATAATCTCTCTTCATCTTTTCTTGCTCTTTTAGGGCTGAACTGCTGGCCGATCAGTATAGAAAGAAGGCCACTCTGTACAACAACGGTGACGTTGTCTTTGTCCCGCTAGGCGACGACTTCCGGTACCTGTCCAAAGATGAGTGGGAAGCCCAGTTCAATAATTATAAACTGCTCATGGACTACATTAACTCGAAGCCAGAAATGCGAATGCATGTGCGTTCTTTACGTTTCAGATGCCCCTATTTCTTTCATATCGAGTCCTCCCCAGACAAGTTCATGTTTTCGGTAATTCCTCATCAGGCCACCACAATTACATGGAGAATGAACATATAAGGCATGAACAGGGTTTATGTATGTCTCCGGGTCGGGGGGGGGGTTGGTTACCGCACTCGTTTCCACGTCACCGGCATGACGTGATTGACCTGTCGTAGTCGTTGGGGTTGGAGGGGGGAGGGTTAGTGATAGGGTGCGAGCTTTAAGGACTGTGTGCCTATGCTGTGCCACGCTTCAGCAAAGCATGGTCCTCGCAGCCGGGTATGCGCTGGCATTTCTCTGGCACCCACATCCCTGCGGGTGGATGCGTTTGCGCTCCCGCTGGGTACGCAGGTCGTGAGCATGGATACCCAGTCCTTCACCTCTTTCTAGCTCATTTATTTTGTTGGTTAATATCCTGGCCAAGTGTTTGTTGGGGACCAAGGGGCTGTGGCGGTACGCCTAGGTGCGGGTCCGGCCGCGCCATCCACCTGCACCCACCTCGCCTCCAGTCTTATTAACTGTGTCTTGGCACCGAGCTCAGGCGGGGAGATAGCTGCTGTGCAAGCCCACCATAAACTAATTCACGCACAAGTCACCGTGCCGGCCCTCCTATTTGAGTTGAGTTTGTCCGGGGGAGCGAACTGTCAGAGGCCCGCATGCGCCTCCTTGTCATTTTAAACTCACGGGATGCGCATGACCGTCATCAAGGGGGGGGGGGGGGTTGGGACGGCGTGTGGTCACCACTTGGAGTCGACCACGGAAGATAGACCGTTTGTGCCAACGTCTTCTGACTACAAAGCTCTGGATTCTCGGCCGTTGCTAGCATCCGCCAGCGTAGGCCTTTATTGAAGTTTGCTGCTCTCCGGTAGGCAACCATCGACCTGTCGGTTCGTATCGACTAGATGGGCGAGAATAGAAATCGAAACCGATCTATTTCCACCTCTACGTATCCGGACCGGTTTCCCTTAGCGTGTCCTCTTTTCCAGGCGTCTCGTTGTACGGCCATTGGATCCCGCTCCACAGGAGCAAGTGAATTAGTAGATAAATATCTACGTCGCCTGCAACAGTAATCGGTCCTTACCCGCCAACCGCAAAAGGTGAGACTTTGAAAAGAATAAGCGTAAGTTCGTCGTGGGGAAAGCGCTCCCGGTAGGCGCCTTTAGACGTCGTCGTAATGATTCGTTTGCTGTCTCCCCTAAAAAAGCAGTCTCAGAAATAAGTTCCTCATCTCTGTGGCAGTAGTGCAGACTTTGTGGCACGCTCCCCAATATTCCGAAGAATTGATCTCTCTGGATAACCGTTTTCGTGGAGTGTGTTATGCGGCCTCTGGGGCTCTGTCTCCCCAGTTTCGGAAATGCAGATTCACCTGTTGTGGCCAGGGAGTGTGAGTGTGTGCATTCCGAACACTAAAATAATTAGGGCAAATCCTAGTGTTGTAGGGAAAGAGACGGAAAGCACCAGAATGAGGGGTTTATTGTGCACAGAACCCGGAGTTGTCCTCTCAGGCGGCAGTGGCCATTGGCGAAGCCAGGGCTGGTGCTGACTGCATCCAGTCAGCAGTGGTGGCAGCCACGTTTGTAGGCTCGTGGGCCAAGCTGAAGTGGTGTCCAGTCAGTGGGCGTTGCTTCTGCCAAAGGGGGGGGGGGTGTCCCAGTGGCTTGTTTTGTTGGTTGCAGGGGGTGGCGCATGGGTAGCCGCGACGCTGTGTGGGCGCAATTGTGTTCTAGCTGAAGTCGGTCGAGCGGCTTTAGGTCACCTCGTCTGGAACGGCTCACTGCAAAGGCGTGAATGACCCTGAGGCAGCGCTACACGCCACACTCTAACCGCTAGACCAGATTTCGTTTTAGAGCTATAGGGACATTAATGTGTCGTCCATCCAGGTTTTCTCTCGCAATACTTTGCATTGGATAGATCTATCCTCTGGTCTGTATAGCAGGACATTAAAGAACACAATTCCCTCATTCGCCTCGGGCTCTGCAGCGGTGTGCCCTGTTAATCTTTTGAGCTAGGTCTTCGATGCCGGTGGTATGATCTGTTAGACAGAAGTCGTTGTCCACGTACCGCCCGTAGAAATCGAGGTCACCAATGGTTTCCTTTTCCAGTGCCTTGCCCAGTCTGCCTTCTATCGCAGCCTGCTTGTGGTTTGTGCTTAGGTTCAATTCGGGACCCTGTCAACGTACTTCAACCTGGTGAAGAGTCGCAAGCCCGCTTCCAGCTTCCCCTCTCTGATCGGCGATCTGTTTACCTACGCCGACCGTAATCATGACTACTGGAGTGGATATTTTACCTCGCGACCCTCTCACAAGGCACTTTCGCGGGTCCTTGAGGCGGAACTAAGGTATTATTTTGGCCTGCCTATAGTCTGCTCTGTAATGTCTAAACAAGACTGTCGAGTACTCCCCACGTCCTGCCAATCCCACCTTCATATCGAGCAGTATTCGTTGGGTGTCAGCTGTTGGAGTCCAGCGTTCTGTTAGTAACTTGGCCCCATCTCAGTCAGGTTAGCTGAGCGCAGGGCCATACCCATGCTAACGCTTATTTCAGCAGCTAGTTGCGATTCTATGTCTGTGTACTGAAATTGGTCCACCAGTATGCAGCAGTAGCTGTTTAAGGCATATCCGAGGGAAAGTTGACAAGACTGGGACTCAGATCCTGGCATTTCGGCGGACAGAACAACATTCTAGCCACTACTCCATGAGATGGCAATAGGAAGTAGGCCCGATGCATCCTTCTGAACAGTATGCCTTAGAAGCCTAAAGATGTGCCTCTAGCCCATATATCTTCTGCTCCTTCAGATCAGCTGAAATTCTCTTTTCCCTGGCACGACACCAGTTGCCTAATCAAGGCTCCAAACTGGATTTGCAGACGTTTCGCCACCTGTACGACATGATCTCCTCAGCCAGACGCAATCTTTCACTCTTCCAGCATCATGATGGTGTAACGGGGACGGCCAAGGCGTATGTCATGCAAGACTACAGACAGCGGTAAGTGTATCCCCTTCATACCTGAGCCACACTCATCGCGAACGAGAGGAATAAGCTTGATGGCAAACCGGACTGACTTGTCCATCCAAGCCGGCTGGCTCCAGCGTACTTGCTTAGCCTTTTAAGGAATTTTTTCGAGGTCTCTCCGCTTGTCTTGTGTGAATAATTGCCTTAAGGTCAGTACTTGTTGTCTGCATGAAATGTTGTCTTCGAAATGTGGCCTTAATGGCATTCCCACGCCTGTGAGATCCGAACCTCCACCACAGTAACCCGGCTCACGCGGGGTGGGAGTCGGGCCGTGCGTAGCACGCGTAGCCAGGCTCTTTGTTTTTGTTACCCATTGCGCCTGCGCCCACCTCTGGCCGTCTTGACCTTGTCTTGTCATTGGGGCACCGTGGACGATGGAGGAGAGGGCGTGGTAGGTGCTGCACAGGTTAGTCTACCTGTTAACTGCTTCACCTGCATTTTGCTTGTGCTGCGCTCACTCCATGAGGCACGCGGTAGACCACACCGCTTGGTTAAGTTTAATGTATATATTGTTATGACAGTGGGCGCTCACCGATCAGGTTACGGAACCTGCTCGTTCCGTTGTGCCTGGGGGCTCATACTAGAACCCTCGCAGGTAGTCCCACAGCGACTAGTAGTAGATATAGATGAGATGGTACCGACAAAGACATGGGAGACCGGAATGGCCATTTCTGGCTTATTAGCCGTCATTAGCCAGTCATACTCAACCCCAAGTGTGGATCACTTGAGACTCGAACCCGGGATCTTTGGTCAGGGAGTTTGACGCTCTACCATTGAGCCACGGGCCCGTTGTCCTGTCGGTTGTGATCGGGAATATCAATTATGACAGTGGGCGCTCACCGATCAGGTTACGAAAGCGCTGGTCTTTTAAAAACACTGGTAGTATTTTTGTCCGGTTTCCGAGGACTGTGATCAATCATCCATCACCAGAAGGTCGCCAGTAAGTAGGGCACGCAGTCATATCCCCAGCGCTGCTTTAACCACCTACCCCTGGCCTCAAAACCCTCACCAGCAACAGCAAGCGAACCATTCATTTTTATCATTCCCCTGAGCAGTATGTGCACTGGACCAAATTCTGGATTCAGAGCCTGCTAAGCCTGGTCTCCTACTGTTACTTACATTGCCGATACATTGTCTGGAATCCTGCCATCCTCTCTAATGCTGTGCATTCCGTGCCGCTGACATGTGAGATTTTCACTTCATTCCCTCGAGATAAGACCGCCTGCCGCACCCTTCGCAATTCCGCACTGTAAAAACGTTTTCCGTAAATAAATATGTTACTGACAACATTGTAGTAAGATGTGTATTTAACGTTTATATTATATGTTCTATTTTCAATAGGGTCATCAGGGGCATTGCCTATTACCCTAAAATACACTATTATTATATATTATAGGTAGCTGTAGTGCCTACTGCAGGCGTTTGCACTGTCTGTTCTTTCCTCGGAGGGGCCCCGCCCTCCCTGTATATTTTGAACATTCCAAAGCATACCTTTGCTTTTTTTATTCCCTTCGCGCTTGGCGCCTTCATATAGGCTTATCTCGGCTCTGCAAAATTCTCAAATTGTTGCTGGGGCCTCCTTATCCCTCCTTCTGGGCTCCGGGAATAGCCTCGTGGAACAGGCTGTTCGCACCCAGTTGCTTGAAGCGGACCCTGTACTACTCCACTCCGCTGATTGGGATTGGTCTGTCTCCGGGACGCCCTCAGCCCCGATCATCAAATTTCTTGACCTGGATCAAGTCCAGTAGGTTTTCATTTCCGCCGATCCTGTTCTCACCACCCGTTCACGAAGCTCACAGTGCTTTATCCGACAGTGCTGTGTCTTCTAAATGTTAGGCCAAACGGTTTGCCCTCCATAACCCCTCCACGCTAATAACCCCGTCTTATTTCGTTGCAGTGGTCCCGGTCCGGTCATGGCGTCCTCGTGGCGCGAAAAATACCTCCAGAGCGGAGCCTTAGGACGTCCCTCCTGTCAACTGCTTCATTTGGGTTTATTTTTAGTAGTGGTTCGCCTCGTCATATCCCCCCTTCTAAGGTCCTGTCAGATTTCTTCCGTCGTAGAAAAACGTTTACAGTGTGACAGTTCAGTTTACTTTTATTTGGGTAAAGATGGACGAACGCTTTTGAACTCCCTAATGGTTTAAAATTGTCTAACAAAAAGCACCGTTAGGTGGAAGATGGAAAAAGAGGTTGTTTTTATAGTTGCATACCAAAAACCAGCAGCTGTCTGCAAGTCGAAAAGGGGTAAACATGAACAAGACGGATCGTCAGACCCTTCAAAATATCGCCTGCAGTATTGCTTTACCTCTGCGCGTTTCACTTTCCTATGCTTGCAAATGTTAACTTACTCCGAAATCTTTTTACCTCGGAAATTAATATCTAAACAATAGTCTTCATCAGGCCCCCTGCGAGTGCTCGATCGGCCCATTCGCGGTCCCTGCAGTATATTGATGTATGATGTCTACTTATTTAGTTTGGGTAGCTTGATATAACATGATAAAACGTCTTCTCCGCTGCTGCAGGCCTCTCCCCCACACCGCCCTTTTCACCGTTAACTTATGAGAGGTAAATGTAGAGCCAGCATACGTTTCGTTTAGATTCTTTCCTATACAAATGGCGTTCTGCGAGTCAGTTTTCTCTCCTATACCTTGCGATTCCTTATAATCGTGCCAGCGACCTTCCAGAGGGGTAGGGGCAGTGAGCAGTTAGACATCACGGCGTGCTATGCTGTCGGCCTGCCTGCCGCGACTGACTGAAAGCCGCCTAAGATTACTATAAACAGAGCTGTTATAAAGCGTTCAGTATGGCATCCAACTGACCACTCTGGTTCGCTGAAATCCACTGACATGCTTATAAGTACGACGACCTGCGCGCTATTCAATCTAATTCGCTCTCTCTGTGAATCGCATGGTAAAGAATGAGTCGTATACGATAACGCTGAACTGCTAAATCTAGTCCTTAAAAATCCATTGGTAGAGGAATAGGTAGCAATGAGGCACAAGCTGCCGAAACGAACTAAACAGCCACAATATTTCTTCGGGGAGTGCGTGTGAGCATCTCTTGCGCGACTTTCATTTGCGGAACTATGAAGGTTTCCTTTGACCACTTTCATCTTTCGCTTGAATGGCACTTTGATGTAGTCAGTCGAATGCTGATCGTTAAGACTCGACTTGGTGGACCCACTTCCTTTCCGTTCTACTTCGAGACGTGTGTACTTTTTCTTATTGAACACCCAATTGTGAAAGAACTTGGCGGCTTGGGTGAGGTTCTTGACCCAGGAAGGGAAGTAAAAGGGTTGAGTTTAGCCGACGCTCTGACCCCCTGATCTACCAGATCCTCAGCGAGAGCCTTGAGCTTTCGGCATTTTGACTAAGTTTGCCGACCAACCTACTGACATACGGAATCCGCCAATTGTCATGCAACAGACAGACTGCCCAAACAGGTTCTCTCAGACAATTAATCGGCAGGTAATTGCCCGTCAATTTGAATTACAAGATGCTTTGGCAGGTTTGAAACATTTAACCTAATAATCAGTTTTTTACAGGTTGGTGTTTCAGTAGGCTTGGCGTTTAACTCAGTCAACTTTAAAAAGCATGTGGCCCCAGGTCGGGTTCTCGCAACTCAGGTGGTTCGAACATTGACTAATCTAAGTCACTGCACTTTCTGTCGTGCGTTCTTACCCGCCGAATTTTCTCATAATGGATGATTTAGTCCGACTGTTCACATCTTCCCTGACACCTGTTAAGTAGTTTTTCCTTATGAAATTCAACTTAATTGACAAAAACTGTTCATTGGTATCCAACTGCCTCATAAATCCTTCCGAAATACATTTTACGCAGTTAGTGCCGGGCACATTAGTGAAAATGTGCAGTTGTGAAGTCAATACTTTGCGTTCCTACCCCTTAGACACTTAATCCTGCCTTTAGACATCTGATCCTTTTCAACAACCACGCCCGGAAACGCGACCACATCGTCCGGTTGGATCTAGACCTTGGTCAACCTCTACGGCTAGTTTTGACAAAAAAGCGCCTGCTAACAGTCAAACTCTCCTACGACAATGCCGACAGTTCTAAGGTGTCTTTGCATCAGCTAGAACCCTCGCCGAGACAGGTCTATTCCGCCTCAGGTAGGCCACATGAAGGGATCTCTAGCCTATTCCGCCTACGTGCTGGTCCAATTACACTCCTGCCTCTGCAGATTTTACGTCTGAGTCTGCGTCTGCAGCTCACCGGCTCAAATGAGCCGTCAATTGAGGTACTTAAACCGGTCCTGTTCAACATACCGCCTGGCAGGTGAGTTTCGGAGCTAACGAACGAAGGCTGCCGAGCAGTGTCTACTTTCACATGAATAGTAGGTGTGCTTATGTAATCTATTTCTTCCTCACTTTTAGGTTAGCCTACCCCTATCTGTACGATAAGGCTCTGAGTAATCCGTTATCTTCCGGCCTAGAGAGCCCACATATGCGCCTCTTTTTCAATCCACAGACAGGATTCCTAATGGTCAGTTCTGTTAAAGTGCATCGGCTCTCTTCTTATCTGCCCTTTAATGCCCTTCTTCCCCATCTACATTTCTCTCCCTCTTCTTCCCTCTCGTAAAGTCAATAACCAATCCGATCACTGGTATTTCGCATCCGCTCTCCATCTCCTTCAACGTATACAAGTCGAAGTCCGGCGAATCTTCTTCTGGGGCCTATCTTTTCTTGCCAAAAGTTCCGAGTGTGGTATGTTCTTGTCTCAAATTTTGGCCTGTTTTTTTTAGCTGGCCCCCGGCGAGTTTGCACCTTATTACATTTGCCCTCTGCGAATTTTCAGCCCCTTCCTTTGAGCTCGGAGCCGAATGTTCGTGTTGTGACGGGTGCCCTTGTGGACGAGGTGACCACCTACCACCCAAACCTTGTACACACTGTTCGCACTTACAAAACCGGTACGTTCTACTTTCCACTGTCTACGGTTTTCTGTCCACTACGCCGACCTCTCAAAGGCCCGCCACTAGCTCTTTGTCTTTCACGTTATGCAGACTCATTTGTTGCCTTGCGAAATTTTCGGCCGGTGCGCGAAAAACTTCCCCCCAACCCGTCCTCCCGACAGGACTCTGACTTTCATACGCCACCTTCTCGTCCGGAAGGAGTTAATCCTGGTCTCCATACGTCATGGTTAAATGCTCTTCAAAAAGTGGATTGTTTACTGCCACGATTTTTAGCGCTCTTAAGATGTGATTTTAAATCACGGCAGCGTTCAGTGTCTTCCGGAGGCGGTCAAACCGCAGCGAATTTGTGTTTTTTTTTTCAAATTTTTGAGGCATGGATGAAAGAGTCTGTTCAAGCCGGCCTTTTTACTGGCTCCGCTTGGTTTTTTTATTGGTCGTTTGCCTTCACTCTCAGGTGAACCCGGCCGTCTTGCCATCGAGGTGGAGAACATCCTGAATCTCACTAGCCCACACAATAATGACGAGGTCGTTATGACAATAAGCACGGGCATCAAAAACTTCAATAGAGTCTTTTACACGGACTCCAACTGTCTTCAGGTGGGTTCTTTTCTTTACTAGATTAGCGTACTGCTGCACCTTGGACTGATGTTTCCTAATAGCGGTGTGCAGTAGAAGAGTTCTTTTTGAGTTTTCACTTCCTATCCGAGTTAAATCACAAAATATGCCAGTTAAGTAAGTTGCGGAAGTTGGAGAAAATAGTTTGGTAGGACAGTCAAATTGTCCCCCTCCCACGCGCTACATTTCAAGAAAGATGCCTATTACTGTATCCTGGTCTCTTTGGAATTTTACTCAAGGTCACCTATATTCCGTGGGGGCTCCCTACTCTTGTGTCTTACAGAGAGTGCCACTAGAAACTTTCATAAACTTCACTGCTTAATTTTTCTTCATCTTGTAGCGGCTAAGCGGTGATGATGTACGCTCAGTACGCCACAACTTCAGGCCATATCCCAAGTTGTCAGAAGCAGGACGCCATTTGGTTAGGGCACTTTATTCTGTACAGAATAGTGAAAGGGGAAAGTTAGCAACTGGACGAGGATGCGTCCGGCGCCGCGGAGGCGGCGTCCGCGAGAGCGACGAGTCCTGTGTCGCCGAAGGTCGCCGCTGCAAAAGTGTCGTTGCAGATCGTCTACTCTATTGTTCTGGACTGTTCCCGCCTGTCATACCAATCAGCGATAGGAGTTGCGTTGATTGGCTCCGAGCCCACGCGAAGGTAGTGACAAACCTCGCGTGGTGCAGACAGAGAATCGACCGAATGCGTGGTGCAGACAGTGAATTGCAACGAGACAAATCGAAGCCGGGCAGACGTGCGTGCCATAGCAGGCTGTCGCTAGGACGTAGGTGCAGGCGCTAACGAGAGGCGCGACGTAGCCATTATGGCTGTCCACTACAAGGGAAAAACCAAAAAAATAAGTACGAACGCCCCTTTGTATCTTCACAGCAAGTCATCTGACCACTGTAAAATAAAGATTTAACGAAATCAAATATTTATGTGTAAAAGTTAGGTACAATAACGAAATGCATTTACGAACAGAATAGGTAATAATGGTCATTATCGTCTGTGGTTTGGCCTAGACAGCGTAGGCTTGAATCAAGTGTGGGAAATATTCCTGTCGTATATTGCGAAAGTGTATCCGGTGCAACAGTTTCCCCAAAAAAGAACCTGAATGGCTCCTTCTTGAAATCAGTCTTAGTACCATTCGTAAGAAAATTTTTGTACGTAAACTTAACGGAATCTAACTGCCTTTTTACTGGTTATGAAACGTACTCTGCACAAATATACTTGAAGAAGTAAATAAGTCATCGCGTACGCGTTGGTCAACAGAAACCGTTTGAAGATATCATGGAAGTTGAAGGTCTGTGTACTAGCCGAGCCAAAGTAGATCAAAGCGCAGTTAACGACTCTTATAGCAGGCGTTGTATGGTGAGTACCGACATAGCACAAGAAGGTTAAGCTAGGCTTTTCGAAGAAGAAAATAAGTCATCGCGTACATGTCCGACAGCAGACATTGTTTGGAAATGTTGTGGAAGCTGAACGGTTGTGCTCTAACTGAGGCAAAACAAACCAAAACGCAGCCGAAACATGCGTTGTATTGTGAGTACCGACATGATGCAAGAATGCATAATCGGTCTTTTGAAAAAAAACGGATTACAGAGAGGAGGAAGCGAAAGCCGAAGGCTGCCTCATGCCAGATAATGCATCACTAAAAAGATCATACGGAAACGACTCGGTTCACATGGCTATATCAGTGTGCCAGGCAAAACTCAAGCGCCGACTTCTTGCAACTATGAGTTGACAAACTAAACAAAGCATGCTAAGACGTATCTAGTGATTATGTGTAAAGGTTCGAGGTCCAGACATTGTATCGCGTTTATCATCTCCCGAGGAAGACGAAGGAGAAGAAAGGGCGAATTCATGGACCATATTGCATTCGAACTGACGTTTCGGAAACTTCCTCGTTTCCATCATCACAGTAGCGTAATTGTTGCACTTGCCGGTCTTGAGTTGTTCAGTCTTGCCGCTTGCCTCGTATTATAGCCGTGCTCGCCGCTGCAAAAGTGTCGTTGCAGATTGTCTACTCTGTTGTTCTGGACTGTTCCCGCCTGTCTTACCAATCCGCGATAGGAGTTGCGTTGAGATTGGCTCCGAGCCCACGCGAAGGTAGTGACAAGCAGAGAATCGACTGAATGTGTGGTGCAGACAGTGAATTGCAACGGGACAAGTCGAAGCCGGGCAGACGTGCGTGCCATTGTAGACTGTCGCTAGGGCTGTTTAATTTTTCTAATTAGATTTTGAGACGTTGATTAGATCACTAGAACAAGAGGTCTGTTTGTCTGACGTCCCGGACCCAGCCTCATAATCACCACCATTCCTAAGAACAGACGCTAACCCCAATTGTTGCCACCACACAGGCCTGAGGCCGCGTTCTGTTTGTTAGACGCCCAACACTAAGCATTGAGCGCCAGGGGACGTATTCATTCTGTTGTGCCTTGGGTTGGGCGTTGCCGGCCGATGACGGCTAATAAGCCAGAAATGGCCATTCCAGTCTCCCTTGTCTTTGTCGGTAATGCCATTCTGCCTATATATCATGCGCCGCTGTGCGGCTGCTGGTTTGGCTCGAGAGAGAGCCCTTAAGGCACAACGGAACGAGTGTGTTCCGTATGAACGATCGGTGAGCGCCCCCTACCATCATGGTGGTGGTGGTGGTGGTG
>CACRXP010000019.1:816185-837695 GCA_902702965.1 Spirometra erinaceieuropaei | reverse complement strand
TTGGACGACTCCACACCCCCTTTATCTGTTTAGTTCATGTGTCGTTTTCTCGTGCCCCTCCAGACATGCACAGCATCCCGGGCAGCCAGTTGGGGATCCTGTTGCACCGGACTCTGCCCTTCTGTGGGAGAACTGATCTGTGCGAGCATTGCAACGCTACCTCCTCCTCCGGTCCAGATCAGGTAAGATCGCACCAGCGGCTCTGTTTGTCCACCGATTATATTGTCATCTACGCAGCCTCAAAAGCATTTGAGGAAAAAATTCTCGTCTTATAGGCAGAGTAACATTACCCACAAAGGCAATGTAGACTGGATTGACCATTTTTTGGCTTATTTGTCGTCGTCAGCCAGTCGTGCCCAATCCCGAAGTGTGCAATACCTCGGGCTCGATCCCGCGACCTGTTGGTTAGAAGTAAAACTCGCCTAGCCACTGGGCCACGGGCCCGTTGTCTTGTCGGTCGCAATCAGCGGTAGAGGGGCGCTCACCGGTCGTTTTTACGGAACTTACTCGTCTCGTTGTGTTTTAGTGCTCTTTCACTCAGAGCCCAGCCAGTAGCTACACACCGGCGCGTAATATAGGCTAAACAACATTATCGACAAAGACAAGGGAGACTGGAATGGCCATTTCTGGCTTATTAGCCGCCCCCAGCCAACCATTCCGAATTCCGGGGTGTGGAACACCTGAGTCTCGATCCAGCGACTTGTTAGTTAGACGTACAACGCCCCTAACCATTCAGTCACGGTCTTGTGTTACGAAATTCACTCATCACAAGGCACAACTGGACGTGCGATTTCCGTAGCACGATCGGTCTGGGTCCCTCTACCATCATTCTGTCAGTCGAGTTCATCTCAACTCAGCCAGTTGGATCCTGGTAGTCATCTGCTGGAATCCTGACTGACCGCGTACGAAGTCCTGATTGGTCAGTCTGCTTACTGTATAAAAGTGGTGGATTCCATACGTTTCAGGGATGCTAAGCTGGTTGCCTACCGCTTCGATAGTTCTCGGCCGGGGTCTCGTAACCCAGGTGGTTAGAGCACTGGGTATACACTTAGACCTTCCCCTTGCTGCCGCAGATTCGAACACCACATGGACGGCCGACTTTTCCACAATTGTGTCGGCTGCATTATTCAAATCTGCCGAAAGCACTTATTTTGGTTTAGAGTGGTTCTGTGACGCTCCAGACCAAGCTTTTCGTTGTTTTTTTTAGCCTAATTTTCTTCCTTCGAACATTTTTTTTGACTTTTCTTGTTAATTCCTAGATATTTTGGCAAATTTTGAATAATTCATATTGACCCAACTGTGAAGAACTCGGCTCCTCGGTGGGATTCGAACCCACGCAGTAAGGGGAAGGCCTTAGTACTGCCAACGCTCTAACCATTCGCATGGTCCGGCGGGGCCTCGTCGCTCAAGTGGTTAGAGCGTTGGCTGTACTAAAGCTTTCCCCTTACTGCGTGGGTTCGATTCCCCCCGAGGCACCGAGTTTTTCACAGTTGGGTCAATATGAATTTTCATGTTAAGTTTTTTGAAGGTTGTGAAATAGACTTGCAGCAGCTAACGTGTCCTGTTACATTAGCCTGCATGTTTTTTGTCGCGCCAAACCCCTAAAAATTTCCTGATGATCGTTTGTAAACGATAAATAATCTTGTGCCCTTCCCTCTACGTTTTTGTGATCTTATTGTCTAGTGCTTCCTTATTGAAAAGTTAATCAGCCTCGTGTAACGGTCAGAAATCTTTACATCCGTCTGCCCTTTGTTTTGGTTAAAATCTCATGTCTTCTCCAATCTAAACTTTATATGACGCCGGCTAACTTTTGCAGAAAGTGTTATTCCACTTCCATGGTTCTCAATTTTCTTACTCGTCATTCTGCATTACCTGCGACCAGAGACCACGAAGGGGGGGGGGGGAACACTGCAGGAGGGTGGGATCATTGACAAGCCGAAACCCTCCTTAGTTCCACTGGAAGAAAATGGACGGAACTTGCGGCCGACCGCTTAGTTAGTATGTGCTGCGGTCCGCGTGGCTGCTTTTCCGCATGTGGGACCCGGGCTTTCTACCCCCTGGTGTTTGCATTTGGCGGGGCCAGGTCGTGCATGTGGCGTGCACAGACGAACTCTCTAACTCTGCAACCCACTGCGTCCATTCCCCGCACCAGACATCTGACCGGCTCGGACAGTGGCTTGGGCCTGGAAATAGGAAGGGAGAGTGAGGTCGACGACTCAGCGCATTTTCCTTACTATAGACATTCTGACGCGCTTGAAGCTATCACGGTGCACTAAAAGCCGTGGTTGCCAAATGACGGGATAACTTGAACCTCGCAGTCAGGTCAGTGTGCGTTTGTTTGGAGTGATCAACTAGTGGACTGAGAGTCAGGCCGCAATGGTTCCCGCCCCCCCTAATATTGCCTCAGTGGTACTCCTACGCCGTGGAATCCCAGCTGTCCCCTCTACTGATGTTGTGTAAGATGTTTATTAGTGTGCGTCTGGAGCCAAGTAGTGTAGTGGTGCGCGTAGGTGTGGCTTTACACCGTGCTATTCACATGCACCTCCGGTCTTCTTGACACCGGGTCCAGATGGAAGAGGAGGAGGGAGTGCAGTAGCTTCGGCGCAAGTCTACACTCATTATGAACTAATTCGCGTGCAAGTCACTGTCCTTTGTCTCATACTGCTGCGGAGCACACGGTGGACGTCGCCGACGACGGTCGAACCGTCACATGTTGGAAGAACGGTGAACCGATATAGACGAAGTTGCTGCCTAGTGCTGATTTGCAGCTGTGTGCGCATTGTGCGGTAGTCCTTCAACTCCCATTCTCAGCGTCTAAAGGCATTGTAATCGCCATGACACTAATCTCCCGTTTTTTAACCCTCTTTCCTAGGTGGAGATATCTGGACTCTTTCCTCATCTGTCCCTTCAGAGGGCTCTGCGCACTTCTCTGACCTTCATACCCAAAAAGCCGCAACAGGAGGGCTGGCAAGCCCCGACAACCTCCCTGACCGTCCAGCCAATGGAACTGGAAGCCTTTCTCCTGCTACCCGCGCAGCAGTCGCACCCCTAGACTTGATCGCCCCCCGCGGGATCGTATGCGCGCACGCGTTTATATGTATGCGGTGCGGTCTGTTTTCTATTGGCTGCGTCCTCTGCACGCAAGTGCAGTGTCTTCCATCCAGCACCTGTAGACCTGTGTATATTCGCCCCCCCTCCCCCTGTCGGATTCCATGGCGTTCCTGCCTCCCCTTCCCCTTCTTCCTATCTCGCCATTTGGCGTATTTTATTTGACGTTACTTTGTTTTATGTATTAATTCTTTCTACTACTTCCCTCCCCCGTTCTATCGCGCCTCATCCCCGGCACCGTGCGCGTCTGTGCCTTTAACTGTATGACTTTGCTTTTTGTTGGTTGGCAGTATATATCCACAGCCTTGCGCCGTTTGCTGGCATCTGGGGAGCCCGGTGGGCACATTAAGGACGTCAAATAATGGACCTCCCGTAATAAACCACCTTATCTGCACGTCTTTAATTATGCACCACAGGAAGGGACGCATCCTTTAGAGTATATTAACCTTTAAAGCAGTTGGACCCGTCAGCCACACTAGGAAGATGCGCGGAGGCGTGGGGGTCGACAGCAAAGGTTTCTCAAAACAAGAGCGGGGGAGTGGTAGCTGCGGCGAGGTAGTGTGCATGAAGCCCAGAAGGCGGTAACAGCAGCTATCCCAGCCAGTAGTTCGTGCTGTTAGCCCTGTCGTGATGTGCGTTCGCCTGGTCTAATGTCCGGTTTCAGCCAGTCTCTGAAGGCGACAGTATCCATCCGTGTCGGCGAGTCGGAGGCTGAGTTACACGAGGCAGAAACGGTTCATTGGCGCCACGCCGCAAGGGCCCTATTCCGGGCGCCTGTTGCGCCTCTTGGGAGTGCGTGCGCATCAGCGAGGGTCTGGTTTTCGTCCTCCCACAACCCCCTAGCTGGCCAACCATCTCCGAGGCTCAACCAGACGTAACTGTCGCCTAAGACGTTTTGATGCATACGTCGCTCACCCGGCACTGGATGTACCCTCGACCGGCTGCTAGCGTCTTCTTCAGTTATTCTGTACAGAATACGCTATTCTCGCAACTGATGTCCAACTGCTCTTTCTTCCGAGATCCAGCCTGAAGGCCGTAGTGGCTAGTGCCTCGTCGTGGCTTAAACTGCCGCGACGGCGTCACAGATGATCCGGGCCGTACATGTTCCGGCGTGTCGTCCGGTCGTCCCGTCTTTGATTTCTCTGGTTCCGCTCTTCCGTCCGCCTCCAACCATCTTGCTGATGGGAAAGCCGAGTGCAAATTCGTCGGTGCTGGCCCAAACCATCAGAAACGGGCAATCTGAGCGGGCGGTCCTTCAGCGCAGCAGTCGGCCCACTTCACTATAATTCAGTATATTTAAAGCAAACAAGGACAGCTGGATTTAATGGTACCAGAAAATCTCGCGACGGCTTCTCAACTGCAGCCTGTCGTTACATAACATAAATAGCAAGTGAGGAAGGTACATAAGTTTGAATTTCGACAGAGAAAATCAATATAAAACAGCAAGGTCAACGTATATTGCGCGAAGACCAATCAATAAAATGATAACTTCAAAATGCAACCGAGGAATGAATATGGGAAGTAAACATGCTGAGGGATTTTGAGAATCAAAAGGGCTCAGGTCTACCAGGGCAAGCTGAGGTTGACCACGTGGTCTAATTATTCACATAGGTGGGGTTCCTCCCGCCGTATATAGGCTGCCCCCAGGTAGCGCAATAATCGAGTAGTCAAGCAAAGTACTTCCTATAATAAACCACTTCATATTCACGTTTCTAGTTATGCACCACAGGATGGGGCGGTCCTTTAGAGTATATTAATCGTCAAAGCAGCTGGACACGTCACCCGCACTAGAAGGTTGCGCGGAGGCGTGAGGGGTCGACAAGCAAAGGTTTCTCAAAATATGAGCTAGGGATTGGGACAGTGGTAGCTGCGGCGAGGTAGTGTGCATGAAGCCCAGAAGGCGGTAACAGCAGCTATCCCAGCCAGTCATTTGTGTTGTTAACCCTGCGCTCGCCTGGTCTAATGTCCGGTTTCAGCCAGTCTCTGAAGACGACGCTATCCATCCGTGTCGGCGAGTCGGAGGCTGAATTACACGCGTCACAAGTGGTTAACTGGCGCCACGCCGCAGTGGCCCTATTCCGGGCGCCTGTTGCGCCTCTTGCGCACCTGCAAGGGTCTGGTTTTCGTCCGTCCGCAACTCCCCAGCTGACCAACCATCTCTGAGGCTCAACCAGACGTTGCCTCCGCCTGAGAGGCTTTGACGCATACGTCGCTCACCTGGCGCTGGACGTACCCTCGCCCGGCTGCTAGCCCACTCCAGTTATCCTGTACGGAATACGCTACTCTTGCAACTGAAGTCCAACTCCTCTTTCTTCCGAGATCCAGCCTGAAGGCCCTGGTGGCTAGTGCCTCGCCGTGGCTTAAACTGCCGCGACGGCGTCACAGATGATGGGGGTCGTACATGTCCCGGCCTGTCGTCCGTTCGCCCCGTCTTTGATTTCACTGTTTTCGCCTGCCTGCCCGTTTCCAGCCACCTTGCTTATGGGAAAACCGAGTGGAAATTCGTTGGTGCGGGCCTAAACCATCCCTGTCACCAGAGACGGGCAATCTGAGCGGACGGTCCTTCAGCGCAGCAGTCGTCCCACGTCGACCGCCCTTCTCTGAGATCTGTCCCCCCAACGAAACCAGCTCCGGTGCACACCTAAGACTGCACATAACCTTGCAAATAAATGTTCAAGTCTTCGGCTATTCCCACCCGGTGAATTTGCTTCACGGAATCCTGGATAACTGCTGACTCATGAGAGCTCGACCGTCGGAGCCGAGGATGTTCACTGTGTGCCCCACAGCAGGGTGAGAGCCGGCACGGTGACTTGCGCGTGATGTATTTTAAAATGGTAGAAGACTCGCTCTAAATCTACCGCACCCTCTCGTCTTCCTCCACCGGTGCCCGATATTACGATTTAGTCGAGTAGACCGGAGGTGACAGAGGGCGCAGGTGACTGGCACGGCGAAACCCACGCCTAGGCGGTTGGTGTATCCATCCGTATTTGTGTAACACAGTATCTGTTTGCCAAGAATGTCTATTGTTGCTACTTGATAACGAGTTGTCACTACTGCCGTTGATGGGGTTGTTATTATCTTCCAGTTCCTCTGTAGGCTTCAGTGGGCCACACCAGTACAAACTTGCATGAAGTTCGAGTTGCGCGCGGTAATTCACGTTCCGGAAAATATTTCTCCCGATTGCGTCGATCAGCTCTACGCTTGAGGGTGTGGATCTCTCTCTGTTATGCGTAGGGCACAATGTTAAAATTCAGGACCTTCACGAAGGGCGCTTGAGTTAGGTAGAGCACCTCCTTCTTATGAGAAGAAGAAGATGAGTTATTGAAACAAGTACGGATATAGCAGAGAATCAGAGAGCACTTGATAGCACACGCAGCACGCGGTTCGCGCGAAGAGTATGCGCGAGCGCGATCGCTGATAACGCAAACATGCCAGTCAATGATTGCGGGGAATCGATAAAGTTGTTATCCAATCAGATAACGAAGTACCCCGATCGCGAGATTTTCACGATAAGAGTGCATCAGGTAGCGATTCAATGTCACTAGGATACCTATTCTTAGTTTTAATATTCAAATTTGTACGCGACTTATAATGAAACAAATGAGGGAGTTGTAGTATTTAGATGCGGCCTGGAATCTTAC
Source organism: Spirometra erinaceieuropaei (assembly GCA_902702965.1). Taxonomy (NCBI): domain Eukaryota; kingdom Metazoa; phylum Platyhelminthes; class Cestoda; order Diphyllobothriidea; family Diphyllobothriidae; genus Spirometra; species Spirometra erinaceieuropaei. The sequence continues at coordinate 830,946 of CACRXP010000019.1, read as the reverse complement.
CGAACGAAACACGCTCGTGGTGCTCCTCTATGTATCTATAAAGACAGACTGATCAAAGAAGTCCTCCTGTAAGCTCAGTCTAGCACATCTACGCAGCTACCCACCCGAGGTATTATCATTCACATCTGGTGGTAAGTCCTTAAACAGTTTCTCGTCAGACACGGGGGTGTCCTCTTCTAACGAAGGGACGATTCGAGCGGCCTTGGTCGCATATACTGTACCTCATGCGTCCCCTACGACTCTGGCAACAAAGGAGGAGCTAAGAATGCATGGTATGCCGCGCATACGAGTATTACACCCACAAAAGGCCGAATATGCACCTGATTAGTCTTTTGGAATTTACTGAGCGGCTGTCGCTGGGCCTGCCCTCTCACGCATGAACGCTGTTGGATGGAGTAAACGTTACTGTTATGGGAACTATAATGATGACTGCGTTCATCTAGTAATAGCAACACAGTTGAAGGCTAAAGAGTGCACAGTGGTCGTCGTGTGGGCAGTGAGAAACCAATCCAATTACTGCTGTTTCTGAATTTATTTAAGAAGTTATTTTGTATATTCTCAACCACTACTAATATTCTGCGTCATAAAAATCAGTTATTAATGTCAATATACTGCTATCTTTTGGAGAAGTGCAACAACGACTACAAATCCGACACACCTTTGCACCACTGAGACGGGGAATGCATTTGTGCATAGATTTCACATTTTCCTCTATACTGATTTCTCTGAGGGCGCTCACCGACATGGCAGCCAAAAAAGATGCCCTCAGGCAACTGAAAATCGGCTCCAAGACCTGGGCTGATCTGACCCAGGACGGACCGGCCTGGAGTAGAGCCGTAAAGGCTGGAGCAACAATCTACTAGGCTAACCGGGTAGTCGATATCTAAACTAGGAGTGCGACTCATAGGTCACAAGCGTTCTCGACCGACAACTCCCAAACTCAACCCTCTTCAACACGTGTATGCTATTTGTGAGCGTTTCCCGCATGGATTTTCCTCCTCAGACATCTCCGGACCCCATTCCACAGCAACTTCACAACTTCATCTTCCGCCTTCACAGACGCCCAATTGTAACCACTGCACAAAACGTCATGGCCATCATTGCCACCCGTAATTAAACGCCCGATTCCACGACGCCTTACCCGGCGTCTTCGACTCCCACCGCCTCTACCATTTCTCCCACAAATTTTGCAACAATGACTACCGCCTCCTCAACTCTTCCCCCTACCAGTGGGAGCACTCCTGACATCAGGTTAACCACTATAAACGTCACCAACAGCAATGTGGACTAGATCCAAACCCTTCCCCATTGCGTTCGCGTGGTCACGTTACGCATCCGCCTGGTCGACCACCTGCGAGCCTGTCGCACAGAGGCCGGTGAACCTATGCCTGGAGCACTGACTTTTACCTTCTGCACTCTCCCCGCATAACCACATAAATTCAGTCATCGCAGCGGTCGTAATGGACAACTTACGCCTCCATGGCGACCTAGCGTAAAACACCAATGGTCGAGTTTCATCATCATGCATCTCCTCACCAGCGCATGCGCCGCAAATAGGCCCGTCTCTCAAATAAATGGGAATCGTGCTCTTCGGCTCCTCCACGTAGTCCTCTCCTACTCTAGCAGTTGTGAGATCCATACAGCCCGTCCAAATTGCGTAAAAACCTGTGTGGGAGCAGGTCGTGTATGGCACGCGTAAGAAGATTGTTTTTACCTTTGATAGCATTCACAACATCCGTCCAACTGACTAGTGCACGGGAGAGAGAAGAGAGTGAGTCCGACTCTCTGCCTGACCCTCTGACTCTCTCTCTCCTCCCACTATAAACAGTCCGGCGCGCCTGACTTCAGGTGGCATGCTAAACCTCCGGGTCTGGAGGGCCACCAACTGGCAGAACTGGCGGATTGGAAAGTCAGGTTGCAATTGTTCCCTAATGATGTGGTCTTTCTAGCGCTCTCACTCAACTGGTATTCAAACCAACCCCCCTTCCGCTATCTAGTTGTGTGAAATCCGCGATCCTTTGTGCGGCCACCAGGAATGTGTCGCACGCGTGGGCGGGCTGCTCACGTTTGTCAGCCAATGAACTCTATCTTCAGGTCTACTTGACTATATCCGGACACTGGACCGCGGAAAGTGATGAGACTCTGCGCAAGCCCACAATCACTATAAACTTGTTCACGTTCAATTCCTCGTCCTTGCGCCCGGCCATGCTATTACAAGAGCACGGTAGACATCGCCGCAACGACGGTCGAACTATCATAGATATCGCTTGTTTTTGCATTCATTCGTACTGTTTTGCATACTTTGCGAATAATTTTCCGAAATAATACTATATTACTAATCTGTGTCTTTCTTTTAGTCGGATCAAACACTACCATATTGCTCAGTCATTTATTCTCGGTTTATATTTCAAAAGGATTCTTTCCTGAAACATGGAAAACGTCAATTATCATTCCCGTTTTCAAGTCAGGATCTCGGTCCGATGTTAATAACTATCGGGGTGTGCACAAAACGCCGTCTCTAGCAAAACTTCTTGAAAGGATTATTTTCAATGAAATTCTTGACTTCTATCTAGCTAATCGGCTTCTGAGCTCTAGTCAGCATGGATTTTTTCCTGAACGATCCTGCGAAACATGCCACTTGGCTTTTCTTAATCTAATCACTTCTCTTCGTAATGAGCGGCAGTCAGTGGTAGTTATTTATTTTGATCATAGCAAAGCCTTTGACAAGGTGCCCCATAGACGTCTTTTAGTAAAATTGGAAGCTCTCGGCATCCGGCCGCCTCTACTCGACTTCATCAGGTCATATCTGTCCAACCGATATCAGAAAGTCATGGTCGGTAATAGCTACTCGACACCCCACTCGATCACGAGTGACGTACTTCAAGGCACGGTCCTGGGTCTGCTACTCTTCCTTCTGTACATCAATGATATTTCGACTGAACTCGGAAATTCGCAAACTTTTACTTATGCCGATGACCTCAAGCGTGTTTACTCATACTCTAAGGACTCCGCAAATGTTTGTGTTGAAAAAATTAATACCGATTTACTACGCTTAAGCAGATGGGGTTCGACATGGCAGATGGAGTTTTCATCATCCAAGTGTAGTTTCATGTCTTTTGGTCCTGCTGAACTTCCTCGTCCCATAATTTTTCTGAATAACCCACTCTCAGAATGCCTCACCATAAAGGGCCTAGGTCTAAGTTAAACAAATAAGCTTGCTTTATCACCTCATGCAGATAGAATCTCTGCCAAAGCCGCGCATATATGTGGATTCATATCGCATAATTTTTTCCTTCCGGAAATGAAGCTAAGACTTGATCAAATGTTTCTTCTTCCAGTCCTCGAATATTGCTGTCCTTTCTTCGGTTTAATGAGTGCCTGCGACCGTAATAAAATCGAAAATGTTCAGAGGGTTTTCACCCGGAATCTGTTCTCTCAAGCTTATTCCAGTATTTCTTAGACTCAGAGATGTCAGCTGGCGAACATTAAGTTTTTGTGGGTTAGAAGACTCGAAGCTGGCCTTTGCTTCCTTGTTCGCATCAACTCTAGCTCCACTCTTCCGCACATTGACACTCTCACTGCGAGAGATCGGTCTTATGCCGCGCGCAACTCCTGCATGGTGATTCCGCCGCCTCTTTGTACTACCTCTAAGCGCCCCCTCTTCTTTGCTTCCAAATATGCCTTCCTTTGGAATAATCTTCCGCCTGAAATTAGATTATCGCCTAAGTTACTGGTATTCAAGTTGAAATTACGCAACCATCTTACACCGGAAAGCATAAAGGCACTGGTAACGGTCTCATTCTCGAACACTCAGATTCTTGACTTCAAGAAGGGTCCTCCTGGGATTTAGTGGTAGATTAAGTGGTAACTCTTAATTATATCATTAGAAACCCCTGTTTTGAATTGGTTTCTAAATCCACTGCTATCACTCCCCCCCCCCCCAATTTTCGCGGTTTTCGAGGTCATCTCCCGCATTCCGTCCTCATGCGGTCTGTCGACGCTCACGGCGGAACCCTCAGTATTCACTGTCTACTAGTAGTTCGGTCGTACCTCCCTTCCTCACTGCTCGGCTGAGCTCGAAGCGTGCTGTGGCCGATCGCATCTCGGTTCCTCTCGTCTGGCCTCTTTGACGCGGCGTACCAATTAGGCCCAGACTATCTCAATTGTGAATCCCGTATACAATGCCATTTGCAAGCCAGTCCTGTCTGACCCACATTCGTACCCATCAAGGCTGACATTTATTGATACCCTGACGATGACCGACAACATTCCGTTATATACCGTCACCTACAGGCCAGTCCTGCTCGCTTTTTTCTGTTATTATTTTTAACTTTTTGTAAGGAGTTTTTTTTCATCCCTCAATCATCATGTTTCTCAATGGACTTCTAATTAAGAAACTATGAATTGCATTTCGTAAAGATTCGGCCTACCTCGTCTAAAACTCGCATGCAAATTTATTTTAACTTGCTTTGATGGGACCCCGACGGGTCTTTAATAAAAATTATCTATCTATCTAACTACCTTTATGGGAGGGAGCTAGAAAGTGCGCAGGATGCATGGGGCCGAATTCGAATCAGCTGTCTTTCGGATGGAAAAATAAACTTTGAGTTTTCGGATTCTACACGATTCCGAAAACTGCGACGAAGTCGCGATCTGTTCGTGCTCGAAGTGCTATGCGGGAAGAAAATCAAGAATTTAGCTGTCCGTTTTTGTATACTAATTAAAGCGCATTTGCTTTGGTTTACACAAGTGCGTGTATTCGTGCGTCGCACAGTTACATATTCCACGCCATATTTAACTATCGTTCGCAAACTTTTGAGCTAGATTCGATCATATAAAAGGTAGTAAAAGTTGCTTGATACATATCTCTACCAAAAACCCTCTTAACTACTTCATAGGCCTAGAAGAGTGACCAGCACATCGGTGGCCGCCTTTTTACGAGCAACAATGAGGTTGCCGCTCCCTCACGCACTGCATATTTCTTCAGCCTTGTACTGTGGAGGGAATTCCCTAGAAACATCCCGCCTGGCGCTAATTATTCTTCCATGGGACGTATTCAACACTATGCTTACTACGGTCATTGTTCATAACGACCGGAGTAAGGCTGATAATGCACACCCCATCTTTTTAAGGATCTCGGTGGTTGCTGCCAACGGCAGTACAATCAGTCTCACAAAAGTATTGTGCGAAGTTAAGTGAATGTCCATCGAGACCGTCTCCACTAAGATTTGGATGTGCACAGGAAAACTGGCCTCGGGTGGGTTATAGTACTTCGTAAAGCACCTCACTGCGGTAGAACATTCATTAAGTCAAACAGTGATGAACTTATGCAGGCCAGATTTATAGACTTCATCAAGGACTTCGACACAGATGACTGCCGAAAACGTACTAAGAAGCCCTGCGGATATAGCCCAAATGAAAACCTAGACAACTGTACCAGACTGTTTTACGGCAAAACCTCCCTCGTTTGCGTTCGGCAGACTGCGTCACCCTCGATATGACTGCTACCCGTTGGTTCCCGTACTGATGACTTGTGTGAGGTAGTTTTCAACGCCTGCCTAACACTTGCGGGTTAGGACGGCCCAGATCATGACGCCCCGTACCAGTTGTCCGGAGGCCACGCCGGACAAAGAACCGCAAACCGTCAGGACAGTCACACCTAGGAAGCCGGCATGCGAGCCAGACAGTAGCACGCTGCTGAGTCACGCGAGACCTCCAGGGCCTGCCTATGTGGGTGCTCAGGACTGGACCACTAGGAACACTCAAACTAGACAAAGTCTGAACCCTAAAATATGAAGTTACGGACGGAAGTATTAAGAGTTGGCGTTCACATGGTGACTGGCACAGTAAAGCTGCTCTCTGGTCTCCTGGATGTTTTTTATTCCGCACAGAATTGGCGTCATACTATTGGGGGATATAATATAGACAGAGTTTAAAAGATCGCTAGACACGAGATTATATTTCTGCTCATGTCTGTCTTCCTCTACTTTCCGAATAGATTCAAAACTGGGATTTCGCTTGGAATGCGCACAGGAAAAATTTTAATTGGTCCCTGTTCTGGTTTTTGAGGGCAATGTAGGTGTTTCCATTCATGTACCCTATTTACAATGCAAAATTTTATGCAGTCTACAGAGTAATCGTGGGGGTTAGAGTAATAAAGGAGAACCGCAGATTGTAGACATTTGAACATGAGTGTCAAAAGATGAATTCAGTCTTTCACGCGTATATCTGAGAATTGCGGTCAAAGTCCTTGGTGGCCCTATTAATTACAGTAGCAGTAATAAATACAGTTAAATCGAGTCAGCATAAAATATAGTCGTTTGCCAGGTTTACAGAGATATTTGTTTAACCAAACTGCAGTGATTTATCGCATGGTTCCGGTCTATCTTGGGACAAAGACATGTCAATGTTTCCTCTGAACTGTTTCACCGACGATGACAGCACAACCATCGCAGGGAGGGCACTCTGTAGCTTGACTACCCTCACAGGAGGGGAAGCTGCCCGCACACGTGATTGCCGAAGTCCAACAGCGGCAGCAGCCGGAAGTACGGCGTACCTCCTGCTCGATGCAGAGGTATTCTAGTAGGTATATGCAAGAGAACCCCAGCTTCTTCGGCTTATATGGCTTGGGAAAAGGCTAAATAGGCCTGGACTGCCGACACAGAGACCCTATTGGAACACCCAAAATAGTTAACGGCAGGGATGGTGTAAAGTTTGGTTGCATTTTCCACTGGGTCCGTATGTTCAATCGTTGAAGTCCTCTATAAACCTTAGGTAAGAGGGCTTTTTCTGCAGAAAGTTTCTTCTTAGTGAGTTGGCAGTCGTTGGGAAAGACTTACCCGAGAAAGTCCTGCTACCTCTCTCATACAAGTTTCGGCAAATTCATGATCCCTTATATGAGTGAAGACTGCTCAGAGCTATACGGATAGACTTGGAGTCTGAAAAATCTACTGCTTAATTCTGCAGTCCAGGTTGCCGGCTATCATCTCAGTAATATTAACTAGCTTGCTGTTTTCTTACATGTCGATATTTCTGAGGTGCAGGGGCATTCTCACATATCTAGGCCATTTTGTCGAGAGAGTGTAGGTAGATGCTACGCAAGTCTACTGGCACTATAAACCCCTGCGTAAGTCACCGTCCCTGCTCCCACAATGCAGTCTGTGGGGCACACGGTGGACATCATCGAAATCGATGGTCGAACTGTCAGGCCATTTTGTACAGTCTGCAGAATATTGTTTTCGACACGTATTTATACTGAAGAACCACTCGAAGGAAATTGCATTGACTTCCAACAAGTGCGAATCGGACTTTTTGCGGGGACGCTAAATGTATTTATTTTGCAGAATTATGATAAATGCCCCCAAATCCGGGCACAAGTCGGTTGTTTGAGCTGGCAGCTCCAGAGCAGGAAAACGTCTGAACACTGTTATTTGTATGTTACCTCTTGTGGGATCGATTCAAAAAAGGTGACCTAAGCAAACAGCCTATCCACACAGGTGTCTTTTGGTTTAATAAAGCTTTTTAATTCCCCAATAACTTTGAGCAAGAGCTGGTGTTACACAATCACCCCCGGGTTTCTGAACCACATGCTGCATGTGAATCGTCTATTTCTCTATGCTATTAAACAGATGTCGTATGAGGTTCATAAAAGCATGTTATTCAATTTATAGGCAGCATTAATAATTGAACACATACGATGCTTTATGAAAGCTTATGATTAGGAACGCTTTCGAAACAAAAAATACTATTTCAACAGGCATGGAATTCAAAGAATACATAATGTGCGGACAAATGAGTAAAATATGAGTCGAAATTGTCCCAGTTTGAGCGCAGAATAATTCCGTCGTGCTCAGTTGGGCTGCAGTGCATCAGCTTGACAACCCTACCCGTTGCCTTTCCTACTGTACCTGCCTCAAGCCCTTTAGCGTCCACTGCGACGACCGCCCTATCCAGCGAGGTTCAGCCTCCCAGTGCTCCGCCGCCGTCGGTCATCCCCACCTTCACCATCTTTGGCATTATTCCCGTGGCGTCGACGGTGACGACGCACCTGCACCTGCCACTGAACAAAACGCTCCTGGCGGCTAGTCAATCACCACCCTCATCTCTAGCGGTGAACATTCGGTTCCAACCGGTACCCATTGACACTGCACATTCACCTCGTGCATCGGCATGGGTGGCCAGTTGTGAATTCATCTTACAGGAAGTGGCGAGCCAAGCCCTGGATCACATACATACGGCAGTTGCCATCATCTCAATTTTCCGCATTGCTCTCGCATATCCAGCCATCGCATGGACCTATTCGGTTACATGTGCATTCCTGAAAACCTTTGGTAAATCGCCGCGGATATGGCCATATTGCCACTCATTTTCCCACCAATACATGCACCACACATGAACACCCCTAACACCCCACGTCACCAGCACTTCGAACATAAGTTGGAAGTGTCTTTTTCCGTTTTTTTCTCCATGCGACTCTTCCTCTTCGCGAAAGATCCGAACATTCTACGCGTGCGTACGGGGCCACAGGCCGAGTCTGTGGCATGCGCAAAGGAGTTCTCTAGCTCCGTCAGCCATTGCGTCCACAGCCTGTTCTAGACATTTCGCCGGTTCGGGTATTGGTCTGGCTGCTGGGCGTGGGAAGAGATACTGAGGCGTATTTCCCACTATAAACAATCTGACGAGCTTGAATATGAATGAACGTGAAATTTTGAGTTCCAGGTGTAGGCATATTTGAAGAAGAAGAAGAAGAGTCGAGAACCGGAACATTTCGTTTATTATCCTGAGCTTTCAGACTCGTACAGGAGTTCATCGTCAGAGGTAGTGGCAGAAAGAGGACAAGCGGCAGTTATAAGGCACGTAGGCCCAATCATCGACCGACGTCGCACGACTGGAGGTGACTACGAAGGGCTCTGTACGCCGGCGCCAGATCGATAAATCGATTGACCGAGTTCTCATCCGAGGCCCAGGCTTCAATCAATTCTCGGCCTGTTTTGTTTCCGGTGTGGGTGACTATTTTGGTGGCTGCGAAGTCAAACTCGTGACCCATTTCGTAGGTGTGGGCGGCCACTTGTGATAATGCGTCGCCTCGCCGCACAGCCAGCTTATGTTCATGTATGCGCGATCCGAGCATGCGTCCAGTCTGTCCTGTGCATTTACAAAGACAATTTTGACACGAGATGCGATGCACTACTCCAGATTGCTCTTCAGGTTTTAACCGGTCTTTGATTTTCATGACCCTGTTGCGGTTGGTGGCTTTTGGGCGGTGTGCAATTCCAGCACCTGGACTCCTGTACGAGTATGAAAGCTCAGGATAATAAACGAAGTGTTCTGGTGCTCGACTCTTATTCTTCAAATGAGCTTGAATATGTCATGGTACCTTCAAAGATTTGATCAAGGAGGATGCCAGTTAACGTGATGACTCTGACCTTGCTGTCAGTCCAGTGTGTGTTTGTGCGGAGTAGCGGGCTATCGGACTGAAGACTCCCTCTTAATTTGGCCTCTGTGACGCTCCCATTTTGTGAATCTGAGCTGTCCCAAACCCCATTCCTGTCGTTTTGCAAAATCCTGGTCAGTGTACGTTGTGAACCAGGGGATGTGGTGGTACGCCTGGGTGGGGATCCAGCCGTGCGAGAGACCTGTGCCCTCTTCCGCCGCCCGTCTCATTGGCACTGCCTTGACACCGGGTTCAGGTTGGGGGGGGGGGGTGGAAGGACGGTAGATGCTACGCAAATATATTAATACCTGAAACTAACCCATGCACTATTCACCGTTCCTGCTCCTACACACGGTGCACGTCGTCGGAAACGACGGTTAGATTGCCTTCAAGGGCCTAGGTTGAAATGACAATCATTGTCTTGTTCTCTCTATTCACGTTAACAGGATTGCGACCCAAGTTTTATAACTTTGCAAATTTATTAAGAGGTGCCACCTTCACCTCTATCTGCGAATGTCTCTGATGATGGATTCGAGTGAGAATCCGAAACGTCAGGCAAATAAACTTCTTGTTCCAGTGATCGCATCTTCATCTTCTAAGTGTCACTTGTATCTAAATTTAGATCATGAGAGTAACTCCGTATGCGTTCATTTATGCAATAATTTAATTAATTAAGCCATTTTAAGGTTGAAAATGCTCTAAACGACTATCATTGCCAGCATATTTCCTCCTCTATATGAGGATTTGCCGTTGATGTTTAGCATAACAGATTAAATCTGCTGCAAGATTTTTTGTGCAGGTAGCGTGGGCACGTCGCTTCTGTAGGTTACCTTTTTGGTTTTGAGACGGCGAGGAGGATTACACTAACTGCTGAATTCCCAGTCTTTGACCGCATTGTTTGACGGGGTGAGTTTTCACTTTAGATCATTTCATTCCAGAAGTCATCGGTACACCCGCCTCCTGAAATTTGAACAGGCATATCAGCAATCCCCCCCTCCCCTCCAAAAACGAACAGTTTAAAGTTATTCGTTTGTGTACTTGGATCTACGACGAAGTCGCCGCAAAAAATGTGCCCTTGCCATCTGTTTCGTTAAAGCTTACAGTCCAAAAAATACAAGAGATTAAGTTGAAAATAAAATAGAATTAAAATATGAACGGACCTTCGGGATGGATCATGGTACGATCCATCTTTCTCTTTCCCCACGAGTTGGACGGGAATGTTTTATAACAGGAAATCTACGATCCTGGTTCATCGAACGTATACACATAATCCTTTCCCAAATGAATATCAAATAATTAACCTCAAATTCTTGCGAGCTGTAAGACTTAAATATGTATTCTGTATCATTAACGGCAGCAATCATAATTAAAATATTCTGTGAATATTAGCCCAAACCTCGGCTACTTATCCTTACAGCCGTCCTGATTCTTACATAGTGGATTTCCAGTGACCGTCCTCATGCCTCGTCTTACGCAGCCTGCCTGCCATACGACGGCGCATTATCCGGCATAGTTTGTTGCCTATGAACCTGACCCTGATCATTCACGCTTTTTGAACATGTGTAGCGACACAGCTGTGAGAATGTGTGTAGTCTATGTGCTACTAATATTAAGTGAAGTCCCCGATTGGAAGGAGAAGACGCAAGGCACTAAAATGAGGGGTTTATAGTGCACAGAACTCGGAGTTATCCTCTCAGGCGAAAGTGACCACCTGAGAAGCCAGGGCTGGTGTTGACTGCGTCCAGTCATGCCTGAGAGTCTTTGGGACAGTGGTGGCAGACGCTGTTGTAGGTTCGTGGGCCAAGCTCAAGTGGTCTCCAATCGGTGTGTGTTACTATTGCCGAGGGATGGTGTTCAAGTGACCTGCTTTGCTGGTTCCAGGGGTGACGCGTTCAAGTGGCGCATGGGTAGCCGAGACGCTATGTGGACGCAATTGTGTTATAGCTGAAGTCGGTCGAGTGGCTTCATGTCAGCGCGTCTGGAACGGCTCGCTGCAAGGGGTGAATGACCTTGAGGCAGCAAGATCTTGAACAATGATGTCAGACCGGTCATCATGGGTGCCCACTACAAATGCAACCTCCGACTCAGCCTATCGACCAACGAACCGCATATGATAGGACCCCCAATCGTCTTGAACAAAACAATTCATTTATTTACATCCAACACCCATCCGCTCACTTCCCACTATTGCTGTGGAAATTTCAGATCATCAAAAAACCTACCAATACTTAGTCATACCCGAACGATCTCCTTTTTCTTGCTCACAAACAAAATGCCAACTTAATTTATTTTGCTCTGTGGGCAGAATAAACCGGCCTTCACTGCTCTCTGGCTTGTGTTATCAAACGGTACGAACTTCTTGTGTACGGTTGGAGTTTATCTGATATCCCTGACCGCCATAGCCCGTTAGTCTCTTTCATCTTCGTGCACTTTCTCTTATTCGCCTCCAGACTAATTCTTCACTAGAATATCCCGCATGGCCGATATAAGCTCATTGCATTCTTTCTCAGTATATAAGCGAAACTGTTCCTTCGTCAAGCCGCCGCCCTAATTAACAATCTATTTTCCACCTTTGATGCAGCTTCCTCTAGTACGTTTGTAAACAGTAACATGGATTTAAAATATTCGGGGCCTATCTTTATTAATACTAAAAACTTTGGGTTGCAAAACCGTGTCCCTGAGTCCAAAATTCACTTTGTAAACTAAGTTGTTGTGCGAGTAGCTAAAAAGTTTCTGGTTTTGCTTGCAATTAAGCCGCATCTAAAATACGTTTCTTGTCTGCACACTTCGGCCCATTTGAGATGACAGATGCCGTAATCAATCCGCTTGTATTCCGGGCTTCGTGGTATACCTCGGGATCAGTAACACTATAACTTCCGTTCTTCAATCTAACTGCGCATCCCGTGTAAGACAGTCGGACCATAGCTTCAAAACCATCATGAATCATATCTGTTAAGTGTTCTGTGTTTCCGCCTGTCTGTGTGTCTGAGTGATACCTATCACCTGTATTATGCATTTAGCGCAAATTGTTTACAGCCAGACGAATGTGCCAAGGCTGATTTGCATATATTCTTCACTTGTCATGTTAAGCGTACAGTCGTATATCTCGATATTTGGGATTTCCTTAACGGCCTACATATAAAGGATGTTAAACCCATTTTCCACGGCTTCTTGGCTAAATTGATATTTGGTTCGTTCTCTCGATGAAATGACAGAGAAGATGAGGCTTATAGAGGCATATGCCGAGGACAGACTCTGCATCAGACACATCCTCATTACTAATAATCCCGAATATGATCTATTTTATGCCACCTTAACCGTTACAAAAATACCTGACCACCATCGTATGCTAATTCCGCGCGGCCTTTCTGATCTTCTGACATCTAAAGCCTGAGAATCAGATATCAGTGACATAACTCATTAGAATTCCCCTAAATGAAAAGAGAGTACGGATAGTCAAGCGTGTACACTAACCGTGACATGGTTGAAAATTTTTGTTTGAAGCCGCCACGGCCTCTTGATCAGTAGCTTGACCTTAAACTTAGCCTATTACCATAGCCTCGCCGCTCAATTAAAAACCCAAGGTCTGCCGCAAGATGTCAAAATCAGCAGGGACGTTAATAACTACAAATGAGGCGACTTATCTGGATCCACGTTTGATGCCGGGGTAACAAAAAGAGCAATCTTATCACGGGTTTAGCTATGCCGGATTTTGTCCAGAAATAAATTTCGGCTACGGCCAGACATACGGTGCAGCAACAGCACAGCATTTCCAGGACACTCGTAATCAAGCACTTCGGAACAGCCGGGCGCCGCTAGCAACTGGTGGGTGCTACCCATCGTTTTACTCGCACAACCCCGAGGTCTTCCTGAGCAATTTGAATCGAGGAAGAGACAGATACTTGGATAGAGTTCATATTGAGTTACTAAACACCGATTTCGAGAGGATGGAACAACTTCGTCGATTCGACCAGGTAGGTCTTGTTCATACTTAAAAGAAACTAAATCCCTTATTTTGGCCATTATTCAGCATTGCTGATTTTGAATGATTGTGGAATAGTTGCATGAGCTGCAAGTCCGTTTTCGACGCGTTACGCTCGTGTCCCCATCACAACCAGTGGATTTACGAATTTTATTTGTCTAAAATCCCCTATCTGAAAGTAAAAAACCATACACTGCCCGCACTGGCGAAGTCTTGATCATAGACCCATTCCTTAATGCTTGGTACTATATACTTCCGCACTAGCCTGTATTCAGGGTACATCACTAGCTACTTATTCCATTCCATTTTAAGAGGCAAAAGCAAACGCTCTTTGATATCATAAACACCAGTGCGTCACTACTTGCATAGAGGAGCAACATAAACGAATAATGCCCAATTGGTCGTAAGGCCATCATAGATCCCACATTTGTGTATGACGCTCGGAGGTCGAAATCCACGTAGCCTTCATTTGGAACGCTGCAGACACGATGTCATGAATAGTTAGGTACTAAGGATGAGCCCTTGGCAACATTCCAGGCATAAATGAGAAAGCTGAACCCCACTATCTCTGACAAGGCCACCAGTCAAATCCCCGGTATCGTCCAACCGCTGCGCTGCCTGGCAATTATCTTTGTCTTAGTTACTTAGTAAACTCTAAAACGTCCATAGAGGTTACTGGCATCTGGCCTGAGCAACGTGATGACAGCGCAGCAAAACCTTTTACTCGAAACAATTTTTAAAATTAAACTGTTGGCGGTTATTACCTCTTTACACGAAAGACCACTTTCCGGACGTAACACGTAGTGTGTAAATTTTTCTTTCTTCCTTATTATACAACATTTAGTTGGCCCAACGTCACCGGCTCTACTACAGAGATCGTACCGACACTGTACATCCAGTGCCAACGTTCCAAATACCAGAGTCTTCCGCAAGACGCATCCAGGCAAAGTACGGATTCTAAGAACTCCGGTTTTCCATCAGATCCCAAATCTGTCAAATGAATCACCCCCTCAGGGCTTCCTTGGGCTGGAAATGACTGCATCAGCAAAAGCACCATTGTCTATGTAAAGACTTTACTTTCCTGAAGAAAGCAGAAATAGCGAAAAAATTAATAAATGTGCAACAAGTGCAATTGCAGAAACAGCGCCAAGACCACGGTAGCAGTAGGACGTGGAATGTAATGCAAGACGCGGGTCGAAACAGGCGGTTTGATTGGTAAAACATACTAAAATCAGCAGATTACGAACCACATAAAAAAGCAGTAATGATGGGTTTGAAGAAGGTAGGATGCAGAAAGAAAAACACAGTAGTGACGGTAATATGACCATTATTCGACCGTCACCGAC
>CACRXP010000019.1:804863-815337 GCA_902702965.1 Spirometra erinaceieuropaei | reverse complement strand
GTATCTAAAAGCTACGTGAGGGTGCACGGAGTGCCCACGAAGTTGCAGTCGCACTACCTCTGATCCCACCAGGCACTGAGTACTCATCGATGATTCCACGATGTACTTCAACTGGCCGAACGAAACTAGATGCGGCCCGATAAGCGAACATGTGCGACGCTAGTGAAGTTGTCTACACCACCTAGTTCTATCAGAAAAGAAAAGAGGCGTGTTTTGGTCCGCGTAGACTTATGCTCTGCTCAAGGTTACCCACTGCGTCTTCAGCGGGAGGATATGAATAGGGAAAGACAGCGTCCGCCTGCTGATCTTGCCGCGGGTCACCCGAAACGTTCAAAGGTGGTGGTGGTGGTGGTGGTGGTGGTGGTGGTGGTGGTGGTGGTGGTGGTGGTGCAACAGGCTTCAGCGAAGGTAACCTATCAAATAAGTCTGCGCTCAGAGGTGATGAGTAAACAATCGCCAACCACGGCCTGGCTGGATACTAGTCTGGGAAATGGGCAACTTATTAAAAAGTTACGAACATGGTGAATGCTGTCCGCCATCCACTAAGTATTTACATTCTATCCCGTACAATTACTAACACCTAGAGTGGTGTGTCTGAGAGACGAAAACGTCTGCGGTCCCGGGACGCACAGGATACCATCCCCCGGCCAACACATCCGACAAAACCGTTGCCCGGTGAGTTAAGGTTCAGCCGTGTTCTGGACGATCCGCGGGCTATGATCCGCAAATTCCGCTTGGCCCAGCAGTGAGAGGAGCAACAGGTGACCTTCAACCGTTTTAACCTAGTCTTGCCTAGGGAACATGCCAAATGAGCGGAGTGAGAGTTCGACACTTTGCAAGCCGCCACTCCCTCCCCATTCCTCAGAGTAGTGGTGGATACCGCAGGGTTCAACAGAGGATCGTCTCGCATATACGCATTCATCTTCCGCACTTTGACCATCTGCTTCTAATTCTGTTCTTCCCGACCTCCTTCTAAGGACTGCGCCTTGGTTGCTGGTGGCCTCTTCCCATTCACTGCCATCTCTCCACTGCATACAGATGTCTGGCGATTGTCCAGAAACTTCTTAGCCGTCAGACCTGACAATGATGAGCATGTTTATCAACTTTGGATTACTCATCAGCATGGCCTTCTAGTAAGTCACCCAGAAAGCACTCTAGTGTGCACCCGACCTACAGCTATCTGCTGGTTCTGGGTCTTTCAACGGAAGCCCTCGTGAGTGGAACCTCTCAACCTTAATCTCGCTTGGCACCCTTTTGGCGGGATTCGCGAGGTACATTCAATGTTTGTGTTGATACCTCACTCTCTGATCCCTAATCAGGCTACCTGAAGCCGACATCATGGCGTAAATGAAATATCTTGGAACTATGCTGCCTAAGTAATCTTTTTTAAACGAAAGCATATTCCGGAAAATCGGCGAAAATGTCACTCAATGTGGGTCGCCACAACTGCGAGGTCATTCGGGAACTGAGATTCAAAAGAGGCCAATCGGCTTGGCTTACCGGGAAGGTGACACAGGCCATTAATTATACTCTTCCTCCTTTCCAGTAGGGAGATGCGGTCCTGAGAAAGCACCAGAGCAAACATGACCAGGGAGATTATTTGGCTCGTATATGCCTAGAAAGGATAGTGGGTTCAACGTTAGCAACATCTCGGAAAATAAGTGAATTACAGCGGATTGAAGTGCAGGAGGCAAATTTTCGGCTCATTACCTTAGTACTAGCAACACCAATTTCGGGTCCAGCGTTCATGTGGATGCCGCAGTGCGTCTCACGGGAAAGTGTTGAGCCCACGGTGTTGGTTATGCCCAGAGTAAAGACGCCCCGACTGAGGCAATAACGGAGGGCCAGAAGGGTGTCTGCAGTCTCACCGGACTGACTAATAAAGACGCACACATCATCACGAAATACGGGAGTTCGACGGTCCAAAAAGTCGCTGGCCAGTTCAACCATCACCGGCAGTTCTGTCAGTTCCTCCATCAGTTGACGGGTCTATATTGGAATAAAAAAAATCACACTACTTAAGTCCAACCGAGTAGGTGGGATATTTGGTTCAAAATCGGGTTTCCGCTTACCGCAATAGCGGCGTTGTAACTAGTCCCACAACCGATAAAGATGAGGCGTCGACTGCGGCAGATGTCCACCAGATGATCTTTGATACCACCCAGCACAACCGAGTATTTATCAAAGTCCACGCGACCACGCATTGTGTTCAAAATAGACTCGGGCTGTTCGAAAATCTCCTTTTGCATGAAGTACTCGTAATTGCCTAGAAAGAGCGACAAAAAGTGCACGTAGGTTAAGACAGTTCAAATCTCGTTGAACTAAGCACGCAGCATCGGCAATTCCTTTTTCGGTTTACTTTTGCCGTCATTTTCATCGAAAATGTTGCTTTTTAGGTGTTTACAGCACGTTCCCACTCGCTCCACCTACCCTTCATAATCTCGTTCAACTCCATGCGCAGAGTCACAATTTCCCGAACAGTCTGTTCATTGGCCTTTTTGGTTATGCGGTGGATGAAGAGGGTTCCGTCGCGAACGGCAGCAATGTCGTTGTCCTCCAAATATATCACTCTGTTAGTATGTTCCACAACAGCACTAAAACACGAGGTAAAGACAGGTGATGAGGTAGAATGTCGAGCAAATATTAGTATGAATTTTAAAATTTATAAATTTTAAATTCGCAAATTATAAAATTTTCGGTGGGGAATGGCATAAACATATTTTGTAAACATCGGCGGAGGCAGTGTTTCGAAATTGCCCTTGAGGAGTGGAGAATAATAATTAAACTGCATGGTCCATCACACACGTTGTCGAAAATGTCGCCCCGCAGAACTTATACGAGTGTGGCTACCATGGTATTACCAGTCAGTCTACTTAAGCTTTACGCGATCACAACCTACGCGTTGCTGTCTATCAATCCATTTAAACTAGCGAATCTTAACCAATACTACAGAGTCCACGGAAGCCAGCGAGTCTGGGTATCCAGTGAAATAATTGCTACCGAAGACTGGGGCACTGGTGGTATCAAAGATTATCTGGTGGACATCTGCCGCAGTCGACGCCTCATCTTTATCGGTTGTGGGACTAGTTACAACGCCGCTGTTGCAGTAAGCGGAAACCCGATTTTGAATAAAATACCTCGCCTACTCGGTTGAACTTAAGTAGTGTGAATTTAAATTCTCTTGAACTCAATTGTAAACACCTATCAGGGCTGCGTCCTACTCCGTCTTACATCAAAGTACTTCCAAAGTAACCGAGTATGCTTCTTGAAAGCCAAATGTTGATGTCATTTGTGGACTTGAAGCGACTGAGCACAGCAGCGTTCAACAGGCCAGGGCGAAATTAGATGCCGGTGTGCAGGCGAGTCTTGCGCAATGAAATTCCCTGGCTTGTAGTTGCGGCGCAAAGGAGACGAATGTCGGGGTCTGCGAAACTAGATGGAGATGGAAAAACAATAAACTCCGTAGACATGAAAGATTGACTAAACCAGTGGCGGAAGGAACAGGCCAGCAAGTCGCTGACACCAGAAGATCCAAAAGTGGTTAGATCACAGATTGAATTCTCTACAGAGCTTCATAGGCGCATTTCGAAACCGTGTAACCGTCGTTCTGATTGTTGTCACTGACCACTGCGTCTACTGGTAGGCTCTTGCACGAGCCTGAAAGTTGGGCTGAAAAAACTGCTGCGACGATCGAAAGTCTCCTCAGACTGAAACTTGGCAATCGGCCCTACGTGACTGTCCGCGGTGATTTAAACTTCACGATCGTTCACGACATTCCAAAGTTAGACTGTGATTAGATATGAAAGGGATTGGCTACGAGGAGGTGGACAGCATTCGACTTTCTAGAGGCCCTGGAGGACTGGCAGATGCGTGAGCCTGTCACGAAATGCTGAGTAGGGATGTAGTGATAAGGTTACGGTTAGGTGAGGTGAAAGGCTCTGGCGGAAGGATGACTTCGCAGAACTCCTCAAACCCGCCGGCTCGGCTTGATCACCGACTTTCTAACTGGACAGAATCGAGCAGATGGTTCACGCTCTACTATGAACGAAGATAACACCACAGAGAAACCGAAACACAAAAAACACCTGGAATGAACTAACTTCCTTTTACGATCTGAATGCATTTCCAGAATCAGTTTAGATGATCGACCACATGGCTTGTTGACAAAAATCTGCGAGGCGAAAATAGTGCTGAAGTACAACCCTACCAAGCTTTAACTGTACCACAGCGAAGAAGCCGTCTTAGGGAAAGGTGACATATGCCCTTCTGAAACGTACCAACACAACAGTTAACCTCAGCTTGACGACAAGTTCTTTGCAGTTCTCTGCCTACGTCGGTTTATTGCTATATAGCGCCTACTTATTTTATTTAGATAGCTTGATATAATTCGACAAGAAGGTACCAAACCTCTGCTGCAAAATCGGCGCCGGGCTGAGGAGTAATGGCGATGGGAGTGACTTCTACAGCGTCGGCAATGGTGCCCGCACACTGTCCATGAGATTTCACAATAACCTGCGACTTGTGACTGAGAATGTTGATGACGTTACCGACGTCAAAAATATGCACTGTAGACATGGCATCGGCTGCATTCCAATATTAGACCCCGAAAAACGAACTGGCTCGGGTTTTGTACTCAAGAATGTCTGAGCCAATTGGCGGCGTCTGACAACCTCTGATTTCTCCACAATCCGCCTTCTATCAGCCAAAAAAAGCCAAAGGGTCCACAAGGCGCCAGTTCATGTCCGCGCGATTGGAGTACATCCGCGATCAAGAAGCATTCGATCGATGGTAAATACTCTTCATGCCAGAAGTTGATTTCTCCGATTGTCTCAGAAAAAAGGCTGCTCCTTTCAGGCGGTCGGTGAGAGAACTGCCTAACTACGTCATGTGACATCATGTTAACTAGACCTGATCCTGATACACTCACAGCGGGCAACTGAAATTATGACCGGATGCGGGTGAAGTAGGGCTCAAAAGCATAATATACGTAGAGAACGAAAAAACGTGTGGAGTATGAATTGATAGAGGCACGGCAGGAAGTCATGCAACAAACCTGGCGTCGCTGGACAGGAAAAATTCCAAGTCGCGATGGCCCTCTTCACCACACAGATGGTAGGTTTGAGGCGACGGTGATTCGGGTATCGTGGGCACCTCATCCCCTCCGGAGGCAATGAATTCGCCGAAATATCGAGATCCAAAGCGCTCTGATAGGCAAAAATGAACATTTTTTTCAGAAGGAAGGCCAGTGCTACCAAGTAGAGCTATGCAATATCCGTAGAAGACACCAAGTTCACTAAGCGCAAAGTCCTTGGAGCAGAAATTGTCCTGTTCGACCCTAATTTTGTGCAAATACGGTAGGCGACCCAGCTCATTAAATGGGTTTTCAATTGGGAAGGATTACTTAGGTAAAGATGCAGTAATGATTATCAGGCAGGGTAATCCCAGGATGTTTCAGTCACAACAGGATGCCGGCTTTTGAATGAGCTGCTTCCAGACCGCCTGCAGAAGCTGTCTGGGTAAAAAATGGCTACTTAAGTAGTACATACTTTTCACTCGATCTTCAACGCTCTATAAATTCTAATATACTTTAAAGAAAAAGTACACAAAAATATGTTTCCCTTTGCTGATTAGGTAGAAAATTACGTCCTCCTCAATGTTTGTACTTACAGAAAGGGTAGCTTCCAGTTTGAAAAATTTCCCACTTCCGAATAATTTTGAATTGGACGTGTATTTACACTCACGCCTAAGGTTTCCGACCCACATGCTGTATGCTTTCTCTAGTCTATTAAGGTGACACACAGAGCTCACAATATTTCTCAATGGATGTGGGCCACGTTGTGTACCTCATAAGGGTCGTAAAGGCAAATGTATAATTCACGATCTTAAAAAATCTAATAATTATGCACTACTTCTAAAGTGAATGATATCCTTTATTACCGTATACAATTCTAAGACGTGATTTTTTTACCAACCGAACATAAAAGGGCGTTTTGTTAATGTTCCCCGACATGCGTGTCCAACCTTATAAAGGCATCGAAAATCAGGAGCGAAAACTCATAGTACTTAAGTAGTCATTTTTAATCCGGTGCGGTTTTGCCGGCGGCCGGAAAGAAGTGCATTTAAAAGCTAACGTTCTGGCAACATGGGAATCAAAATATAACAACGCCACCTAAGTAGTCCTTTCCATTTGAAAACACATTTCAGAATTTCAGTTAACACCTTATAAGATGGGCCAGTCAGAGCATTAGAGTTGAATACTACAAACGTTGGCCGTACGTTAGCTTCAACATGATGCGACTGACAGCACTTGGGCTCGTCAGGGTTCAACCCCCCTCCCGTCCATTTTAATTCAGAGAAACTGAGTATTCAACACCCGTGTTTCACAAGCAAAAACAAAGTTACTGTCACTCAAGTCGTCTGTAAGGAAGGTATGGAGACATATGCTCTAGCATGAAGGCTGAGGGGCAGGAAATAAGGCAGCTGAACTGGCCACATTTCGTCAGTTTTGAGCACTGCGCACAGGGCAAAAAATGCCGGCCGTAAAAAAGTCCCAGAGGGGCCTGCCTACTAATAAATGTTTCAATAGTAACCGCCGGAAATAGAAACTTAGTCCCTTTCGTCCACTGGGTGAATTCTGAGCCAGGTCAAGACCTTCGCCAGGAGTCGTCTATGTGATCTTGTAAACTGACAGAGAAGTCTGTCGAGGCGGGAGGGTGTAGGCTAGTACAGCCCTGTCAATTCAACGTGACAGTTCTGCCTTGAATTTTATGGGACGGATGGCGCCGTAAAAACTACGGGTAATTTCCACAAGTTAGCTAAATTAACAGGAGCCAGAAAAAAAGCCCGCCCGTGTGTTCACTGTCTCACACCCCAGCAGGCGAACTCGACACACGCGCACTAAGTGAGTTATTTTTGGGGTGGAAACCCCGCCACGCGGGCCTGTTGTTCTCACACGTGCAATTTTCTACCACACCGTTTCGCACGAATTGCAACCTCGGTAACTTCAGTAGACACACCTACTACGACATCTGAGTGCGCCAATTCGCCTGAATTGTGTCTAACTGCGCAGTTCTGCAATTCAGATGGACGACGCGGGACAGGTTAAATTGAAACTCTGGACACTCCCACAGGGCGGACAAGAGCTTATTCCTCGGGTCCATGAACAGCAACAAAGTGCTGAAAATGTCCATTCATCTAGCATCGTACCTGTCCGTTTACCACAGCTCCTCATTAAATGTACAACAAAGTCTGCATCTATTGCAAAATTTTATGGACTTTATATGGCGTCTTTTTAAAGGGCCAAGAAGAAGATGTGATTTTCTTTACGCGGAACGCATGCACCTTGTAGACTGAAATCACTAAGCGCTACTGCAACGACTGATCAGGCTCCAAATTATTCGGCAATTATAAAACTTTTTCAAAACCTAATTATGCTCATTCTTCGATTATCTAATATAAAGATGACGTGAATCTCTATCGAACGACAAAAAGAAAGCATATTTTTGTTCGCGTTTTCTATAAAATATATTTGAATTTGCAGGGCCATCGAAAATCAATGGGAAAATGAATGCTTCTTAAGCAGTCATTTTTACCGAGTACGGTTCTTACAGGAGATTGAAAAGCAGTGCATTCAAAAGCTGACCTTCTGTCGAGTGCGGAATATTATAGGATAATGTTGCATTATAATCAGTATTACAACCGCGCCTAAGTAATCCTTGCTAATCGAAAACGCACTCTAGAATTTTAGCCAAAATTTCATGTGATAGGTCACGCACTCCAACTCATCATCGGGAACAGGTTATCAAGAACTGCGCAATGACCGGATGACGACGACGACATAACGTCATAAACTGTGATTTCAGCCTCCATTGCTATCTCGTCGGTAATGCTACCTATCCGGGAGAATGGTTCAGATGCAGAGAGGACACTCGTACGGTACGTCCTCCGCATTCCCCCGTCTAATCTACGGACAGTGGCAGGTAAAATGATCCTCCAACACTCTTCCACCGCCAGGGGGTTCTAATTGACCCTGGTTCATTTTTTACAGCTCCACATAATACATACAACTCCTATAATAATTCGGATTCGGCAGGATGTCATCTTTTAAATACACTGTTTTTCAAACTCATGTAGAAATCGTACTCGGTAAAAAAATGGCTACTTAAGTAGCATGCATTTTTCTCATTGATTTTCAGTATTCTTGCAAATTCAAATATATTTTTTAGAAACCACAATCAAAAATATGCTTTCTTTCAGTCGGTTGATAGAGAATCACGTCATGTTAATATTTTATGCTCAAGGAAGGAGTATAATTAGGTTCTAAAACATTTTTATAATTCCCGAATAATTTGGAGCCTGATTATTCGTTGCATTAGCGCTTAGTTATGTCAGTCTACAAGGTGTATGCGCTCCGCGTAAAGAAAGTCACATATTTTTCTATGCCTCCAAGAAGATACCATATAGAGTGCATAGAATTTTGCTATGGATGAGGACCATGCTGTACATTTCATGAGAAGCAGTGGTAAACCGACAGCTGCGACGCTATATGAATAGACATTGCGCGGTCTTAAAAATATCATAATCAGAAACCTTTTTAAAACCTTATTATACGCCTTATTCGAGCATAAAAATTAAAGATGACGTGATTCGCCATTAAACAACTGAGAGAAGGCATATTTTTGTTCGTGTTTTCTATAAAATATATTTGAATTTTCAAGACCATCGAAAATCAATGGGAAAATGAATGCTTCTTAAGCAGTCACTCTTTACCGAGTACGGTTCCTATGGGAGGTTGAAAAACAGTGTACTCAAAAGCTGGCATCCTGTCGAGCCCGAAATATTATAGGATTATGTTGCAAGATAATCAGTATGACAACCGCGACTAAGTAATCCTTCCTAATAGAAAACGCACTTTTGCATTTTAGCCAACATTTCATGAGATCGGTTACTCACTGTATGTCGTGCAAACTATGGATATACTATTGACTACCTACTGACAGGTTACGGATATTACGCGGTTATTCCGCGGTGGTTGGTGGACTTCGACCCAAATACTTACATTGAATTTCAGCCTGAGTCTAGAAGTCCCAAATGGACTGACTCCGAGTTAACTGTCACTTTCTGAGAAAATTAAGGCGCTGGAACCTCAAAAACATGAGTATCGACCAGAAAAGCACAGAGGGGCGGCTGAAGTGACCAACTGATGAGGCGGGTCCCTCGCAGCGGGTCCCTCGCACCGACAGGATATCGGTGAAACACGCCTGTCTGGGCTCTTAGCTGGCACGCGTACTGTCACGAATGGTATATCGTGAAATATATCGATATACTACTGACAGATTATAAGTATTGTGCGGTTTTTCCGCGGTGGTTGGTGGACATCGGCCTAAATATTTATCTACTTTACACGTGACACAACTGTGGAAAACTCGTGTCGTCTGGTGGGACTCGTAGCTCAGATGGTTAGAGCGTCGGTTGTACTAAAGCCTCCCCTTGCTGTTATGGGTTCGAATCCCACCGAGGCCCTGAGTTTTTCACAGTTGGGTCAAAGTGAATTATTTGAAATCTGCCAAAACACTTCTAAGTATTTATACTGAATTTCAGTCCGAGTCTATAAGTCTCAAATAGGCTGACTTACTACGTGCTAACAATCAATTTCTGAAGAAATTAAAGCGCTGAAAGTTCAAAAACCGGACTATCAACCAAAAAACACATAGGGTAATCTGGGGGGACCAACTGATGAGAGAGGCTCCTCGCCGCTATCGAGCAGCTGCACAATATCGGCGAGGCACGTGCCTGACTCTTCCTCCTCCTCCTCCTCCCCATCATCATCATCATCATCATCATCATCATCATCATCATCATCATCCTCATCATCATCGTTATCATCATCATCGTTCTCGCCACTATCACCACCCCCGCCACCGCCGCCGTCAAGGCCGATGTATAATGCAACCCATGTATTTACAAAAACACCCCTCGAAGTACCTAGTTGTGGGCAACCGAGTTGCATCAGCCTCCGTAACTACTGTATCACTGGTTGCAGAAACAGAAATTCTAGGGTCTTGGGGGTCGTGGTTTTGGCGTGCTCTTTTTGCCTAATTTAGTATATCTGACCCCTTATGAAATCGCAGCTCGATCAACTGGTCTGGTCGGCTATAACTGTCTGCGGCCGACATTTCCAAAGAGTTTACAACTAGATCATAGCACTGACGTTGCTTTGGACCGTCCTGCCCTGCCGACAAAGCCCTATCCACCGTCGTCCTGTACAAGACTGATTGCCAGAACAAGGTCATGACATGCCCCCGAAGATCCGCAATCCCAAACGCCCCGTGATGGCAGGCACAACCTCTCCAAAGACACAACTAATAAAGATTCGCAAAACCCTATAGCGACGGGTCATCACAAGCATGGACTCCGAGGTACCAGTTCCACCGCCGCAAGCAACGACTTTCATTGCGACGAAGACTGGTGCGCT
>CACRXP010000019.1:748448-781785 GCA_902702965.1 Spirometra erinaceieuropaei | reverse complement strand
GTAAAACAAAAAGGGCACTTGCATGATATGCGGAAAATCACAAATGGCTGGCCACAGTTAATTTAGAAGTCAAATTAAAACACTAGTGTGATTATCCATTGGGACGGAGTTACAATCTTCCGCTGCATATCTAGTATAAAAGAGGGGCCATCTAAGACAGAACTAATGAAAGTAGGGCTATTTCACGCGGAGAACGTCGTCAAAAGTTTGAAGTCTGCTTACGAATTCCAGAGCTCGAATGTAGCGGTTTTAACTGCCCACATATTAAAGTGAAGTTGATATAGGTTGTAAGATCGCTCTGATAGACTTCTCGACCGATTTCGCCCGAAATTTTGTTATATCGCCCTGTGAAAAGACTGACTAGCGGAAGAGCGAAACCGCCGATGGCGAATTTAGAAAACAAGGCAATTGTCTACTCTGTGTACTATCCAGAGGAGAACGGTAGCCTTCAGTCTAATAAAGCAAACGATAGTGGAAAGCAGACATGGTTCATGATTTCTCATCGTGTTTAGAGAAAAAACGATCCGGGCAAAGAGAAGACTTTCACGGAGAGCGTAGGCTCAAGTTCCCGAAGAGGACAATAATTCCAACTTTTTAAAAGTGCTCAAATGACTCAGCCTATGAGTGGGCGAAAAGCAAAACATCGAACCTCGACCAAGTCACAATCCAACTAAGTAACACTATGTGCACAACATGCATGAAAAACTCGACGCGCCACCACAGAGACATCCCGAAGGTATTTGCTCGCCGTTTGGAGAACGTGTCAGTGGATTGGAGGCGGGGGTGATAGATTTCTCAGTGCAGCCACAAAATCTCGCCTGGGCACCGTCGATTCTTGGAGAACGACGATGGAAGGAATGACGAGTATTCTGGGCGCACGACAGCTGCCCTATGTGATTTGCGAACAAGTCTTTTCCACCTAAAAACAAACTGGCTGCGAGAGCCACAGCGGGACGGTGGTTTGCCCGCAGCGACTGCTGTGTGTCGCCTGTATACCGCAGTCTGTCCTAACAACTTTCCTAACAAAGTCTTGACATCAATTAAAATTTAAAGTCTACAGGAATAACTAGAAACAAATGCGACCCCCCCCTCCCCCCATCTCCATCTTGTTAGCTCTGTTTTCACCTGTTTTTATCCCCCTCCTCTCGTTCGATTCAACTGGTCTAGTCTTTACACAGACGCGTAGAGTGCTTCGCCATCGCAACTACTGCTCTCGCGTATTAGCCATTCACGATGCATCCCCCGGAGTAAACTTGGGATCGAGATTTGAGTGGCCGTTTCGGGCCTGTGTGTCATCGTCAGCCACCCACACTGTCTAGTCCTATGAGGCTGCCTGTGTAGACACTCTGGGTCAGAGCGTCAAGGTAAGGCGGACTCCCTACCTACCTCGTGGCGATCGCCGTGCCCACGTGACCGGGGAACCGCAGTACCTAACAGACTGGCAATTTCGGGAGTACCAGTTGGCACTGCTTGTGCCAATTTTAGATTCCGCACCAAAACCCTGCAACAGTAGCCTGCCGAGGTCATCAGTGGATCCTGGTCGGGTCAGGATCACGCACACATAACATGATACACAGCTAGGGGTGTTGCTTACGCCAGACGGCTCTTGTAACATCACGCACCGAGTTCGTGAGCGGTCCGCCAGTGCATTCTGACTGACAGTAACCGGATGAGGTGAATGTCCATTACCTGAAAGTGGCCAGCTGGCTCCGGTGTTGCTGTCGTCTATGCGCCTGAACGTGTCATCCTAAAAAAAACGCGCATTTCGCGGGGAACGTTCTACGCCGTAGGAATGAAGGTCCACACTTTGGACAGGGTTTCACTGGATGGTACGACGTAGGTCGCCCTGATACACCCACCCAGGTACTCCTGCCCACTACTGTCATTAGCCTGACATGATCTCATTGATCCCCGTATCGCGTCCTAAGTCCATCGCGTGTGACCTTGGATAGTCCACACGCGACCGATGTTCGCAAAAGTGAACAGGAGAGAGTAAATTCTGGGCGACAAACAATATCAATATAGAAGGCATTTACAAAGATGAATGCCGGATGCTCACCCTAGGGCCAGCATCCCACGAGTTAACTCGAGAGTATGCTCTACGCTAATCGGTACTGAGACCCGACCTAAGTAGTGCCTTCTGTCCTCAGCAAATTTCTCAGGAATTTTCGCTTTCACTCAGCCTTCGGACAATGTAAGCCTGCTACAGTTTCCAAAAGGGCGTTAGTCGATCCAAAACGACAGACTAAGATTCAGATCACGGACAGGGAGTTGGGATAAGTCTAGCTGACGAAGGCAAGACATACATTAACATTATAGTTGACAGAACCCTTTTGGGCACAGACTGCCCGCAAATGCATCGACGGCGATTATTATTTCAGGCTTCGAGTCCCACAACCTTTGGCTGGATTCCGATGGCTTCCAGAAAGGGGAGTTAACTTCCGGTCACAGCTCTGGTTGTCAGTATCAGATTGGAAGTGAAAGGAAGCTGGTCTTAAGACTGTTCTAATGGCATTCTATTCAGGACGGGGCGATGTGGGGCATAGTAAAACTTACAAGGATAGAGCGCAGGTCCTTGTAGTTGGTGATGATACCGTTGTGCACCACGACGAACGCGGCGGTCTTGTCCGAGGACAGGGGATGAGCATTGGTCTCGCTGGGCACACCATGAGTAGCCCATCGAGTGTGCGCGATTCCAGCATGTGTATTGAGGATTGGGTCATCGCTTTGGTCTCCCAAGCAGTCTAATGAGGGTGGGGGGATCGAGGACTCAATCAACAGGGCATTGAAACCGATGTAACAAATTTGCAAATTCATTGCTCAGGCCGAACGACTGAACGAACAACTG
Source organism: Spirometra erinaceieuropaei (assembly GCA_902702965.1). NCBI lineage: Eukaryota > Metazoa > Platyhelminthes > Cestoda > Diphyllobothriidea > Diphyllobothriidae > Spirometra > Spirometra erinaceieuropaei. The sequence goes on along the minus strand of CACRXP010000019.1, from coordinate 778,937 downwards.
TTCTGGTTTCAATTTGCAGGCAAACCGATGACAGCCTTACGAGTGCAAACTACCTATTTCTAACGAGAGTCAAAGCAAAAGCCGAAGTAGCGGCCTCCTACCTCAATTGCGACCTAAAGTATGTCGGTCAAGGGTATCAATTATCGAGCCATGAGATTAAAAGGTCACAATAAAACTTGGGAAAGAGGAGTGTGCTTCGCACGAGGGAGTGCCATGAGTTTGTTGCTCACACTAAACTCTCGTTTCTAGGCAGGATTTCATACAGCACGTTGGGTTTCAAAGAAGACATCAGGGGGATAAAGTAAAGTTGATGTGGCTACGTCCAACTTAAAAACCCAAAATCTGAGCTTTCTGTTTTAGCAGTGGTTATGGATGCAAAGGTTCATTGACGGAAGCAGTTACCAACTTCAAAGCATTCTAAGGAGAACTACTGGATTTCAGCTAAAAGGACGATTTTTAAAAAGGCATTTTATTAAATCATGCAAAGTTGGCACCAAAGTCAAAATCATACTGGTTTACAAGCCGTATAATATACGGAGTACAGGCTTTGACACAGACCAGTCTCAAGATTTTGAGAACAGATGGGCCTCAAAGACGCTACACAGAGCTCGCCAAAAATTTCAGTCAGCTCCAAATCTCCCCTGTAAAAAACACTCAGTGCACGCGAGCCTAGATTTAAGAATGCCTTAAAGGACACTTCTTGCTGTTGGATGGGATTGAAGGTTGTTCCACTGTCTAGTATTTCGCTGACGAATTAGATAGACGGGTCATGCGGGATTAGGGTGTAGCGTAAGACGAATTCAAGTGGCTCCATAACCTCACTCATATCGAGCTGCGGCTCCATTTGGCGTTAAAACAGTCCCTTCGTCAAGTTAGAAATCAGCATGTCGCGCGACGAGGAAACGCGTCATAAAGCACTACTACCTTCGTGTAATAAGTAGGACACTGTTGAACCGGTGTTGGCCTGATAACCAGCCGTCCTGTTGCTAACAATTTGGCATCCCTCTGGACACCGGAGAAGAGTCCACCGATGTGCCAAGTATGCGGTTGCCCAATGTGTTTCGTTCGCGATGGAGAAGGGCAGTCAGACTGTCAGCATCTCCGCGAACTTGAGGTTCGGTTAGTCATTGATGACTCGCCATTTCGTAGTTAGCTAGAAGGACTCTTGACGGCAGCCGAAGGACCAAACGAAAAACCTCCCTGGGTGCCCTTTTTACGCTTGTAACATTATCCCGAAGTTGCATCGTCTCAATCGATTTCCGGGTCCGGTTTGGAGGGAAATCAATGGTTGCCATATACCTGATCTATCGACCTAATATGACGAAGCATTTTTATTTCTGTCAAACACAAGATACTCTCAGAATTTCACAAGCACCTAGATTTCGTTTTCCTGTTTCCAATCTGATGGGGGGGCACTAATAAGCCTGAGAACAGTAGGTCACACGACCGGTTGATTGGATTCAGGGGGACGCTCTACACGGAGTTGACGGTGTTGAGTTCGAACCCGGTCACCTGCTAACTGATATCGACTGGGCTGATGATATCACTTTACTAACCTCAGATTTTGACGATCTATAATCCATGGCATGACGTGCGAATGAAGCCGCTAAATCCGTCGGCTTATCCACAAACGCTGAAAAGACGAAAGATTTTTCAAGCCGCATCTCTGAGAAGGCACTTCCCGATTAATGGCTGGAAACTTGAAGATGTAAGCAGTTTCAAATACCTCGGGGTGATGCTGTTGCCGAATGGACGGAGTAAGGGCGACACTGTCTCTCGAATCGATGTTGCGCAGCGAGTTTTCTCAAACCCTTTGGATGTGCTTATGGACCCGACGCGACATCTCCATCACCACGATGATTTGCATGCACCGTGCATCCGTCCGGGCGGTCCCTTGTACGGTTGTGAATTTTGGATTGTGCACGTGAAAGATGAATAAAAACTGGAGGTATTTCGCCACCACTACTTGAGGACCATCCTCCGATTGAAGTTCACTGACTTTATCTCAAATGAGACAGTCCGCGATAGCTGCGACAACATCACTCAAGAAATACGACTGCGGTGGTTTGGATACATTCTTCGTCGTCCACATCATGAGCTCAGTGCTGCTGCGCTCGACCCGGCAGCAGCACTGAAGGGGGTCAAATCAAAACCTGGTTCGAAACAGTTGGTCAAGACATAGAGGTTGTTCTTGAACCTTTGGCATTCGGCCTGCGTCGTTGGCGAAGAGAATGGACTAGACTGTCCAGATCTGCTGCCGCGGATCGTAGCGCGTGAAAAAGTACAGCCCGTGACATCATCGAGGCCGGCCAGATTAAACATGATTGCGGCCGTATCAACAAGACCAACATGCCAACATTCACGAGCAATTCACAACGGCAAACATTACAGAGGTCGAAGTACTCTTTCCCATTAAGTAGTGAATGCAAAAAAGTCCACAAACCGAATAAAGTTCTCATTCTGGTGTCTTTCGTCACTCACGAATCGAGAGTTGGCCCAATAAATGTGGCGACCAGGGCACACCTGACATCGGACTGATACACCCTCCCTAGTAGAACCAGGGAGCCGCCGCCGAGACAAAATAAAGTTAAAAAAAATCCTGCCCGCATTACATACCGTTTGTGACAGTTAAAAACGGACTTTCAAATCTGACCAATTTTTTCCACAAAAACACAAATATCACCACTTACCGTTGATCGCCTTTTCCAGTTCGACAACTTTGCCCTTCCTTTTCACTGTGAGCACGAAGTTATCCTTTGCTGCCTCGGCACAATCCGGGCAGCAGCTGTCGATCGCTATGCCGGCTGAATCATAGCCGCGGTATTCCAGACGTTTAAGACCATTTAAAAGGATCTCAGCAATACGCCTTCGTGAGACGGGAGTTTCGTAGTTCAGGTATGCGAAAATTCCTTCAAAAGGATGTAATGGTGGTAGTTTCAGAGTTAAAAAATCTCCGAATTTGTAAATCAGTATGCATAATTTTCCACTAGGGCGTAGGACTTAGCAATTCTATCAATTTCAACTAATGAAAGCTAGATGTTATCCAGAAAATACCCGTCAGGTCTTAGTTAAGAAGGATTATTAATTTGACATGTACTCCATGTCTTTTATGAAGGAGTTTTCGTCAAAAGACTCATTTTTTCCAACTTTCGTCGTCTATCAGCTAACATAATGGGGTGTCAGATTTAAGCCTACTTATTTATATATAACCACGCCAAGATAGTTAGCCAGCAGTTGGTTCAGGTAGGTTACACAGTCTGACTTAACCAGTCCCGGCAAATATGGACAAGCTTACTTAAGAGCTGTTCGACTACTGATCTCACCGGACAGCATCAACCTTCCAAATACAGCTGAATAGTCTGAAAATCACTGTACTCAACGAGTTTTCTCAAACTCGCAGCGAAAGCGGTGGTGGCGCCGAGTAATTCAAGAGGCTGAAATGGCCATTTCTTACCTATTTTTCACTCCCGGAGGCTAGGCCTTAATCTCAGCCTGGAATTTAGGACTGGACTCGGTTAATCTTTAACTGAGGGACGTCGAGAGACCGTTTACAGGGGTTTCATACTTGAAATCCAAGACAGGGCGCCTGTACAGCGTCCTGCAAGCCATATAAATCTATGGACGACACACATACGTGACTAAATGGATTTCTGCATAAAATAAGAACAAGTGAAATTTTAGAAACAGGAAAATGGAATTCGTTCCCTACATCGATTGACATCCTAGAAGGAAGTGATGACGTGCAAAGTCGCGGTTTTGCACAGATAATTTAAAGTATTTTATTTTAAGTGGGTCTGATTGTATGAATGTAAAACGAATCGCGAACCCTCTGAGACGCTGAAACCCTCATCATAAGGGCCCGGAGAAAAAATAAGCGTACTTTATATTTTCTGCTCCCGTATATATTAGGCAAAAACGTTCTGAGAGCCAACTCAAAGTCAACTACAATAAATGTTCTTTTACGACCCTGTCTTCAAACTGATGGTTTTCCTAGTTTTGGATTTAAAAATCCGCGACTCACAGGTCATCTTTGCTGCCTGCGAACGTTGCCCTTTACAGCCATCAGAAGAATATAGCAAGGAGGAATCCAGCTTCTAGAATCCTCCGCGGGTTCGTTATAATTTCTATGACTCCTCTCTTAGGAACGGCATATCACTCCCACAGTAACATTTTGTGAAATAAATAATTCAGGTCGATAAACATTTTTGATGGAATGATGACTGAGATGTAAAACATTTTTTTAAGACTTCCATATCGCCTGTCATCGTTGTTTTCCAAAAATTATTATTGTCTTTGGAAGCATAATAAAAAGTCGCTTTACACAAGGCACTAACATGTCGGAGTTTGGCTTGAAAAAATATAATTAACGCATCTCACTTGTTTTACGTAGATTGTTATTTTCTGCCAGAGGATATAAGGCGAGAAAACCACTAAAATACTCAGTGCATCCCGTCTTCATAGCATATGCACGAGCTCGGAAGGACTAAATAGTTTTCGGCAAGATATACAAGAAGGGTAATCCCGTGCAAGAACGAAAATTGTTTACAATGAGGCTTGAACGTTGAAAAAAGGACTATTGATAATTCGCAGTGACAACAAAAACTTCGTTATCCACATGCTCAAAAAGAAAAGGATATGAAATTGCAGCTTATGTAGGCAGGTATTAGACTGGTAGGGCAGTGTAGATATTATTGAGAGTCGGGTTCCACTGGCTTCAACTGCTCTTAAGCGCAGTTTGGAATTTCGCACTTCTCGTGTTAGGGGAAACCTCCCTCTAAGTACAATCGACCTCTTCCCATTAAGCAAAGTGTTAATTAAGGGACCACGACCGAGCTCCTAAGCATGAAAATAGTATTACTGTAGGCTTGAATTAATTGCAAAATATCACGTGGCGAGGTGTGGGAGACGCGAACCATAGCCGTCTATAGACACGACTTATCGTGATTACAAGGTTAAAATTGGGATGGCAACGATTTTTTTTTCATTGTACTCACCACACATATTCGATGGAGCGAATGACAGATGTAGACGTCCGTAAGAAAACGCAGACAAATATGTACCGCGCCGATGACCTCGACTGTCATTTCGGGCTTACGTTTCCGTTTCTGATTAGCTGGGAATTCTTACATTCTAAACTACAGTGATCAAAAAGCATAGGGAACACTATTCCGGATCCCAAGTCCAAGTGTGCATGTCCTAGAAGGTGCAATCCTTTGTTACGAAAATCTGCGTGCCACAGCAAATGGTGAAGGCTGTGAGACCGGAAAAAGGTCATATCGGGATGGTGTCTAGCCTTAATCCAAAAATCCCTTCCTAGTTCTCCGTACAGGGTTCCTAGGAAATTGCCACCAGCTTTCTAAGGTAATATACGTTCTCATTTATTATCCCTATGGTGAAACACAATGCCGATTGAGAATACGGCGTTTGCTGATAAACTGCAGGTCATAACTGCAAGTGCTTTGTCGATCATCCTTGAGGACCCTGCTGTTGCCAAAGTAAAATATTGGTAAACATTCAGTGCATCCAATGTGCACAGATAAAGAATGATGATCTTCATGCTGAATACCTGGCAATTAGCGTCTTCGAAGCGGTAGTCGAGTCGATATTTAGGAAATGTGACGACCAGGAAACAAAGTCCTTTACATAGGATTTCAGGCTCGACTTGAAACACTCAAACTCGGGTACTCCGTGCCAATATTGGGAGAGTGTGAGTTATGAGATCTTTTATAATTTGACTAGACTGAATTTGGTGCTGTCGTCCATCGAAAGTACAAAAACGACTGGTTTCTCAGCCTAGTTAACAAGAGACCATAACGGACAGTTTAGAAAGAAGATGAAAAGTGGGAGTTATTCCGGGAAACTGGGTCGCCAGAACACCTTGATGACTTTCTCTGTTGGCGAAATGAGGTCAAGGGATGGACACGTCAGGAAAGAAATAACCTGAAATCTGGAATAATCCAGCTGGCGGAACAAAAGCGCATGGCTATCGTCAACTACATTGACAGTCAAATAAAAAAACGAGGACTAAGTAACATTACATAGGGGTAGTAATGGTGCAGAAGCCGCTGAAAGCGGTCGAAAGGCCAAGCACTTGAACCGACTCTCCGTCTCGTTCTTCGCCATGGAAACTGCGTTTCAGAATCAAAATATCGAAAATGCTGTCGTAGACGCCCGTTTGACGCTTAAATCAGTGCTGTTTATGTATGTGTGTATATATTTGGAGGGTTAGAGGCAGAGCCCTTGATGACCCTATTTATGTACAGTGCTTTCGCAGATTCACACCCAAAATAAAATTGCAGGCATTTAGAATTTGATCAGGTCACACTTCAGACGTAACCATAAGGTAGTGCATAGGGTCACCGTAAATTATTGCTAAGGTATTTTATATGACAGTGTTTAACAAAACTGGCTATAAGTAGTCATGCTGTAGAAGCCGATTTCTGTCGAAAACTAAGCGAAGAAGTTTTTTATACATGCAAATTGCGTCAGCCTTCACCATCTTGCTTGGAAGCGAGTTCCACGGTCGGACAACCCGCTGGCTGAATTAAAACTTTCTACGGTTTAACCGCGTGCGCTCATTCTCAACTTTGTAGGCATGGCCACGTAGTTGGTTTGTACGGGTAAACTCAAAGAAGTCCTCCGTTCTTAATAAGCAACCCTGACCGGGGACAATCCGGAATGTCGAGAGTAGACTGCAGTTTAGTTGTCTATAAGAGAGAGCGAATCAGCCAAGCAAATTTAGCCTCTCCTGGTAAGACAAATGCTTTAGACCGTCGACCATCTTGCTCGCTCTGCGTTGCACCTTTTCGAGTATATCGATATACTTTCTCATTCATGGTGAAGCTGCTGACATTCCATACTCCAGATTAGGTCTTACAAATACACCAAAAAGTCGTTCGAAGAGTTCTGGAGGGAATATTTTACATGCACGTCTGATCCAGTGTAGAATACTAGTTGCCTTCTGGACCACGTTTCTACAGTGTTCTGATGGTGATAAATTTTTGGTCCTCCAAACACCCAGATCTCTGTGTCTTTCCACAGTTTCTAACGCCGTTCCGTTAATATTGTACTGGTGTTTGGGAGAGACATTGCGGCAGGTGTTCGCGTGCAAGACCACGCATTTGGACACGTTAAACTTCAAAAGTCATCTGTTCGACCAAGCATACAGTTTGTCGATTTTCGACTGCAACTTCTCTGCATCATCATCACACTTGACTTCACTCAATATTTTTATGTCATCTGCGAACATGAGAGCCTCGCAATTCACTTTGTTGATGTAGTCATTAAAATAAATCAGGAAGAGTATTGGGCCTAAGACAGAACCCTGTGGGACACCACTTTCCAACTTTGTCCATCCCGAGGTAGATTTACCAACGACGATTCTCTATACCCCGGAGGACAGAAAACTCCTGATCCAGTTAAACATTCTTCCTTGAATTCCTACATCCTAGACTTTCTGTAAAAGAAGCCTGTGCGGGACACTGTCAAAGACCTTCTTGAAATCAAAAAATATGACATCCACTGGAAAACCCTTTTCGGTAGCTCGTGTCCATTCCTCGTGCGAGTAAAGAACACTCGTTAGATAGGAGGGTCCTGGACGAAAGTCATGTTCTGTTCCGGGTATTTCATTAAGTGTCTTTTGATAATGCGTTCCATTATTTTACACGCGATGCAAGTAAGACAGACCGATGAATCAGAGTAATGAGTGCGCACTTCCATTCTTCCGGGTCCTCTCCGTCTTCAACTGAGTTTTGAAATTTTGCGGATAAGGGTTTGCACAGTTCATTAGCAAGTTCACGAAGTGTTAGTGCGGAAATTATATCTGGGCCAGGCGATTTGGCAGGTTTCAGACGGAGTAGCTCGGCCCTAACTATGGTCGATGAAAAGAGTGGTTCCTCGGTTAAGGAGGGTAGGGAGGGTGTAGGAGGGGGAAGGGTAATGGGAGGAGAGGTTGGTTGGCGAACGGATGGATGGGTAAATATAGAACTAGGTTCTCGTGTGAAGACGAACTAAAAGAATTTAGAAAGGAGGGATGCTTTCACCTGGTCATCAGTCTCCACTTTTCCATCTGCAGACCTAAGGGCAGGGATCATCGGCTGAGTCCTTTTAGTACTTAGTATATAACTGTGTAGAATTTTCGGATGCTCTAACGAACTTCGAAGTATGTTCAGGTCTAAATCCCTTCGCAGCTTTGAGTCCTAACTTTTACAAAAGTTTCGTTGCTGCTTATATTCCTGTAAGTGTTCTTCGGAACTAGTTAGTCTGTAACGCCTCCACAGACTATTCCTTTTTCTGAAAGTGGCTTTTTAATCCGGGCTTATCCATTTTGGGCGGATGGTGATTGGCTTTCTTCTGAGAGGACAATTGGAATAAACAAGCTCGATCAGTAAGGAACTGAAAGTATTCCAGTTGTCGTTTGCTCGACCATGCTGTTCAGTCTCCCATGATGCAGCTGTCGTTTCCCTCCTCATGAGAAAATAGTTCCCTTTCCAAATGTTCCTCTCCCACCTATCGGGTTGAACGGATTTGGAAAACAGTGAGGACTCGAAGTAGAGCGTGATGTGGTCGCTTGATCCAGATGGCAGTTGGTCCTGCAGGTCTAACATTTTCCTTCACTCGGGGAAAATAAGATCAAGGAAGTTCGACTGCTGTCCTTCCCTGACCCGTGCTCCAATGGTAGCATTCCGGCAGAGAGGTTTGTCCGTTGCCCATTGTAGTAGTTTGTGATCAAAGCTGTCTTACGGCCCATTTGCAGTCCATGTTAGCCAATCAATGCCGGGAGCGTTAAAGTCCCCAATGATAAGGACATCTTTCTTCCTACTGACTTTGTTAAATTCAGTTATGAGCATGAGATCTTGGTTAGGTGTATGGTTAGGTGAACGGTACACCACTGAAAGCTTCAGTGATCGGACATGCTTAGCAGATGTGATAACGCTTAGCAGTTCCACATCCCGTACCAGACCGTGGACATCAGCCATAGCGGTCAGCTTGCAAGTGACATAAATGACTCCTCCTCCTCCTCGGCTTAGTCTGTCCCTCCTGAATTGCTGATTTCCTCTAAGCGATATTTCTGAGTCTGCTATATCTTCAGTAAGCCACGTTTCTGTGAATGCCATAATGTCTGGCTTAATTTTATCAACTTTGTCTTTTGGTTCGTCTAGTTTGTTAAAGAGGCTTTGCACGTTTGCGGATATAATCTCCAATGACTGTTCCATTGGAGACCCCCAGCGTCTGACGTGGAAAGCGACCTGCAGAATCTCAAGGAAGCAGTGTTATCGTGTCCGGGTAATATACCCGCCACGTTCTTGAGAGAAGCGACGAACAATACATCCAAGCACTTGCGCATATCCTCAGTTCGTCAGGTGAGTTCGGTGGATTGCCATCAGAATGGATGACAGCAAATATTCACCCGATATGCAAGAGTGCAGCTCGAACAAATGTCAAAAATTATCGACCTGTCAGCGTAACGCACCTTTGCTTTAAAATAACGGAAACCATACATAAGAAGACGAAGTTGAAGTCCCCGGCGGGGAGAACTACTTATTCCCAGTGCTTCAGCACGGATTTATGCAGAACCGAACTTGCCTTTCCTGTTTATTGCTCTTGACCTAGCAGTGGACTCGCACGCTAGCGGCGATGTTGTGGTTGACTGACAGCACCCAATGGTGCTATTTCATTATACACTGGTCTCTAGAAGGCGTTCGACACCATCCCACACAAACACCTAATTTACAAACTGTCTGAAATCGGAATAAGAAGAAAGCTGTTGGCGAGGATCGCAAACTTCGTCGCAGAAGGATCGCAAACCGTGTGTGTTGATGCCTCGAAGTCATCTTCTACCTCCATTGAAAGTGCCGTACCTCGGGACTCAGTCTTAAGACTGTTGTTATTCCTAGTTTACATCAGTGACTGTGTCGATGACCTAAGATGCAGCGCCATCATGTTTGCCGGCATTATTTTTCTGTGGACAGCCTTCAGATATGCGCAGTCCGGCACGCACCTCAATAGATTTCTAGCTGAATCAAAAGCTCTCCTGCGTGTATGCTCCCGAATTTTGACTTTGCTAAATGTGTGGTTCTAAGTGTGGTACCCGAAGTGAAGCGCACCGTCGTCGCTTGACCATTTTGATAGTCAAATTTTCTTCCTCTCGGCCATAAATAATTTCAGGGGAGCTTGACTTTTGTTCCCTCGTACTCCGTGTTCCAGGAGCATCCTTCTGATAATAAGGTTTATCCGTTGCTTGTAGATTAAATTTTTCTAGCAGGCCTTGTGCGGTCCACGTTGTAAGTCCATACCAATGAGCGTTAAAATCCCCAACTATAAGCGCATTTTTCCTCTCGTGCTTTTGTACAGTTCAGACGAGAGAATGAGATCGTAGTCTGCAGTTTGGTTAGGCGAACGGTACGCTAAAGAAACCAAAAGCGGTCTGATTTAGTTAGTGAATATATTTAACAATTCCACTTACCGTTCCTGACTATTTTACGCCCGTCATACTAACCAGCTGGTAAGTAACATAAAAATGACTTCTCTTTCTTCTCCTCGGCGCGGTCTACATCTTCTGAAATATTGGTGTCATCTGACTGATATTTCGGAATCTGTAATGTCTGCAGAATGCCACGGTCTGTCAAGGTCGTGATGTCTGGCTCACTTCCATCAAATAAGTTTCTTATTATTGCCATTTGTTTAACAAGTTCTGTGCATTGGCGGAACTCATATACAATTATATTTTATTGGCGGTAATGAAAGGCACTGATGGGGAAGCATATGAACGAGTATGTATATCGGTTTCCTTGTGCAGATGCAACGCAGGACAATGAAGATAGTCGATGGTCTTAAGAATTTATCTTACCAAAGCAGGCTGAAGGAGTCTGGCTTATTTCTTCCATTTTCGGACACTTGAGGTGTGGCCTGCTCCAGACATTCCCCATTCTCCTTGGCGATGACTGTCAGCTGAGAACGAAAACGTTCTTTGGCTTCGAAAGCACAACTCACAAACACGCTCATTCACGCAAAGTCACAGAAAAACACGCGACTAATTCCCAGAAAAAGTTTATTCATCCAACGAGTATATTTGCTACAGGACTCGATATAAAGCAAGAATGGGACAGCAAACACTACATTTAGATTCGGTATTTAAAAATTGAAGAAAAGAAGAGGATATTATTTTAAGTGGTTTTTCATTGAGACCTAACGAATTTGGCCCCAGTTTTGGTTAAATTTCCTTAAACCATACTCCAAGAGTCTCAATCTCTCAGAGCACTCTGTCTTTATAGTCTCCAAAGCACATAGAACGACCGGGTTTATCCTCCGAAACTTCGAAACTAGGGACACTAGAATGCGCCTTTTCAACATGTACGTTAGACGTGGTCTGGAATACTGTTCGTTTTCATTTAGCCTCATGCGTGCTACTGAACGGAAGAAAAAAGAATCCGTTCAACACTTTTTTACCAAGAGAATTTTAACCCCGGATCACCGACATTTGTCTTACCAAGAACGTTGCCGGCTTACAGGCCTCGATCCTTTATGGTTCCGTAGATTACAAAAGGGACTATTTTTGCTATTTTAACTCTTATATAATCACACATTTAACCCACTCACCTCTTTAAGACATCATATCCCCCCATGACGTAGCAGTCACCGTGAGGTCTTTTTATTTCTTCCTCTGGCACGTACTGTTAAATATCGTCGGTTCTTTTTTGTAATTGCAATCGCTATTTGGAATAAACTACCCATGATTGTGAAAACTCTGCAAAATTATCCTTTATTTAAGAGAACTATTACTGGATTTTTGCATTCGGAAAAGCTCCCACAAATTTCGGGTGCGGAATCCATTGATCGACTGTACCGTAGCGATGGCGTTTGTGGTCGCTGAACAGTATGGCCGGTCTCACCAGCTGTTCCTCAACGCCTCTACATTGACTATCCTCAACTTTATGAAAGGACTTTGACGTCCGATAATCTCCGATCCCGTGCAACCCCCCCCCCTTCTTGACGGTCGAAAATCTACCACCAGCAGTTTTTTTCCAGAACCCTCCAAACCATGAAAACCACCATCAACTATATTTTTATTTCTTTACCTCAGAAGTTTTTTTTCACTGCTGGTCGGATTTGTGTTTAATCGCTTCCCTTGACAATTCCTCTAAACTGCCATTAAATAAATTATTATTAAGTACAGGCTTATTCACTCAGAAAATCCTGTTGCTATCTCCTTTTTGAGTTCTGCTTGTCTGTGCATGTTGATCACTAGCCGCACTCTGCAATTCGCATGTTGTGCATTCGATTTCTCTCTAACTGTGTAATTTATTTTAACATTGTAAGCCCCTAGCTGAAATTCAGTCACCTTGTCTGCCAGAAGTTTTCTTAATCACAACTTGTCTCGAGATAACATAGAGTAGAAGCCACTGGACGGCGTAAGCTCTCGACATCTGTACGTAAGCACGGCTTAAATAAATCTAGGTCGGAAAGCCTAACTAAGTCTAATTCAGAAAGCTTGCTCAAATTTAAGTCAGCAGATATAACTAGCCAATCGTCACCCGTTGTAACCGGTAGGCAGATTAATCTGTCTGTACTTGACAACTGCAGTGATTTTATGCTAAAGTTTGGCATCTTCCTGTTAATTCTTGAAAAGTTATTCAGTTTATTCAGTTTATTTGGTAAGGATAATAGGCAAAGTCTTTGAAAACCCTACTGATTACATGTCAGCTCGTTAGAAATAACTGTACACGAACAAAAAATATTCACTATTAAAACAGTACTTGGTTCATTTGAGTAGCATTGTCTCAGAGAAAATATTTGTCTGGACCAGGGGTATTAATTCAGATTCAGACTGTCGAGGGAAAACAGGGGACACAAATAATCATCCAAGCGTTTGTTGAAGAGTTGCAGGGATGTAGCCTCCACGACTGACTGATGGAGATCGTTCCATTTCTCCACTACCCTCTGCGTGAAAAATTCAGAACGAAGATTCAGCCTGAACATTGTTGTCCGTAACTTCATCGAGTGACCACGAAGATTGGGTGAAAGGTGCCACTGAAACATGTCCTCAAATTTAAGTCCATACTCAAGGCCCTGTATTATCTTGTAGACGAGGATAAGATCACCTCTTTGTTGCCTGTAACAGAGAGGGAATAAATTAAGGCAATTCAGTCTGTCTGTGTAGGAATGGCTTTTTAGACCGTTTACCAGCTTTGTTGCACGCCGTTGTACCCGTTCGAGCATTCTTGGTAATTTACCAGCCATGGCCGCCATGCTTGTATGCCATATTCTAAGTGGGGCCGAACAAATGTGCCGTAAACTCTCCCAAAAAGGTCTTGGTTAAAATTTACGAAAGCCCTTTTTATTGCATGCAGCACTCCCATGGCGTTTTTTGCAGCCTTGTGGCACTGAAGTGTTGGTTTTAGGTTGTTCTGTATCCAAACCCCGAGATCCTTCTGTGAAGATTCTGCGGGGAGCCTTATATCTTTCAGGTGATAAGTCCTCAGACTCTTATTTGAATGAGAGTTGGTTGGACGCAGATGAAGGACGGCACACTTCTCCACATTGAAATCTAGAAGCCATTTCTTCGACCACGCTTGCAGTCGGTGCAGATTATCTTGAAGGGATCTCTGATCATTCGGACCCTTAATGACTTTCCAGAGCTTAACGTCGTCTGCAAACATTATTTTGCCGCAGTCGAGTTCCTGAAGGCTGTCGTTAACGTAAAGGATGAAGAGCAATGGTCCCAGAACTGAGCCTTGCGGCACACCACTGGTCACATTCACCCATTCTGACATATCATCCCCGATACAGACACGTTGTTTCCGACCAACCAGAAACGCCCTAATCCAGTTCAGAAGATCTCCCCGGATGCCGATGTCGCTCAATTTGTGAAGAAGACGTTGGTGTGGGACAGTGTCAAAAGCTTTGCGGAAATCGATGTACACGACATCGACCTCAAAACCCTCTTCTTAAGCCCTGGTCCAGATTTCCAGACAAGCTAGCAGATTTGAGAGGCAGGAACGTCCTCTCCTGAAGCCATGTTGAAAATCCTGCAAGATGTTATTTTCTTCACAAAATTGCTGTATAGCGTTCTTTACTATAGCTTCCATCGTTTTGCAAGGGAGGCAAGTTAAGCTAATAGGTCGAAAGCTGCTTGCTGTCATCTTTCTACCTCCCTTATGCAATGGAACGAGGTTAGCTGTCTTTCACTGTGAGGGCAGCCTTCCTGTTCTCATTGACAGCTCAAAGAGAGTTGAAAGAGGCTTTGACAGCTCCCTTGATAGCTCCTTAAGTATCAGCCCGGGAATTCCGTCGGGTCCAGGAGACTTATCAGGTTGAATGATATTACCGACAAAGACAAGGGAGACTGGAATGGACATTTCTGGCTTATTTGACTGAGGACTCGTCTGACTTCTTCCACGGAAAAGGCGACGGTTTTAATGACGGCAATGTCTTGGCGCATTTGAAGCTCCCGGCTGTCTCGGTCCATTTCAAACTGCTGATTGTCTTCTAGGGACTCTTCCGTAAAAACCGATTGAAAAAAACTGAGACAGTAATCGCACTTTCTGTGACCCTTCAACTAATAAGTTTCCGAGGCTATCCTTTAGACACGCAATTTCGTCCCTATGTTTCCTCCTACTGCGGATGTACCCGTAAAACTTCTTCGGACATGTAATGGATTCTGCTATCAGTTGACTCTCGAAAGAACTTCTAGCAACCCGTTTTTCTTTGCGGCATTTATTGCGTTGATCCTTATATTCGGCGATTGACCTTGGCTCTCGAAGTTGCAAATGCTTTTTCCAGAGTCTCTGTTTCTTCTTCATGGTCTTTTTTGTCGTCGGATTGACCCACGGCGGTCACATACATGGTCTTGTCATTTTTATTGGACAATGGGAATCAATCAGACGCTCTATAATCCCGCGAAAGTACTGCCAAAATTCGTCTGAATCTTCTGTGTTGACCAACCAGGTTTCCTCCAAAAGAGTGCGTCTCATTGCGTTAAAGTCACCCTTCTAAATATTTCTGCGTGTCTTGATTTTTGGTTGTTGGTTGGATAGGAGAGAGCACACGCAGGTAAAAGCAATATGGTCGCTTAAACCGAGTGGAGGTTGTGGATTCACTTCCTTTATGAGTCCTTCTTCTTTACTGAAAACGAGATCTAAACAGTTAGATCGTTGTCCTTCTCTCATTCTTGTTCCGAATTTTATGTGCTGAATGAGGTATTCATTCAGGGAGAGTTGAAGTAGCTTGTGGTCAAATGACGTGGACGGGGCGTTTGTTAGGGGAATGTTCCAGTCTTTTCCTGGAGCGTTGAAGTCACCCAGAAGTAGTAAGTTCTCCTGCTTACATATCAACTCCAGTGCACTAAGTAATTCCATATCGGCAATTTCATTCGAGCTGGGAGGCCGATAGACAACACACAGGTTCAGTGTCGGTGATTGTTTGATGCATATCTTGCATGAAATTATTTCAAAATTTCGGGGCGCACCATCGGATATTTCTCGTTGACAGCACGCAATTTCATTTGACACATAAATAGCTGTGCCTCCACCTCTACGGTGAAATCTGTCACAACGGAACAGTTGGTAGCCTTCAATTCTGACTTCGCTACTACTAATTTCCTCAGTCAACCATGTCTCTGTTAGGACAATTATGTGGGGCTTCTGTTCAGAGACTAGTAATCTGAGTTCATCTAGCTTGTTGAGAAGACTCTGACAGTTAGTGTAATAGATTTCTAGACAGCGGCCACTGGTTCGAGCAGCCTCAGGAGTTGGCACGTTTGCATCGGTTAGGCTGTCAGAATGACGGCCTTCGGCCAGAGAAATGTCCTTTGGACCTGAATTATTTGTCCATTCTTGATTTTTAGGTGTGTTTCGCCGCTGTTTCTCCGCTTTTCCAGCTCCGTCATCAGCTCTCTCATTTTAATTCGCTCTTTTGGCTCGTAATCCGGTTGAAAAAAAACTTCAGGATGCTGACCCCGTAGAGATGATTTTCTCTGTAACAGAAGCTGGGCCTGTGCTTCAGTCTCCAAAATGACTTTTAGGGGTCGAGGCCGGGAATTGGAACCGGATGCTGACTAACTCTTCCCTATTCGGAATGCTTTGAGAACACTTAATGACTCATCGTCTCTTAACAAAGCTTTCGCATATACTTGAAGAAGGTCTAAGTCATGCTTAACTCTCTCCTTTGGAACTGCTGCCGTTGATTCGGGTACTCCTTTTATAACTACATTTTGCTGGCGACTGAACCTAGTGCTCATTGTTGTCACACATCTTTTGAGTGCCTGAGCGTTCATCTCCAGTTTACTAGTTTCGCTGGTTCCGGATGAACTAGCTATTGGGCTACCGAAACTGAGATCCGTGTACGACTCATTTATATTCCTGTTGATAACCCTTCCTTCTGTGTTTCGGAGGTGTTCGTCGAAAAAGTTTACCTCAGTTTCTTTCAAAACCTCCTCCTGAATATTCAGTCCACAAGGTGTTCCGATATCTTTATTGTTTAACATATTTGGAAGCCTCTGGCGGTCCTTCGTAGGCCTCCTGGTCGTTCTCCTTCGCTGGTCTGCGTGTACGTAGGCGGCCTTCGTTTTTTTGGACCGTACAGAGGTGCGCGTTGTTTTTCTGGAATGTTTCTTTGTTATCTGAGTTCGCTTTGGCTGGTCTTTTTCTCGTCTAAGAGACTGGCATTCAACTGTGTCTAGTTCCCTGGACGAACATTCGTCAGTTTCAGCGTTTGATATGGCTAAAGAAGCCGTGGTTGCATATGTTTTTTTTCGGATTCTGAATTGCCGAATTCGTCGGCTTCGTCTCTTCACGTAAGTGGTGAGTAACCTGCCTTAACTTTTCTGCCTCCATTTTTAGACCTTTTAACTCCCCCTCCATTTTTGAAAACTTATGGATGAGTCCGAAACATGTGGTACAGATTTCATCGTCGTATGTGACATCCCCCAACGTCACTAGACTTTTGCGCGTTTTACGGGCATTGGTCTGACAGCAGAACGTCCAACACTACAGTCATTAATATCATGCGTAATAGAACATGTATTATTATTTTTGACGACGTTGGCGCGAATCAGTGGCCTAGTGGTAACGACCGTTGTCTGTCCGACCGATGGACCGGGTTCAAATCCGCCGTGTTTTGAGGGCATTTCTCTGAATAACATTACCGAGTTTACAAGTGACGGGAATATCTCCGATAATCACTCTGAAGAATGTAGGCGTCTTGACTCACTCGATCACCTGATCACCAGTGAATCCAGTGATAGCGAAAGGCCCGCTTTTTATTTTTTGTTAAAAATGTTCCTCGATCTGCTCGGTCAGTTGATGTTGCGACCAATTTCCTGTATTCGTGTGGTTTCAACTACAAAATAGCCAACGATAAACGCTTGTCCTCCCGTAGCAAAAATCTATCCGTCTTAGACAAATTATTTTCATCAATCGAGGTTGACACTATCATTGCCCATCGAGATCGTGACACTGCGTACCTAGAAAATGCAAAATTTCTCCTTTTTCATGATCTTACTCCTATGGAGTGTAGAATCGGGTCTTCCATCTCAACTAAACCCACTGCTTCTCAGGTAAATGCTCGCCCACTCGGTGGACTTAACTTCCTTTTTCGCATCGACTCTAGCTCCAATCTTCCGCTCATTGACACTCTCACTCCGAGAGATCGGTCTTATGCCACGCGCAACACCTCCATGATGATTCCGCCACCTCTTTGCACTACATCTAAACGCTCCCTCTTTTTACTTCCAAATAGGCCTTCTTGAAGTAGAAGACACGATCGCCGGGACAAGAGCTTTATTAGCCTGACGTTTCGGATTCCTGCTTGAATCCATCATCAGAGACATAAGCAGATAAGGGTAGTTCATGCACATGCGGCTGCAGTATTTAAAGGAGGCAGTAGCCATGCTACCGCATACCTATGAATATTCACGGCTCCCTCCACTTAATCAGGGATCGTTGCACGTGGCGTGATGACCGACATTCGCGTCGTTAATTGCTGCAATTTCATTACGTGCGTTGTATGCTGGTGTGATGATTGCTCGACCATCTGACGTGCTGACCTGGGTGTTGGGAAGAGTATTAACCAATGCGCTCCCCGCGTGGCCAATTACCCCGTCTAGACGAAGTTTCACCATGCTGTATTAAATGGGAAGATCATTGCACTTGTTAATAGCCTGGTGGCCAGTAAACCATGACTGAAGCAGTTCCCGGCTCATGCGGTTGTTACCTCTTGCGAGAATTTCGGCCCCGTCAAAATTCGTTTCCATTGACTAATAGGCCTTCCTTTGGAATAGTCTTTAATTTCAATTCAATTATTTTTATAAGAGACCCGTCGGGGTCCCATCAAAGCAAGTAAAAATAAATTTACATGCGAATTTTAGACGAGGTAGACAAAATCTGTACAAAGTGCAATCCCTGCCAACACCTGGCCGCACCTTGTCGGTGTGGCCAGGTGTGGCCAAGCTCGGCCATGGCCACGCCAAATTTGAAGAAATTTCGGAGGACCTCCCAATCGTGTAGGTGACCACTTCTGCATTGCAAAGTGCTAAATCAGTTTTTGAGATTAGAAGTAGGTTAAGCAAAATGAAAAACGAGGGGTGAAAAAAAAACACAGCAAATTTTAAAAATGATTGTATTAATTTAACAGGAAAAAAACCCCTCAAAAAATAGCATCAGAAAAATGCAGGGAGGACTGGCCTGCATGTGGCGGTATAGAATGGAATATAGTCGGACATCAACATGGCCGAAATAAATGTCAGCTGTATATGGCATTGTGTAACGGATTTCATAAAATGGCACGTAGGCGGGTCGGTCAGGACTGGTTTGTATGTGGCCTTGAATAAGATAAATAAGTGGCGAAATTGAAAACCAGTCTCGAGCTGATTGGAACCCAGATGCGGTCGGTTTCATTCAACCGAGTCCATCCGAACATGAGGGAAGGGAGATGCGACCAGACTACTAGTATATGGCGAATATAGAAGGCTTTGTCAAGATCGTCGATGGAGCGCATTCAGTAAGGGCACGATGACAACCAGTCTCGAGGCGAAAAGAACCCAGATGCGGTCGGTTACATTCATCCGAGTCCAACCAAGGATGGGGGTAAGGGAGATGCGACCAGACTACTAGTATATGGCGAATACAGAAGGTTTCGCCAAGAGCATCGATGGTGCGCATTCTGTAAGGGCACGATGCATGAACTGAAAAATTGGAATAATAAACATTTCTGGCGAGGGATCTTAGGTAGCGAGACTATTCATAAAGGAAGGAAACGTGAACAGATACGGAAATTTAATGACAGCATGCTAAATTCCCGGTGGCCCTTTCTCAGTGTCATAGAAAAAGTTGTTTGGGAAAGATGAGGAAAATAAAAGTTTAATCGAGTCAGTATTCAGATAAAGGCGTAGCCTTCTCTTAAAGGTGTGTAGATTTTCTGAAGATCTTATATTTATTGGAAGGTTATTCCAGAGGGGTAAGTGCTGAAATCCGAGGAAAATTTGAACTATGTTTCATGCGAAAGAGGAGACAGAAGCCCGCTTCTAGTCTTCGAACCCATAAAAATTTTAGGTTAATTAGCTGGCATCTATCTGAGTTGGAGATATTGCGATGTTCCCTATCTAAAAGTTTTTTTAGAAAAACGTCTTTGGACATTTTCAATTTTTAAACGACTGGCTTCATTCATCAAACCAAAGAATGGGCAACAATACTCGAGAATGGGAAGTACATACATGCAGTAGAGTCTTAATTTAATTTCAGAAAGATAGAAATTGTAAGAAATAAAGCCACAAATCTGGGCAGCTTTGGCTGTAATTCTGTCAGCGTGCGGCGAGAGATCAAGATTACTAGAGTAGCTTAAACCTAAATCCTTGATGGTGGTACATTAAGTCATAGATGTGCCTTGAAAGACCACGGGTTGGGGTAGCCTATCAGGTCCAAAGCACATATAGCGACATTTAGTCGGAGAGAAATCCATTAGCCATTTTGAGCTCCAAGCTGAGAGAGCAAGCAAGTCAGCATGGATTTGCTCCAGGCAATGAAGGCTCGTAGAGTTTTTGAAAGAATATACACATTTGAGATCATCGGCAAAAATAAATGATTGAGAATGTTTAACTGCTGCTGAAATATCATTTATGTAAAGCAAGAACAAAAGGTGACCTAAAACGGTACCTTGTAGGACACCACTTACAATAGGACTTTCACTGGATAGTGAAGATCCCACCAAAACCTTTTGTTTACGGTTAGACAGGTATGACCTGAGAAAGTCTATTAGTGGACTGCGAATTCCCATAGCTTCCAATTTAACCAAGAGTCTTTTATGTGGTACTTTATCAAAGGCTTTACTAAGATCAAAATAAATAACGACAACAGAGAGGTGATCATTACGAAGAGAGGTAAATAGATTGAGGAACGACAGATGACATGTTTCACAAGAGCGATCTGGTAAAAAACCATGCTGGGAAGGGCTAATCACTTGATTGGCTATGCAAAATTCGGTAATTTTTACGACGATAATTTTTTCAAAGATTTTGGCGAGAGAGGGTGTTTTATGGACACCTCGATAGTTCTGAACGTCAGAACGACAGCCAGACTGGAATAATAATATAAGTTTTCCAATAGTCAGGGAAGAAGCCATTTACGAGAAATACTGAAAACATTTTGCTAAGCAGAGGAGGAAAATCTCTTAGCTGTTTAATAAATGAGTTTGGGATATTGTCCGTGCCTACTGAGTGAGAGTTAGGAAGATGGCTTATCAGTTTTTGAATACATTCAGGAGAAAAATTAACGATGATAAGAGAAGGATCAGACAACGAAGGAATTAAATGGATCGGGTCAGTTTCAATGGTGAAATGTTAAGAAAAGAACGAATTTAAAATTTCTGCTTTGCCTGTCTCCTCCGTAATGAAGGCATCGCTAGCACTAAGAAAGGGCGGAATGACTTGGTGGGACTTAGCAGATGATCTCTGACGGAAGATCTGAGCAACTGATTTAGAAGAATTCACGCCATTAATAGCCAAAGACTCTCTACGCCTATCTCGCTCGAGCCTCATTTTCGAAGCTAGTTCAAATATTTCAACGATTCTTAGATGAACTGATAATGAGCTCACAGAAGGATCTTTAAATTGCTTCCGTAACTTTTTAAGTCTGTTTTTAAGGAAGTGTGGGATAGCGGTGGAATTAGCACTCGATTTGAACGTCTTCCGAGGAATAAGGTCAAGAAGACCTTCTGTTACGCATTGTAATAAATTGTTGAAAATTTAAATCATTATTTGAAAAAATATGGTGCCAATCAAGAGTGCATGTAAAGTTATTTACTAATTCCTTGTTAACATTAGCAAAGTCAAAAATACTACGTTGAACTGTTGGCTTTGCGAAAATGGCAACTGGAAGGCGACAATGGATTAATGCATGATCACTTGCAAAGAGGTCAAGATAGAAATCCATAGATAGAGGGAAGGTGCCATTAGTAAAAATTAAGTCTAAAACACTATCGTTTCTGGTCGGAGAGTTAACTAATTGAGTCAGGTTTGAAAAGTAAATGGTGTCAAGCAGCTTCTGGAATTTAGGAGGAGAAGTATGTGTGTGCCAGTCAATTTCTGGCAAATTAAAATCGCCTACGATTGTCTTGACATCGTAAGAAGTTTCTTCCACCGAAAATTAGGTCATCGCCTAAGTTACTGGTATTCAAGTCGAACTTACGCAAACACCTTACACCGGAAAGCATAACGGCTCTGTTAACTGTCTTATTCCCGAACACTCAGCTTCTTGACTTAGAAAAGGATCCTCTTGGGATTTGATAGTTTGATAATTTTATTTAATGCCAGTTTACAGGCATTGTCAAGGAAAGCGTTAAACAAAAATCCGACAAGCAGTGCAAAAACTCCTGAGGTAAAGGAATAAAAATATAGTTGATGGTGGTTTTCATGGTTTGGAGGGTGCAGGCGAAAAAACTGCTGGCGGCATACATTCGACCGTCAAGAAGGGGGGGGGGGGTTGCACGGTATGGGAGATTATCAAACGTCAATTCCTTTCATGAAGTTGGCGATAGTCAAAGTAGAGGCGCTGAAGAACAGCTGTCGCCGTTGGCCAACGAAACTGTCCATGGTGAGACAGACAATAGTGCTCAGAGACCACAAATGCCATCGCTACGGTACAGTCGATCAATGGATTCCGCACCCGAAATTTGTGGGAGCTTTTCTGAATGCAAAAATAGAGTAATAGTTCTCTTAAGTAAAGGATAATTTTGCTATTTTTTTACATTCCTGGGTAGTTTATTCCAAATAGCAATAGCATTTACAGAATAGATCCGACGATATTTAACTGTACATGCCAGAGGAAGAAATAAAAAGACCTCACGGTGACTGCTACGTCATGGGTGGACATGGTGTCTTAAAGAGGTGAGTGGATTAAATGTGTGATTATATAAGAGTTAAAATAGCAAAAATAGTCCCTTTTGTAATCTACGGAACCATAAAGGATCGAGGCCTGTAAGCCGGCAACGTTCTTGGTAAGACAAATGTCGGTGATCCGGGGTTAAAATTCTCTTGGTAAAAAAGTGTTGAACGGATTCTATTTTCTTCCGCTCAGTAGCACTCATGAGGCCAAATAAAAACGACCAGTATTCCAGACCAGGTCTAACGTGTCCCTGGTTTTGAAGTTTCGGAGGATAAACCCGGTCGTTCTATGTGCTTTGGAGACTATCAAGGCACAGTGCTCCGAGAGACTGAGGCTCCTGGAGTATGATAAGCCCAGATCCTTAATAACCCCAGGCACATTTATGGCGTGACCGCCAATACTAGGTTGAGGTTGGCGGTCGTCGCCAACCATCATGACTGAGCACTTATGCCAGGAAAGAGAAAGGAGCCATGTACGGTACCACTGGGCGAATGCCTATAGATCTTTTTTAGGTGCTCAAGCACGATGTCATGATCTGCCGGCTTATATCGTTATGCAACTTTAAGATCATCGGTATACATTAAAAACATACCATTTAGAAATACATCGGGTTCATCGTTAACAAGAAGGCAAAATAAAATCGGGCCGAGTACACTACCCTAAATGACTCCACTCCTCACACGTGTGGAGTTGGAGATAATATTGGAAATCTTAACTCGTTGTTTAGGAGTGCTCAGGCAAGTGGCTATAAAATTTAAAAATTTGCCACTTATTCGGAAAGAGGACAGTTTCAAGAGGAGAAGAGCATGGTCAACACGATCAAATGCCTTAGTGAAATCGAAATATACTGTGTAGAGTGCAAAACCATTGTCCATATATTGGAGAACACAGTCAAAGAAAGAGAGTTGACAGGTGTCACAAGACCGAGCTTTGAGGAATCCATGCTGAGCCGCACTCAGTAGGTTATTCTCTGTTAAGTGACACATCATCTTATCTTTGATCATTGTCTCTAAGATCTTCGAAACTGCGGGGAGGGTGTTTATTGGCCGAAAGTCATCAAATGACGTGGATTTGCCGTGCTTAGGAATGGGCAAAATGTGTGATTCCTTCCACAGGGTAGGATAAGTTTCACTTTCAAGATCTAGATTAAATATCTTGCATGAGAGGGATGGGAAAATCGCATTTTCATCGGCTTTGAAACTGCTTACTGGGACACTATCAGTTCCTGGACTATAAGGTTGACGAAAACGCCGAATCGCAACAGTCACATCCCACAGAGTGAAAGTTATAGTAACTGGGACTGCCCCAGTCAGTGCCTGGATGGTCGGAAGCGGAGTGGTAGAGTCTCCAATGAACGTTTTGGACAGGAAATCATTGAAGCTGTCAGCGGTTAACTGGGCATCGACTATGGGTTTCCGAGAGCGTCTCGGAGGATGCGATGCTGCGTCTTTCTGCGAGTTCGTATTTTTCTAGAGAAAAGTTTCGTGGCACTCAAGGAGTGGTTTTCGGTAAACTGGATTTCCTCGGCTAGCTGTTTTCCTCAGACAATTTCTTAGCTCAATCAAAAATATCCCAAATAAAGTGCAGGACAGAAACGTCCTTCAGAAGATGGAATCGATGATAAAGTATACGCAATCTGCGACGAAAGAGTAGGAAAACCTCATCCCCAAAATTAATAATATTCTTACGGGGGACACAACGAGAAATAAGCGGATCCAAAATTTCGTACAGTTTTGCGGTGCAAACATTTACATCCGAACTAAGGCAGAACTCAGTCCAGTCGTTGGAATTAAGGTGTTTTAATAATTCGGTTGAGCGAGTCGATCGGAAATCGCGAAAATGTTATACTTTGGGTACAACGTTTTGTCAGCCTCAAATTTCAAAGTTGAAACAACTATGTCATGGTCTGAGCCCCCGAGTGGGCCTAGGGATGACACTGACGATGGCATGCAGCCTCTACAGAAAATTAGGTCAAGTATGCTTGATCCTCGGTGGGAAAATCGACAACCTGAGTCCACATCCCCACATCCACAGCCTCAAGAATGTCTTCGAACTTTCTGGGTCCCGAAGGCGGAGACCAGTGGACTTCAGGGCGTTTAAAGTCGCCTGCAACCAATTGATACTTAAACCTTAATTCGGTCGCAGCATGAAATGCCTGTAAGAGTAAACGATCAAAATTTTCGTTGGCGTTGGGGGGGGGGCGATAAACACAGCCAACGAGTAAGGAGAACTTATTTTTTAGAACAACCTGGAGCCAGCAGCTGCCTTCTATTGCGGAAAAGTGCGGGAGGCCAAGCGGCAAAAATGTAAGCGTTTGCTTAACGTATACGCAACTGCCCCCACCACGGCTATCTTGGCGATCATTTCGAATGCAATTATAGCCTAGAAGCGCGAGTTCGGAGTCAGCTACGGAGGCTGATGCCCACGTCTCAGTTACTAAAATAATATCCGGACAATAGACGAACAAAAAAGTCGATAGCAAAGGCATCTTATTAAGTAAGGATCTGGCATTTAAAGCAAAAAGTTTGAGGGGAAAGGCCGTTAGTTTTTGAGGGAGGTGGGCTACATCGTCCAGTGCTGGCCCTGCCAGCACCAGCCCCGCCTGGCCCCCTCAATAATGGCGGGGCTAGAGGGGGCTATGAGGGCGCTAGGCGGGGCTGTGGAGGGGGCTGTGGCGGGGCATGCAACGCGATAGTCCCGCCTAGCCCCGCCAGCGAAAAAAAATGCGCAGGGGACGCCACATCCCAGCCCACTTTTGGCACCACTTTAAAATATCGTCCCGATTGTCAAATATACGAATTAATAACACACAGAGATTGTAAACCGGTGGACAAATAAGAGTTTACGCAATGCGGGACTTAAACGAAACCTCAATATATTGTGCTCATCCGCAGCTACATTCAGTGGGCGTAAACGGATGCTTTCTCCTTTTAATTCCAAAGAAGGTACAATAAGTGGTGCTTATGAAACATATCTTTCGATGCAAATAAGCTTAAAAATGCTTCAATGCAGAGGGGGCTCTGGCCCCACCCAGCCCCTTCCAGCCCCGCCTATGAAGGGGCCATGTGCTGGCAGGGGGTCTGCCCACGGAACAAACGGTCCGGATGTAACCATCCGGTTCTGCAAAAATTTTGTGGCGTCAAAAAATTCTGACGTGGATAAAAAAGCTAGGATTTGGGGGAGGGAATGACGGGCAGGTAAACTGGTAACCACTGATACCTAACTCATTTTCGGCTGGAAATCCGCGGGCCAGATACTGCAATACTTTCCCGCCGGAACGAAACTGAGGATCGGATGAGTTAACTGATCCAGTATGGACACTAGCATGAGGAATACATTGGTGAAACGGCCGTGGAGGAAACAAGTTAGGGGGTGGGGGACACATTGCTTCCACTGGAGCATGAGTTCTATTAGACGGGGGGAAAATCGGTATATTCGGCCTAAATGCCTCGATATGAGGACTGGGGGCAGTTGGGAACACGCTACGTTTACAGTCGGAGTATTTGAGGCACTGTTAGCCGAATGTGGAGGAAAATATTTCATAATGGTGCTGGATTTATCGGGTGTCCGAGTGGCTGAGACAGCAATTGGATTTGCCTTTGACTTAGGCACATGCTTAAGCTTACTTGGGGTTGCTGTAGGAGTCGTTACGGGCGTTTGTATACCAGGCATGTTGTTGCATCTAAAGATCTCAGCATCAATAGTAGTCGAATTCCCTACGGTATTAACTATTTCGTGACGTTCAGAGGCCGCAGATAGTTGTGTAAAGGACTTATTCAAACTGACAGTAGGTGTCATTATCCTGATGTTGGTTTTTGCTGATTTTAATTTATGCAGTCTTCGCTGCAGCGGTGTGAGGTCTGGCGAAACGGAGCAGCGCCACTTACGGCAGAATTCCCTAGTTATCTCCGTCCTCGACAAGATAAAGTCGACTTCTATCATGGAGAAAAGGGTAACTAGGATCGACGCATTACGGCTAAGCGAGCGAAGTCGCCTAGCTTTTGCGACACTGAAACTCAAGCCATAACTTTGTAGGAACAAATGCGCTCCTTCCATAGCAGATAAGTGGCTCGGAATGTTTCGTAGTACAAAATTATGCTTGCCTTTAATTCTCTCCTCAGTTTCAGAACTTATTAGCCCAATAAGTTTAAAAGCTTATTCAATTACTTTTTCAGAAGTACTGTTTATGCCGCCATGTATCAACTGATCGAGTATTTCGTCGGCTGATGGCCTGCTACGACTAGCAAGGCGTATTTTTGGTAGACTGAAGGGTCAAGAGGTTCTAAATGTACTAAAGGGATTTGAGAGTTAACCGTATCTGCAGAAGGCGAAGAACATATGCTGGCAACTGCTATGTCTTCGGTGGCGATTCTAGCACCAGGAGACAGTGGGAGGCAGCAAGCTTTCGCATTTTAGCACGTGCTCTGTGGGACATTGCAGACAAGATAAGTTTTTTGTTACAGTACAAGGAGCAAAACGTTGCTAACGTACAGAAAAACGCACTGAATAGCAAGTACTACTGTTATTTTACTGCGAAAACTAGAAAGAGATAGTCGGGAAAGGAGTCACTACAAAGGTTTTTTTTACAAAATACGACTATTTTGCCAGACTGTCAAGCAAAACGGGAAAAAATCATACCTTATATTGAAAGGCGACTTTTAAAAGGGACTCAAGTAAAAAAAACATGCATAAATTGCGTAAGAATATCCAAGTAAATGCAAAGCTGCACTTATTTTTGAAATTGAGCTGCGCGCCTTGACATTAATTTTGTGGTAGATCAAGTGGTAGTCCTCATTTATATCATCAGAAACCCGTTTTGAATTGGTTTCTAAATCCACTGCTATCACTCGCTATCGCGGCTCTTGATGTCATCTCCCCATTTCGACCTCATGCGGTCTGTCGACGCCCACCTTGAAACCCCTTATTTTCGCCGTCTACCAGAAATCTGGTCGCACCTCTCTTGCCCACTCCACAGCTGGGCTAGAAGCGGACTGTGTGAAGGAGATTTTTTTACAAATTTTGGATCACAGCCTCTTTTTGTGCCTCCTTGCAATTCATCCCTGCATTTTGGTTTTCCACCGGCACGCTTTTTTGTGGTGCCTAACTGAATGTCTTCTCGATTTAATTGCATTGAGTACGTTTAAATCGAGTGTTGCTCGCTCTTCTGTCTTAGAAACAGACTTGAAATCTACGAAGGTAGCTCAAAGATCTGCCTGGAGCCTCATTATCGGTTCACATATGAATCGCAGAAATATTTGAATTAACTTCAGAATACGCGTCGGTGTCATCTAGGGAAAAAATGACACTTGAGCGATTTATCAAATTATGCTCCAAGATCAAGTGCTACTCAATTTAAGCAAGTAGTACTGGTGACGTAGAATGAACGCTATGTGGATAGACTTGAGGGCACCATTCGTTCCACGTTTTGCCCATGCCCAAGAGTCAAACGTGCCGTGCGATGGTGGAGCGAACTCGATGACTGATTTTGGTGAGTTATTTGGCAGCCTTCGATGTGAAAGATGCAAGTTAGATATTAGTTAATCTCAACGAGTATATCAGCAAAAGGTGAAAACAGAGCACTGTTAGCAGTTAATAAGGAACTCAGTGTTGGCAATGAGCGAGGGAAGAGGAATAAATGCCCAGAAAGGTAACACATGGCTACCATTGGCTCGGGTGGACTGCCGGTGGAAGGGACGCCTTTCCGGCATATAGCCAGGCTAAAAGTTGAATCAAAAAGCGTCTACCTACCTCGTCCCAACGATGCCATCAGGGGTAACCGATTCGAAACAATGCTTCCTCTAATAGCCTGCTGCTTAGAAGACAGATGTTTCGGGAAAGCTCAACACTCCACCCAGACGAGAACATCGCTGACCACTGACCGATATCGCAAACATAGTCAATTTCTGACACAGCAGGTGGTCGCCAGCTGAAACGCCGAGCAGAGTGGCGAGTGGCCAGTTCAGCTTAGAACTTGTTTTACTACATTGGCAAGTTTGTGCACATTTCTCAGAATGTGCCTATATCATGCGTCACTGTGCGGCTGTTGGTTGTGCTTAAGACAGGACCCGTAAGGCACAAGGAACGAGTGAGTTCCGTAAAAAAACGATCGATGAGCGCCTCTCTACCATTATACATTCCCGATCGACAGGAAAACGAGCCCGTGGCTGAGTGGTTGGAAGCGTTGGACTTTTAACTAAAAGGTCGCGGGATCGAGCCCCAGGTGTTCCATAATTCGGGGTTGGTTATGACTGCCTAACGACGGCTAACAAGCCAGAAATGGCCATTCTGGTCTCCCTTGTCTATGTCAGTTTTGTTATTATTTACACTACACATTCCTCTGGCTTAATACTACGAAATCTTAGCAGTTCATACTTCCTCAACCAGCCGTTAAGTAGATGTTCTAAAGGAATGCAAAATGGCAGTATTATGATTAGATGCAAATGAAAAAATCTCCCAGAGAGAGATACGCATTCCATCCCGTAGGCTGACAGGTTAGTTTGTGACATCTACCCCTGAAACAAAGTTGTGACACTGAGCGGGGATCGGCAGTCGTCTGCAATGACTGAGCAGTTCTGCCTAAGGGGACGTTACTTACACCGTTTGCGAGAAGGCGGAAGCGAAAATGCGCCAAAAGACATCGTCGACAAACTGACCGTGGCTTGGGAATGTAGAATGTGTGTACAAAAAAGTGTACGAGAAGAAAAAAGCAATTTCCTGCCTGCCCACAGCATGTCAGACTGACACTGTTCATTTGTACCCAATTTGTGCAGAACCATCAACCAACTTCCTCTGATGAACGCTAATGCCGACCTCGATCATCCGTTTTCCCCCACACAAGACCGTCAATGCACTGAAACAGACGTCTGACAGAAAATCTCTGGGAGCCAACTACTTTCTGCCTCTGTCTTCAGCACGACTGACTTACGTAGACGTGTGAGGGAAAAACCAACTCAGGCCAACTCCAATGCGGGAATGGTGGTAAAAACGGGTTTTGTGGGTGGGGCTAACCAAAATGTCATGAAAGTCTGCTCAGATCGCGAAAAAGATAAAATTTGTAATAAAAGTGAAGCTTGTTTAAACGGAATGAATGAAAAGCAGAAACAAGCCGCACCAAGTTTAAGAATAGCGCAAAACTTGTGCGAAAAGACCGAAGGACCTGTGCGAACTCGATTAGCGGAGTATGTAAGAGATAGAGAGATGGAAAGCGGGTGATGGCTAATGCGAAGACGGAATGGTGGAAGCGGTCCTCAGAAAGTAAGGGTAAGTGTCATCAGTTATGCGGTAGGGGATGCCAGTAACTAAACTATTAGTACACGGCATAACGGGCAGGGCTAGGCGTGATACCCAGCGCGCTTGTCCTCCTCCCCCCCCCTCCCCAGAGGAAGCTATACGCTGGATTAGGGAGAAGATGGTGGGACGGTCAAGAAGACTAGAGCGGACGTTGGAGTTATGTCCAACCGAAATCCACTAGACCGACACTGGACGCTATCGGATACGTTGCCGTAGGCGAAAAGTGGAAACACAAACAAAGACTGGCTCCGACCGTTCGAACTCTGCTGTGACCGACTATGGTAACCCAGATAAAATCATAACAACAAGATAGCCGACTCCAAGCCACTAAAAGCAACTAAGTAAGCAACTATGTGAAATTGAACCGCTGATGTTACAGTAGAGGTGCTAACTCATGAAATGTCAACAAAATTTCGAAATGCGTTCTCGTTTCCAAAAAATGAATTAAGTAGTGTTGTTAAACTAATCATGATGCAGCATAAATCTATAATGATCCAGTTACCTCAAGGTGTCGGCTTTCGAAAGAACTTATTTTCGGCTGCATGCAAGATCTATACTCTGCAAAAAATGACTACGTAATTAGCATGCAAGTTTCTCATTGATTTTCGATGTCCTTGAAAATTCAATTATCTTTCATGGAAAACATGCATAAAATATTCATTCTTTTACTTATTCGGTAGAGAGCACGTCTTCTTCCAATTTCATACTCAAAAGAAGAGTATAATTTGGTTCTAAAAAAGTTTCTAACCGTGAGATTTTTGAATACCGTTAAATGGCCGTTCATGAAACGTCATGTGTCTGCATTTACTAATGTGGCTTGTAAAGT